>JAWDGP010003469.1:0-232500 GCA_033675545.1 Elysia crispata
ACAGAGGGAGTCAGAAGGATTTGTGTGAAAGAGGAAGAATCAGAAATAGAAGAAACAAATAGCGACAAAAATAGTTAAAGACAAGAAAGGCTAATAACTGGCACTTTAGACACATTTATTAACAAATGAACAAAATATTCGAAAATAACAAAATGAAAGCAAAGACGAGAGAGAGAGAGAGAGAGAGAGAGAGAGAGAGAGAGAGAGAGAGAGAGTGAAAATTAGAAAAATGAGGAGTGAAAAGATTAAGAATGAGAGAGCGAAGAAAAAAATAGGAAATTGAAACACAGTTAAAAGAAAGAATTAGTAATATATATATATATATATATATATTGTTATAGACAGAGACATAAAAAGATGTAAATAAAAATGAAAAGTCTAGAAAGTGAGGCAAAAAAGAAAGTGAGAAAGAGAGAAATAGACACAGAGAGTCAAAGAGAGAGATAGAGACATTCACAGAGATAGAGAGAGAGACAAAAGTGCAAAGAAGTGGAAGCAAGAAAGAGAGAGAGAGAGAGAGAGAGAGAGAGAGAGAGAGAGAGAGAGAGAGGGAGGGAGAGAGAGACAAAAAGAGAGAAACTCACAGCAAGAGAGAGACAATGAAAAAGTGCGTTGAACGGGAAAAGACAGAGAGAGAGAGAGACAGAGGCAGAGAGACAAAGTTGTTCTATGCACGTAGATATCAAGAAACAAATCTAATATAACGATCTGATTCATTTTACTATACAAAAGACAATAAACAGCTCGAGGAAAGGAAACTAGGGTTGTAGTGGGGAACTCTCTATAAAGTGGTAATTTGTTTCGGTCATTGACAGCCCTTTTCAGAGACCATCATTTTTCTCATTCATGTTGCACAGAGTAGAAATTAGACACGCAATCGTAGAGATTAAAAAACAAATTTAGCCGACGCAAAATAAAATAAAAGACGAGCAATGAAAATGATAAAAAAGGCCTAATAGAAAGATATCATAAAGCCAGGAGACTGATTGCAATAAGGTTTTAACGATGAAGAATCACTGGTAAAAATTGATTTAGAGACCAGTAAAATGTAAACGACTAATTTCGGAAGAGCTTGGAAAAGCACAGAAATTCAGAAAAATCAGTGCAGAACAGTGCTTTTAAAGTAATGGAATACCAGTCATAGGTATAAACAGAGCATGTATATTGACGCGTGTTTGTTAAAGAAATGCAGATAGAAAAAAGGGGCAAAAAAAGAAAAGAAATCTATAGAAAAATTTAAAAACAAGTCCAACTCATTGAGAGAGAAAGAGAGGGAAAGTGTAAGAGTGGGTGGGGTAAAGGAAAGAGGAGAGGAAAATATATATATATATATATATATAAAGAAGAGAGAGAGAGAGAGAGAGAGAGAGAAGAGATCGGATGAGGACGAACCAAAAAAGACATAAAGAAATAGTCCCACTAGGTAAGATAGAAATAGTGAATTATAGAATGACATAGACGGACACGGAAGGATAAAATAGAAATGTATCTCGGAAGTGTGAGAGAGAAAGAGGGAGAGAGAGAAAGAGAGAGAGAGAGAGAGAGAGAGAGAGAGAGAGACAGAGACAGAGACAGAGACAGAGACAGACAGAGACAGACAGAGACAGACAGAGACAGACAGACAGAGATGTAGGAGGGCAGGTAAGAGGGAGAGATACGGATGAAGGAAACAAAGTGTGAAAGAGGAAAACCTGGAAGAGGAAAAAAAAAGGACACGAGTTAATTGTTTATCAAGCGCATGAACTCTTTACAATACGTGTAGAAAAAATAACGACAACTCAAGTATAAAACTTATTTAAAGCAAAAACTAACAAATGCGTCTTTTTCGTATGGCTGTGTCGTAATTTGTATGAAGATTTTAATGATCAAGTTGTTTTATACACATAGATCTTTTATTTAAGTAAAAAAACAATCCGACAAATTTAAAATAATGACCTCAATCATAAATATATTCAAAGACATTAAACTGTTCGGGCAAAGTGATTTGTATTATGCATTGCAGGTTTTAGCCATTTACTCATATTCCGGACCCTCCCCTTTTTATCCTCCTCAAAAGGATCCACTAACTTAAATAGCATGGAGAAAATGCATAAAATTCCGCATTATGTTCCCATATCGGTCCAAACAGGAGATTCATTTCGGGAGAACTTGTGGTTCGTCTCTAAAAGAGGAAGACCACTAGAATGCTATTATTGCAAAGGCGTGGGCCATTGGCCAGTCGACTGCAAAAAGAAATCAGAAAGAAAGAGAACGGACAAAGAAACAACCGAACAGAAAAGACTCAACGAACAAAACAAGGGAAACGTGTACAACAGAAGCTTTGCTGACATTGTTAAAACAAACGCGAATAGAACTAGGGAAGCGATAACAGTAGAAACTCCTAAAATTGGAAAGAACAATTATAAACAGACAAACAGAGAAAGAAGTCAGAAACAAGATGAGATAGATAGAGACAGAAGAAATGACGAGAAAAGAGGCCCTATAGTTAGAGAAGAGAGCACAAGCAGAGATGGAGGTGTAAGGAGGACTAGAAAGGACAGGGACACTCCAGATATTGAAAATGAAACTGAAGCTAAACGGAAAAAAGAGGAAAAAACGGCTCCCGAACCAGAAGAAAACAGCCCGAACAATCTAATCATAGACACAAGTAGAGAAAGTGATAGTGAAAGAGAAGAAGAAAGCCAGGATAAACTAAGTAACCCCGAAGAAGAAACAACGATCGAACTTAGTAATAAAGAAACAAATCAAGTAAGAACGTAATGAAGAATAAAGCTTTAAATGAAGGAAAAGAGAAACAAATCAAGAGATCCAATCAATACCAAAAATGGCGAGAATAATGACACTAAATATAAGGGGGGTGAAAAGGAAAGAAAACCACTTAATCAAACTCATTAGAGACAACAAATTAGATGTGCTCCTGCTACAGGAAACCTATATAACAACAGTCTATGAGTCACAACAACTGCTAAAAAAAAATAGGACTGAGACAAGGACACTTCAATAAAGGAACCATAAATAGCAGTGGAACAGCAACAATAATAATTATGCAGCGGTGCTTTCGAGATTGTGGAGAAAGAAGAAGACGGCATAGGGAAGACAAGCTACACCAGAATTAAAAATAAAGATAATGACCATTACCTGATTATCAATACATACAGCCCTCTGCAAAAGACAAAACAGCAGAGAGCATACTTTGAAAAAATTTTAAATCATACCACACAAATGAATAAACAAAATCACCCAATCATATGGGGAGGAGATTTTAATAACGAACATGGTGACAAGGACAAGGACGCAGCAGAAATGAAAAATACTATAGAAACATTAGATCTTATATCAACATTAGATCAAATAAAGGGTGAAAACAGAACACATACTTTCAAACAAAGGAACTGCGGATGGAGAGAAAGACTACTGGACAGATTTTATATATCCAACGCATTCAAGGTGTATGAAATAGAACATATAAAAACAGAAAACTTCACTGACCACTTAGGAGTGCTCTTGTACTTATCCGACAAAAAAGAACAAAGGGTACTGGAAACTTAACAACACACTACTGGAGTATGAAGAATTCATAAAAGAATTAAAACACCACATCAACTTCACAAGAGAAGAAATAGAAAAAGACAAGAACCAAGCGGTGACCATGTGGCTAAATTTGAAAGGACTTATCCAAAAAGAAGCCATTAGGTTTGGACAAAAAATAGGAAGAATGAAAATAAGAGAAGAAAAGATAATTAGAGACGCCCGTAGTATAGCCACAGACCCAAAGATTCAGGCAGAATTAGATGAAAAGATAGAACAATTCAATATAGAGAAGTACAGAGGTTCAGCCGTTAGGGCAAAAATAAATCAGGAAGAAATCGAAATCCCAACCAGACATTATCTGGCTAGAGAACAAAACGTGCAAAGAAAGAGGGACATCCAAAAAATCACAAAAGAGAATGGAGAAGTGACAGACAAAGAAGAGGAAATAAAGGAAACATTTTCCAATTTTTACAAACAACTCTACAGTAAAGGGGAAACAGACAAAGCGATACAAGAAAGATACAGCAAGAAAACCAAGAAAATAACTAATGAAATGAAAGAAGCAATGGATAAGAAAATAACAAAAGAAGAGATAGAACAAAGCATCTCGGAGCTCAATAAAAAATAAGACTCCCGGCCCAGACGGTATTACAAAATGAGTTTTATCAACACTTTAAAAAAGATATCACTCCAATCATCCTTGAAGTTTTAGAACAAGTATATATAAACAAAAATCTTCCAAAACAAATGACCCAGTCGTATATAACATTAATTCCTAAAAACGGCCAAGATTTGACAAACGTTAAAAATTATAGGCCGATTTCCCTTTTGAATTCAGATTACAAAATTTTAAGTAAAATTTTAACCAGTAGGCTGAAACCACGAATAACCATGTTAGTGCACAAGGATCAACAATGTGCGGTAAAAGAAAGAAAAATACATACGCATCTACATAATATAAGGGACCTAATAACTTATTGTAGAGAAAAACTAACGAAAGCTTACATCTTGAGCATTGACCAGGAAAAAGCGTTTGATAGAGTGGACCACAATTTTTTGCATCTAGTCCTGAGAGAATGTAATTTAGGCCAATATGTTAGGGACTGGGTCAAAATAATGTATATAATCCTACCAGTCAAGTGCTGGTGAACCAAAGTTTAACGCAAGAATTTAATATTGAAAGATCGGTGCGCCAAGGCTGCAGTCTGTCCCCCCTACTCTATACATTAGTTTTAGAGCCAGTCCTGCAAGAAATAAGAGAAACAGAAAGAATCAAAGGAGTGAAAATACCAGGGAATCAAGAGGCGAAAATTAAGGCGTATGCAGATGATACGACCCTTTTCTTGACTAAAATAAATAGTATAAAAGAAATTATAGAAATATTTAAAACGTACGGAAAAGGGAGTGGATCTAACATAAATATTAAGAAAACGGGAATCATGAAGATAGGGAGAGAGGAAGAAGAACAACCCCCCTTAGACCTTACCTTTGAAAAAGAAATGAAAATTTATGGAATAACCTTTATCAACAAATCTAATCTAACACCAGTATCCACATGGATAAACCTAATTAAAAAAATTAAAAATATAGCAGAAGCCTACGAACATAAAAACACTACCATATATGGTAGAACAAGAATAATAAACGTGATGATAATGTCCCAGATAATCTATAAAGTAACACCCCTAGAACCACCAAAAAGATTTATTAAACAGATTAATAAAGTAATCAGAAGTTTCTATTTTAAAAACACATTATACAAACCGTCGCTGAAAACAGCAGCGAGAGAAGAAGCAGAGGGAGGCACGAGACTAAACCACGTAGAGTCCAAGATAAAAAGCCTAAGAATAAAATACATTTTAGAAGCCATGGAAGATAAGAACAAATATCCCCTTTTTGAATATTATAATGGACTAAGGTTGATTAATATTAAGAAACTAGATAATAACACGCCGCACTGCTTCAGACCACCAGAAGATGAGTTCCTGAAAAGCATTAACAAAAACATAAATAATGTACCAGCCCCAAACAAGACAAAAACCAAAAATATTTACCGAGAACTAATTGAAAAACTAGACAAGACACAAATAAGAGCAATGAAACATCTGTACCGTTATACAATAGTAGACCCTGCTAAAGCCTTTGAAGAACTGGCGAAGACACAAAATAGCAACATAGTGAAGCAAACAACGTTCAGGCTGCTGTACAATACAACACCCATAAGACCCCTGGAAAAATGCACCATGTGTCAGAAGAAGGCAACGGAAACGCATATTTTCGTTTACTGCAGAGAAATCAAAGACACAAAAAAAGATCTACATAAAACAATAAGGAGTTTAACAGATGAAAATGTCGACATCAATAAAACCATTCTTACAAACATTCTCCCCCAAGGAAGGGGTTTGAAAGAAAGTATGACAATTAACAGAATGATCCATGAATACAGACATCTCATATGGATCAAGTACGTCTACCCCAGGCCGGAGGATGGAGGTAACAGTGCCCCACTCATTCACCGTTGGGAGGGGAGAAGGAATAAAATAGAAACAGATTTGAGAGACACAGATGGTTGAGAGAGTAGAATGTGCCTCCAAAGACGTATAGACGAGAATTACTTACTTATTAAAAAAAAAAAAAAAAGAATCCCAACAAACCTCAACGAGCACCAAACGAGGAGACAAAACAAGACCCGCAACGCGGGAATAAAGGAAACAAAACCATGAACTCGACTCACCAAACTATACACAAAGGGACACAACTCTGGGACTGGATTTTGGTCGAGAGGTGCCGACTTTAAAACAAGTCGTCTCCTCTCCCATTGCCGAAAGTGCCGAAAGCGCTCGCCGAGATTCACACAGGGGGATGCGACTCGGCGGATGGACTGCACAGAGACGAGGTGGACGCAATGAGGGTGTAGCCCACCCGTCTTTCTGTTTTTTTTTTTGTTTTTTTTGTCTGTATGCATATGATATAATTTTTAAAGAAGATGAAAATAAAGAATAAATTAAAAAAAATAAATAAATAAAAAAAAGAAGTAAAAGGCTATGATGGAAAAATGATCAAACTGGAAAGTGGGAAAACGACGGCCTTTAGCTCTCAGATTTCAACTTTCTAACTAAACGAACTTCAAAGGAAAAAAAAAAGTACAAATAAGTGATGAGAAACAGTAAAACTAATCATACAAAGAAATAAAATAACAGATCAAAGAAACATAACCGACAGAGAAAAGAAAAAAAAAGAAAAAAAAAAGAAAAAGGATACACAGGAAAAAAAGTAACCTACGAATGAAAACATCTATATATATAACATAAATCTTAAGTTCGAAATCGAAACCAAAAGAGTAAAAACCCAGTATATTAAAGGTAAACAAAGTTTAAAAAAAAAGAAAAAAAAAACTATAAATAATAAAGGAAAATAAAAAGAAAATGTTCACAAATAAACAAGAACAAGTCCTTTTTACATTATGAGGAGCCTTTTGGAATGTGGCAAATTTAAAACCGTATATTAAAAGAAATGCCTATAACAGAGCAAAAAATATGTTTTAAAGTTAAAAAAAATAATTTTTTTTAAAACTTAAAAGCTAATAACTTTTTAAAAGGAATTAAAAAACTATAGAAAACACAAGGCCAAAGTTTATGAACCATGTTACAAGTGATCATACTCTGAGCCTTAAAAAAAAAAAAAAAAAAAAGCCCTAACGGTGTTAAGGCCCGTAAAACGGTCAAGGTCCACATACTATGACGGCCCGCGCCTGTCGTCATTTATGCTTTGGGTCTGATCTGGCTCCTCCCATAAAACACCGGGATGTGCACTTGTGTGCATTATCACTGAAATATGTTACACCCTTCTATTTATTTGTTATTCTTCTACGTAAGAGAAGAAGCTTGAAAACTAATTTTTCTATTACTCTACAAACACACTGCTCCACTTGTAACTGACACGTCATATACTGAATTTAGCAGTACTAAAATCGTGTTACAGACTTTTCACTCGATGAGACTGTAAGTAAATAGCGACATAGAAGCAAAAGAGATAGCTGAGACACCCACAGAGAGAACAGACAGACAGACAGACAGAGAGACAGAGACAGAGAGACAGAGAGACAGAGACAGAGACAGAGAGAGAATGGAATGAAAGGAGTAATGAAAACGAGAGAGAGAGAGGGGAAGAAAAAATGGGGAAATAATTGCAGGAAGAATATTTATAATTTATATTGTTTTAAACACAGACAAAAAGATGTAAGAAATATGAAAAGTGACGGAAGAAAAGCAAAGGAGAGAGAGAGAGAAAGAGATAAAGAGAGAGAGAGAGAGAGAGAGAGAGAGAGAGAGAGAGAGAGAGCTGAGAGAGAGACATCAAAGCAATATAAAATCAACAACACCACATTTGGAGGACAACTTGGTAATTATAAAGAATCCAAAGAGGACGCGTGTGTGTCTGTAATTAGTGTGAAACATGGTTTAAAAAGAGACAGACACACATTGTTATAACTACAAGACTAAAAAAAAAAGAAATAACTCAAGTATCGATTTAACATCGAGAAAAGGAGGGTTTAATCGAAAAAGAGAGAGAGAGAGAAAGAGAGAGAGAGAGAGAGAGAAGAGAGAGAGAGAGGGAGGGATGGGGAGAGAGAGAGAGAGAGAGAGACAGACAGACAGACATGACAGACAGACAGCACAGGATGACAGACAGACAGACAAACAAAGTCGTTGCATGCACATAGATATCAAACAAATTTAATGTAACGATCTGATTTATTTTACTATACAAAGACAATATAAACTCTTCGAGGGAAAGTGATTTGTATTAAGTGTAACGCCAATTGCAGCCTGCCTACACGGTTGTAGTGGGGAAACAGGAGATATATAAACTTTGTAACAGTCATTACTGACACCCTCCTTTCCAGAGACCATCATTTTTCTCATTCTTTTTCGGAAGCATCCACATGTTGGAACGGCCGTAAAAATTAGAGACACAATCATAGAGATTAAAATACAGAAGTTTAGCCGACGCATAACAAAATAAAAGACGAGCGATGAAAATGATAAAAAAAAAAAAGCCGTTGTTCGAAAGGAAACCGATTTGTAACCATATAAATCCACTAGGTCACATATGGGTAAGGTTGAGCGAGAAAAACTTATCTCTAGAAAGGTATCATAAAGTACAAAAGGGAGGCTGATTGCAATAAGGTTTTAACAATGAAGAATCACTGGTAAATATTGATTCAAAAGACCAGAAAAATGTAAACACGACTTATTTCGAGAAAGAGCTTGGAAAAAGCAAAGAAATTCAAAAAAACATCGCAGTAGAGAAGAACAGTGGTTTAAAAATGGAATACCAGTCATAGCCATAGACAGAGAGTGTACATTGACGCGTGTCTGGCTATATAAAGATTTAAAGGATAGGAATAACATGTTAAAAAAAGATATTCAGAAAGATTATTTAGTAAGAAGTCAGAATCATTAAGAGAGAGAGAGAGAGAGAGAGAGAGAGAGAGAGAGAGAGAGAGAGAGAGAGAAAGACAGACAGAGATAAAGAGAAGTACGAGAGAGAAACGGCAACGAAAGGTAGTGATAGAGAGAGGGTCAAAAAGAGAGAAACAGAGGGTGTCGGAAGGGAGACAAAAGTGTGCAAAAGATGAAGATTTAGAAATAGAAACACGAGAAAGAGCTGATACATGAAAGAAGAAAGAATTCGAAATTGAGAGTATAGAGACAAAAGAAAAGAAGAGATGGATATAGAGAGATAAATAGATGGATAGAAAGACGGAGAGAGAGAGAGAGAGGGAAGGAGGGAGAGAGAGAGAGCACAGAGAAAAAAGAGGGTTAAACGGAAAAAGAAAAAAAGAGAGAGAGATATGAGGGAGAGAAAGATAGAGAGAGAAAAGAGAGAGAGAGAGAGAGAGAGAGAGAGAGAGGGAGGGAGGGAAAGGGGAGAGAGAGAGACAAAGTTGTTGCACGCACATAGATATCAAGCAAATTTAATATAACGATCTGAATCATTTTACTATACGAGGACATTCAACTGTTTCGGAAAGAAAGTGATTCTGCGTATTATGTACGACAATTACAGCCACAAGGGTTGTAGTAGAAAATTGAGGTATATAAGTTTTAATTTGTAACGGTCATTGAGCACCCCTTTCAGAGACCATCATTTTTTCTCATTCCTTCAGGAAGTACCTACATGTTGCAAAAGGGTAAAAATTAGAGAAAAAGGAAATAGAAAGGTATCATAAAGCAAGGAGACTGATTACAATAAGGTTTTAACGATGAAGAATCACTTTGGTAAATACTGATTTAAAAAAAGACCAAAAAAATGTAACCGACTTATTTCGAAAGAGCTTGGAAAAGCACAGAAATTCAAAAGCATCAGTAGAGAACAGTGGTTTAAAAATGGAATACCAGTCATAGCCATAAACAGAGCATGTACATTGATGCGTGTTCAATAAAGAATTGCAGATAATTTTGTGGTAAAAGAAGGAAGGAAATCTTTAGAAAAATTTAAAAACAAGTCCAAATTTTTGAGAGGGTGGGGTAGAGAGAAGAGGAGAGAGAGAGAGAGAGAGAGAGAGAGAGAGAGAGAGAGAGAGAGAGGCAGAGAGAGAGACAGAGAGAGAGAGAGAGACAGAGAGACAGAGCATGAGCGTGGAAGGGAGATAACCTGAAAAAAAAAAAAGAAAGAAATTGGGACAGCCAGTTGAAGATAAAGAATTAGTTATAAACAGCGAGAGAGAGAGAGAGAGAGAGAGAGAGAGAGAGAGAGAGAGAGAGAGAGAGTAGAAACGGGGTAAAGAGAGAGAAACAGAGGGAGATAAAAAGATGGATTGCGTGGAGGAGGAAGATTCAGAAGAAATAGCGACAAATAGTTAGAGGGAAAGAAAGATTAATAAACTGCCTTGAAGAATCACACTCTATTGAAGATATAAAAAAATAAAAAACAACTGTTTAGAACATGACAGTAAAGAAGGAAAAGAAGAAAGAAAGAGAGAGAGAGAGAGAGAGAGAGAGAGAGAGAGAGAGAGAGAATTAAAGAGGAAGAACCAGAGAGAGAGATGGGAAATATACACAGTTACAGAGGAAGACTTAGTTAGTATACTGATTTAGAAATGAACAATGGAGACATACCGAAAAAAAAAAAAACAATTAAAAATGTCAGACTAGTCAAAAAGAAGAGACAGAAAGGGAGAGATAGAGAAAAAGGGAGAGCGGGAGAGAGAGAAACAAAGGGAGAGAGGGGGAGAGAGAGAGAGAGAGAGAGAGACTGATGACAATAAGGTTGTAATGTACCGGTGAAGGATCGCTGGTAAATATTGACTCAAAGATGAAAACCACTGATTTCGGAAGAGGGTAGAAAAGCACGGAAATACAGGAACATCATCAGAAACTGGTGGCTTAAGAACAAAAATAATTAAAGACCAGTCAATGACATAGACAAAGGGTCTACATTAACGCTTGTTGATTAAAGAATAAGATGATATAACATACAATAGAAAGGAAAGATACATTTAGAAAGATTTATAAAGCAGTTACAATCATTAAGAGAAAGAGAGAGAGAGAGAGAGAGAGAGAGAGAGAGAGAGAGAGAGAGAGAGAGAGAGAGAGAGGGGGAAGGTAGATATGGGAAGCAAAGGGAGAAAGAGAAAGAGGGAGACAGAAAGAAAGATAAAGAAATAGAAGAAACAAAGAGAGAGAGCGAGAGAGAGCGAGAGAGAGAGAGAGAGAGAGAGAGAGAGAGAGAGAGAGAGAGTCTAATAGACAAACATGGACACATATATAAAAACTAAAAAAAAAAAAGACAGAATATACGCAAAGAAAAGAGAGATATAAGAGAGAGACACAGACACACACACATACACACACACATACAGAGGGGGAGGGAGAGAGGGGGAGGGAGAGAGAGAGAGAGAGAGAGAGAGAGAGAGAGAGAGAGAGAGAGAGAGATGAGATGAGAGACATATTGTTTCACAAAGAAACACATTCATGGCACATATCCTTGAGAGTAAACCGTGCTTGAGTGATCAAAGTAAGATGGAGAGAGAGACACACACACACACACTTACAGAGGGAGAGGAAGAGAGAGAGAGAGAGAGAGAGAGAGAGAGAGAGAGAGGGGATGAGACAGACAGAGAGAGAGAGAGACAGATAGACAGTGAGAGAGAGAGGGAGAGTGAGAAAAAAAAAGAAAAAAAAGAAATAATAGCGACACCATACATCTTTCAAATCAAGTAGAAAATCTACCGAACAAATTGAATATATCGATCTCAATCATGATTTTATACAAAAAAAGAGAAAATAAACTATTCGTGCAAAGTCATTTGTACTATGAATTGCAGTTGTAGGCACTATGGCTTGGATGCGGGAATAAAGGTTTCAAAAATATTTATTTTCAGTTCCTCAAGTCTTACACCCATTGCCTGGACCTCCCGAGTTTCCGCCTATATCACACCTTCGGAAGCATCACCGCTGTTCCAAAGAGAAAAATTAGACGCACTGAAACACATGTCGGCCTACGCATAAAAAAATAAAACACGAGAGATGAAAATACTGATAAATTAACGTGGCATCATCATCATCATCATCATCATCACTATCAGCAGCAACAGTAGTAGCACTAGTATTAATAGAAGCAGCACCAGCAGCACCAGCAGCAGTTATAAAAGTAGTAGTAGTAGTAGTAGTAGTAGTAGTAGTAGTAGTAGTAGTAGTAGTAGTAGTAGTAGTAGTAGTAGTAGTATTAGCAGCAGCAGCAGTAGTAGTAGTAGTAGTAGTAGTAGTAGTAGTAGTAGTAGTAGTAGTAGTAGTAGTAGTAGTAGTAGTAGTAGTAGTAATAGTAGTAGTCGTAATAGTAGTTGAAGTAACATCAGCACTATTAGTAGTATTAGTAGTTGTAGCAGTAGTAGTAATTGTAGAAGCAGAAGTGGTAGTTGCAGTAGTAGTAATAGTAGCAGTAATTATAGTTATCTTAGTAGTAGTAGTAGTAGTAGTAGTAGTAGTAGTAGTAGTAGTAGTAGTAGTAGTAGTAGTAGTAGTAGTAGTAGTAGTAGTAGTAGTAGTAGTAGTAGTAGAAGTAGCAGTAGCAGCAGCAGCGAATAATGACGACAATGATAATGATGATGATGATGATGATGATGATGATGATGATGATGATGACGATGATCATGATGACCAAATATAAAGATATGATCATGAAGGTTACTGACAAGTACACCAAGATGAGGAAAATGATGGTCATGTAATCGTAATTGATAACTGCAATACACTGAAGAACTTATCCAGCTACATCTCTGCCTGTTGTGTCGTCAGTTCAAGCAGACTGTTCATCTGTCCGGTTTCAGCGGCGAAAAGAAAATAAAACGGTAAAATTGCAGACATCGGCGCACCTCATGTCGGGCTTCACAATTGAATGTTTGCCGACGAAATCGAAACTTGTAGTTTAATGGGATTTTAGAGCAACACAAAAATGCTTATATTTTTGAAAAAGTGTTTATTTGCGACGAATAAAATCTTAATATTCGTGTTCAGCATATCAAATTCATTAAGTAAAATTAAATTTTAAAGTTTAGGGTGAGTTAGGCCGATATCTGCAATAATACCAATAAAACATTGAAATTAAAAACCTCAGTCCCTCTTTGTTTAGGGCTATCATAAAGTATAAATCCTAACTTCTTGTGCTTGTGGTGAACTGTTAAATTGCACGGACACAGCAAGATGCACACACTAGAATCAAACTCTACACGGTATCAGCAAGCCAGTTAATCAACGTGAGAGAAATCGCTCACAACAAGGACGATCTTGAATTGGTGGTACATTTAATGACAGATGAGCGATCTATTTCTCTTTTTCTCTTCGTGTGTGTGAGAAGGGGCAGCTGCGAGTACAAAAAAAAATATAAAAAGAGATTCCAATCTATCTATATAGAATATTTTTTAAGACTGTGTCCAGTGGGATAAGTGTTTGCAACTCAAACTTTGATAAGCTTGTCAAACCGTCAAAGGGTGGCTTGAATCCAACCCGCAAAATCCAAGCAGAAAGAAAGTTTTTGTCACAAATTGTGATATCTAGGATTTCCAACCCATCTCACATGCCACCCCACCTCTTGTCTCTCTTGTCTTGTCAATAAAGATTTCGACTCCTGCGTGATAAAAAATTAGATTTAGACCTTAAAAGCATTCTCTGGACTCATCATTTTCGTTTTAGCAATGAAGGTGGCTTAATGATGTTTTAAAATTAGCACAGTGCATATAAAAAAAAAAAAACTTCACATTGAGCAGGAAAAAGCCTTAAATTATAACTGTAAAAATGGGAAAAATATCCCATAGCTTTCAATATCTATCTGGAGCTTTCATGCTGTGTCCTTTAGACCCTTGTTTAGGTTGCGGCTACGGCATAACATTTCAATGTTAAGTTCAAACTAAATGAGGCCTTAAAGCAACTGAAAGATATTCCAAAATAAAAATTACATTAAGAAGTAACATTAAAAGAGTATTGAGTGATGATGAAAGACATGGACAAAGAAAGAGTAAGACAGAGAGAGAGAGAGAGAGAGAGAGAGAGAGAGAGAGAGAGAGAGAGAGAGAGAGAGAGAGAGAGAGAGAGAGAGAGGAAGAGAAAAAAATGTTTAAATAAAACGATACAGGCTCAGATATTTTTCTCGAGCTACAAATATTGGAATGTGTTTCAGTTCGGATAAGAATTTGTTTGGGGCCTAATACCATCAACTGTACTGCCTTTGCTATCTCTATTCCAACATTCAATCTAAATGTAAAAGAGAAAATAATTTTAACGTCTAATCTACCAATTATTTGAATAATGAGCTCATCATATAAATCGAAATACAAATGTAAACAACAGAGATAAAGATAGAGCGAGAGAGAGAGAGAGAGAGAGAGAGAGAGAGAGAGAGAGAGATAAAGAAAAAGAGTGAGGATGAGAGAGAGAAAGAGAGAGAGAGAGAGAGTGAGAGAGAGAGAGAGAGAGAGAGAGAGAGAGAGAGAGAGAGAGAGAGAGAGAGAAGGTGGAAAGAATAAAAGAGTATTAACTCGGAACTCCACTAACAACAAGATTCAGATCTCGGATCCTGTAGTATATTTGATACACCTGCACCTCCAGCATGTGCACGCATAGACTATACACCCGTCTCTCACTCTTTGCTTTCAGTCAGAGACCAATCACCCAGAGATCTTTGCTGTCCTCTGTCCGCTGCCCCATGGAATAAAGCCAGGCAGTGTGTACTGGGGCGAAACAGCCGGTCCTAAATCATCAACCAATGCGGCACCATACTCACCGCGTCGGTTTCCTCTACAGCGTGGAATCCGGTGCCCAGTGCCCGGCGCGCGGTGCCCGGTGCCCGCCGCCAGTGGCTGAAGCGGCCAACCGGCGCTCTTTGAGACGGAGATAAGCCCTGGTTCCGGTGGTTTATAAACCAGGGATTATCAAGACCTGTAGAAGCATTCAGTGTGAGGGAAAGAGAGACAAAGTGTTACCCGCAGTGTGGAGAGCTTGTGCCCCGTGTTTGTGTTGATCATCGAGAGACCCGGCCAGAACATTCTTTTGCTCTCCTATTTCTCTGGATTTGATGAGAGGTTGGTAGTGTAACCAGAGAAATGTTTTTATCCTGACCGGCACACGATAAAATGAAATTATTTTCACGCTGTTATGTCTTTCCAACTGTCCTCTAACATGTCCCGTTTCTTTCCAATTCGGCGCATTATTTGATATATCTCTCGTCTTAACACGGGCTGTATAACTTCTTTCTTGTCTTTAGATTTCTTCTTTAAGTTATGTGCTTTACAAAAGTCTTTTCTCTCCTTCATTCCCTTCATTTACACCTATTCGTTCATATCTAGATTGTCTTAAGATATGATCTTTAATACATCCACAGATCTTATTTCTGTTTCTGTTTCGTTTTGGTTATTTTTTTTAGGGTTTTTTTAATTAATATATATATATATATATATATATATATATATATAGAGTTTGAATTTAGTCCTTCTTTATATATCTGGGTTTTAAAATTTGTTTAACATTATAATGTATTTCTTCACTTGCATTTTGTGCATTTTGTAATTGAATTGTCCTTACACTTTTCGGTAATGTTTACCCTGCCGCTACACGGGTGTCTTGTGTTGCATCCAATTTCTTTACTCCGTTCTTGGGTCTAGGTCGAGTCGCAGCCTCTGTAATTTTTTTTTCCACAATTCCACACAATCCTGCGTCTCTATCGATCGACTCAGTTTGTTTTTGCAGCTTTGAAAGATTATGATTTGAGTTATTAACAATAACTTGATCATGTAATTGTACACGTTTTTAACTAATGTCAAAATTTTATATGAAACATGCAGAAATGCTGCGGTTTTCGTTAGTATTGTAATTTACTTAGAACAATTCCATTAAATAGTTCTTTTATTCCTTTATTTATTAGACAAAACATCTCAATACTTGTTAAGTAGATATGTTATTTTCTTCTTTTATGAGAAAAAAAAGAGAAAGATCTAGGCCTACAATTTTCTGACGTATTCATGAAGGCTCTTTGTTTGTATTTTTTTCCATCCCTATCCTACCCAATGATGGTAGTTTATGCCAGGTTTTCTCATCATGGCAGCTCAAAGTTGTATTAACCTTTTAGTTTTTTTTCCTGAATCAATGGCAGTAAGACAAGCTTAGGAGACTTTAATCAATAAAGAGATTATCACTATTGTCTAAGTTTATGAATGCCGATCATGAAAGTTCGCTTACTGCGGTATGTTATGACCTGACATTTGACACGGACAATGACGGTGTTTTATGGTGCTAGGTGTCAATGAATGGCAAGAAGTCCGTCTTGTTTGCCAGCTTTTCTTCCAGCGTAGTGATCGAATTTGAGGGGGTGTCTGAGCACACGATAAAAATTTCATTTTGACAGTTATTTTTTTCTTTATTAAAACATGGGAAGGCACGAAGGACTTGCTTTTTCGTTTTATCATTCGATTATCAGTCTATAGAATGTATTTTATCTAAAACTCCCAGAGCTACCATGGCCAGCATAACGTTTATAAACTGTATTAACAGTTATACTGTTAGCAATATATTGTTGATTTATTATCATTATTCAGATGTTATAATAGATGACCTGCATTCCACAGAACATGACAAGTAATGAATCCGATTATTACCATCAAGTTAACCTAACCTAAGAAAGTATACAGCCCTAAAAATTGTAGAATAGCAAATGTCAAGAAATGCCCTATTGCATAAAAAAAATATTTGAAATTAGCAATTACTTTTTGCTCCCATCATTGAGAATTGAAGAAAATGTTTTCGTGCGGAGTTTTATGCGAAGTGCTTAGGAGAAGAAAAAGAAAAAACCCCAAGAAACTTAAATCTTTCTTTGAAAGTAAGAATTGGACCGTCTCCAGCCTCAGTGGCAAGAAGCCGGCTGGTTTACAGCTGGAGCCGCTCTTTTCGTTTTGATCTCAGTTTAAATTGTTTCCACTTGCCTGCAAGTATGAACTTTGCGCTCTTCCTAGCCGGTCGTTAACGTGACAAGTTGGAGAGGAAATTCAAATGTGTAAAATGAAGTTGTGTGAAGTTCGATGCTGAATCCCCATTCTGCTCTATAAAATATTAACATTTACAAACCATAAATCGGTGAGTGGCTGAAGTTCCATCGGGTTCTCCTCTCTCATTTTTCACACGAAATACCACAGATCTGAGGGACGTATTACTCAATGAATATCGTTTTCCTGTGTGAATCTCTGTCACATACTTCACATGCACTGGTCCGGTACAGAGTTTGAAAGTGTTCGCTGTAGGAGTATGGTCCCACGTGAAGAAAATGTGTCACTGACATTTGATTGATCTTTTACTATTGGGTCGCACATAAAAGAATGTAGGCAAATAAAATGAAATGAACCAAGTCATACTGCATGTGTTTTTAGAAGCTTTTTTTTATTGGAATGTATTGCAGAAATAGATACATTTAATTATATTTTTAGAAATATCAACGAAACTATAGAATATTGATTTGAGGAGTGGGAAGTGGAGAACTTGTTTTATAGCACTTGAATAAAACCATAAATTAGCCAGACACATAAACCCTGCTTACTTGGAGTCGTGCTTAACAAATAGGACACCTCTGTTGATAAGAAAATCACTATTAAAAAAATTAGCTTACTCTTTTGATAGCTAGAAATAGATTTTTCTTTGTCTATATACTATTTTAATGGAGCATTAATTTTTTTTTTGTCCGAATACATTTTCATGTCTCATATCCCAACTTCAATCTACATACTTTTGAACTAGATCTAGTGCAAACATGTGCCGCTTTGCTTTTGAACGTTTTGAATCATTTTACCCGCCGTATATGCATGTCTCAAGTCTGGCAAATCTCCATTATAAACTCCTCAGATGGGAGTGTCATCAAAATGAAAATCCGTAGATTTCAAATAAACTTGCCATTGATTTTTCCCACCTTGGAGTGTGTCTGTGTGTGTGTGTGTGCGTGGGGGGAGGATGGGAGGGGGGTGGTAACAATACAGGCCTTACAAAAATTGATCTAACATCATAAAATAAATTTTAAAACAGGAAGAATCTTAGCTTGAACTGGATGGGGTTTCTCCGCCTAGATCTGTTTTGCCAAATAGTCTGAAAAACTCCTCATCTCACGAGGTACGTACGACGGGGGGGGGGGTGGGGGGGGTTAGTCATGCTGAAAAGAAAATAAGGAGATTTCATTGATTGAAAATTAGTTGCGTTGTGAAACTGAAAGCATTTCCTATAGAATAGTAGAAAACTCCACGCCCCAACCTCTTTTTTAATCCTTCTTTCCTGAATGTCTTTATAGTGTCAGCTTATTGGATAGAGTGGTTTTAACATACCCACCGTTAGGTAATTTCACATGTTATTGTATTTGCCTATACCTCTCAGTTTAAAGCTAAATAGTTTTAAAGGTCTGCTTCGTACCATTTTTTTTACCCATTCGCGACCCATGTCAAGAAATGTCTGAACAGTAATCTCGAATCGAAAACTGAGTCATATAAAAATCTTTGACCGGCTACTGAAACCCGCATTTCTGTCATTCATATTGATTCAATACCAGTTTGTCTTTTAAAGCCAAAAGAAAACATAAGAAAGATCGTGCAAACAGCATGATAGTCTTGTCATGAAGACCCTCATATTATTTCTCATAAACCCGCAAGACTTTGGTAAATCTAGATATTCGCAGAGATGTGACTGTTGTTATTAATGTGCATGAACGATGAGGTACAAAATAGTGGAACTGAAGCTATAGATCCACAGATGCGACTAGTGGACCACTTTTTCATCACAGTTACCCAGCGCATATTGATTGATTTGTTTGGGGGTTGATATTTATTAATTAATGTCCAAGAGTTAATCGCTTAGTGTTTCGTGATCACATTCTCTACCTGCTGAAACCAACACTTTACTCGACCCTGTGGTTACACGAGTCCTGCTTCCTTAACATACACCGTGAATCGCAGAATGGTTTCTATCAACTCGACATCTGTCCAGTAATAAGGAGGGATTTAGATGTATGATGGTTAAGTGAGATATACCTCGGCCACTGTGAGAAAAGCTTCAACCATTTTCCAGCAACAAACCGTTGCAGATAGAGCATGGCTGGGATAACTGAGGCTAAAACCCATGCAGTGTACTTGGTGCTGTCTAAATCCATGTCAGAGGATTCCTTAAACCTTGATGCAAGTACCTAACATGTGGCTATTGAAGCTATTGAAGCTAAAATAAGATGTGAGATTGGAGAACCAGAAGTTCCAGAACTTGAAGAAAAATGGACGTGAACGCCAAGGTATTGCATTCTAAAGCTGTGATCCATGCACTCCGAAGGAGGGAAGGGCATAGGGGGAGGAAGAGAGCGAAACGACAGAAGTAAGGAACAAAAAAAAGGAGAGAGGGAGAGAGAGAGAGAGAGAGAGAGAGAGAGAGAGAGAGAGAGAGAGAGAGAGAGAGGCGTCTTATCTGCACCACGACAGAGTTAATCTTTTTACCTTAACCGAGATTTTATTTCAATTTGATTGGGATTTTATCGGGGTCTCGAGTGTAAGGGCAGTAACTGGAGTGCGAAGCTTCGACAGGTGGGGCCTGAATAAACCTGTCACTTTGATTTTTATATTCAAATCTTCCTATGTTTATGGCTATAAAATTTAAAACATTAGTTTTAGAACATTAAAAAAGTAAATGATAAAGACCTTATAAAAACAATGTCGTCACATTGGGGATTTCTGACGAGAAAATGAACTAACCAAGAGCTGTCTCATGATCGGTCTTCTTTTTTTTAAATCCTGAGGGCCCCATTAGTGTCTTATGAGTTAGCACGATAGCGAATGACGATGTCGTATGTTAATTATTCTGATATATATTTAGAACTAGTCTCATTTTTCGTATTGGAGATGGGTTAGTTATCAAAGTCTGTGAGGAATATACTGTTAATCGTATTTAAATTTACAGCAAAATTTGAAGCCAATAAAAAAAAGTGAGAAGGTTGTTAGGGCGTATTATTATTATTATTATTATTATTATTATTATTATTATTATTATTATTATTATTATTATTATTATTATTATTATTATTATTATTATTATTATTATTATTATTATTATTATTATTATTATTATTATTATTATTATTATTATTATTATTATTATTATTATTATTATTATCATCATCATCATCATCATCATCATCATCATCATCATCATCATTATTATTATTATTATTAATAATATTATTTTATTATTATGTTATAATTATTGTTGCTGTTTATGTGATAATTTGTTATTAGGTTTTCATCCTCTGTGAAGCAATATCCCAATATCCGAGCATCCTATTATAAAGAAATACGCTCTAAGGCCACAATATATTTTGTACTTGACATTTTTTTTATAAAATAGCCTAAATAAATCAACAAAGAAAAATTTTGTCAGATGATTAGAAGTTTGAGGAGAATTGTATTGAGGGTCAGCCAAAGCTTGTCAAATACCAAGAATTGTCAGTAGCAAACATAAACTTGTAGAATTTTCCACTTTCGAAATCCACCGAACTCTTATATCCAACTGCTTCTTGCGTGTTTAAAATGTGTCTACTTTACAATCTCCACGAGGCATATAGGCTATTTTTAGAGAGCTTATATTTATATCAACGTAAGGACCAAAGTAAAAGTTTGCGCTTTACCTTATGTAAAACGCGCAAACGTTATGGCTTTTAGCCTTAAGATAGAGTTTCCAGATTTGTGTGATAATAATCACACTGGAAAAGTTTTGAGTACATATGATCGATAATAAAAATGATTGAGAGATTTCGCTAGGAGATTGAAAGCTCTACGATAGTTATAATTCGGTGCGAATGTTTCACCCCAGTAAACAAGATTGGAAGTTCGATTATCATAGGTTGGTATGGTCAGGAATACAGAAAAAAAACGGGAATCATATTACCTTTTTTTTCTCCTCTTGGAGTCGCTGGACTTGATAAATAATTTCCGTTTTCCTTCCCGTCTGCCTCCTATTTCTCCCATTTATTCTGAGTAACTACCTTCAATTTTTTTTTTCTGTTCTCTTCATCTTTTTCTTGGGACTGCCCGCCAGCTTGCTCTCTTCCTCCTGTGTCGGATCTTGTCTGTTTTATATATATATATATATATATATATATATATCTCTCTCTCTCTCTCTCTCTCTCTCTCTCTCTCTCTCTCTCTCTCTCTCTCTCTCTCTCTCTCTCTTCTCTTCTCTTCTCTTCTCTTTTTCTCTCTGACTCTCTCTTTCTCCCATTATTATCGATTTACCTACTATCTCTCGCTATTCTTCATCTATGTGTCTATCCCTCTTTTAGTTTCTCTTCACCCTTTCTTCCATTTGACCTTTTATTTTGTCCCTTTCTCTTTATCGCTACCTTTTTTAATGGTCCCTCTCTATGTTTTGTTCTCCCGTTCTTTCCAATTGCCCCTAGCGCTCTGCTGTGTTGTTCACAACACCTTGACAAAACTTGTCAACCGCGAAACAGAACTGGCGTATACCCGATCCTCGACTTCTGCCACAACTGGCAACATTGTCACACAAGAAAAAAAAAATCAAAATCGATTTCTGCCATACGGCACACGTTCGGTCACTTATCGGCCACCGCAGGGCTTATAGCGTGCGGCGCAGTCTGCCATTGTATGTCCACAGATCAAGTGTAGCGTTAAGTTTTCATGGAATGTCTGTGGAAAATCTGCCGGAAACAAGGGGCATTGAGGCGGTATTCGATAACTTTCTGATCAAATTTCTCAGTCTAAGATTTTAGAGGAGGCCTGGTGTCAGAGAGGTTACTTAGAGAGGCTACAGGGAGATCAGCTAGGAGGGGGAGGAGGGGGTCAGAGAGGTTACTTAGAGAGGCTACAGGGAGATCAGCTAGGAGGGGGAGGAGGGTGTCAGAGAGGTTACTTAGAGAGGCTACAGGGAGATCAGCTAGGAGGGGAGGAGGGGGGTCAGAGAGGTTACTTAGAGAGGCTACAGGGAGATCAGCTAGGAGGGGGAGGAGGGGGTCAGAGAGGTTACTTAGAGAGGCTACAGGGAGATCAGCTAGGAGGGGGAGGAGGGGGTCAGAGAGGTTACTTAGAGAGGCTACAGGGAGATCAGCTAGGAGGGGGAGGAGGGGGTCAGAGAGGTTACTTAGAGAGGCTACAGGGAGATCAGCTAGGAGGGGGAGGAGGGGGTCAGAGAGGTTACTTAGAGAGGCTACAGGGAGATCAGCTAGGAGGGGGAGGAGGGGGTCAGAGAGGTTACTTAGAGAGGCTACAGGGAGATCAGCTAGGAGGGGGAGGAGGGGGTCAGAGAGGTTACTTAGAGAGGCTACAGAGAGATCAGCTAGGAGGGGGAGGAGGGGGTCAGAGAGGTTACTTAGAGAGGCTACAGGGAGATCAGCTAGGAGGGGGAGGAGGGGGTCAGAGAGGTTACTTAGAGAGGCTACAGGGAGATCAGCTAGGAGGGGGAGGAGGGGGTCAGAGAGGTTACTTAGAGAGGCTACAGAGAGATCAGCTAGGAGGGGAGGAGGGGGTCAGAGAGGTTACTTAGAGAGGCTACAGGGAGATCAGCTAGGAGGGGGAGGAGGGGGTCAGAGAGGTTACTTAGAGAGGCTACAGAGAGATCAGCTAGGAGGGGGAGGAGGGGGTCAGAGAGGTTACTTAGAGAGGCTACAGAGAGATCAGCTAGGAGGGGGAGGAGGGGGTCAGAGAGGTTACTTAGAGAGGCTACAGAGAGATCAGCTAGGAGGGGGAGGAGGGGGTCAGAGAGGTTACTTAGAGAGGCTACAGGGAGATCAGCTAGGAGGGGAGGAGGGGGTCAGAGAGGTTACTTAGAGAGGCTACAGAGAGATCAGCTAGGAGGGGGAGGAGGGGGTCAGAGAGGTTACTTAGAGAGGCTACAGGGAGATCAGCTAGGAGGGGGTCAGAGAGGTTACTTAGAGAGGCTACAGGGAGATCAGCTAGAGGGGGAGGAGGGGGTCAGAGAGGTTACTTAGAGAGGCTACAGAGAGATCAGCTAGGAGGGGAGGAGGGGGTCAGAGAGGTTACTTAGAGAGGCTACAGGGAGAGCTAGGAGGGGGCGGCGGGGGTCAGAGAGGTTACTTAGAGAGGCTACAGGGAGATCAGCTAGGAGGGGGAGGAGGGGGTCAGAGAGGTTACTTAGAGAGGCTACAGGGAGATCAGCTAGGAGGGGGAGGAGGGGGTCAGAGAGGTTACTTAGAGAGGCTACAGGGAGATCAGCTAGGAGGGGGTCAGAGAGGTTACTTAGAGAGGCTACAGGGAGATCAGCTAGGAGGGGGAGGAGGGGGTCAGAGAGGTTACTTAGAGAGGCTACAGGGAGATCAGCTAGGAGGGGGAGGAGGGGGGTCAGAGAGGTTACTTAGAGAGGCTACAGGGAGATCAGCTAGGAGGGGGTCAGAGAGGTTACTTAGAGAGGCTACAGGGAGATCAGCTAGGAGGGGGAGGAGGGGGTCAGAGAGGTTACTTAGAGAGGCTACAGGGAGATCAGCTAGGAGGGGGAGGAGGGGGTCAGAGAGGTTACTTAGAGAGGCTACAGGGAGATCAGCTAGGAGGGGGAGGAGGGGGTCAGAGAGGTTACTTAGAGAGGCTACAGGGAGATCAGCTAGGAGGGGAGGAGGGGGTCAGAGAGGTTACTTAGAGAGGCTACAGAGAGATCAGCTAGGGAGGGGGAGGAGGGGGTCAGAGAGGTTACTTAGAGAGGCTACAGGGAGATCAGCTAGGAGGGGGAGGAGGGGGTCAGAGAGGTTACTTAGAGAGGCTACAGAGAGATCAGCTAGGAGGGGGAGGAGGGGGTCAGAGAGGTTACTTAGAGAGGCTACAGAGAGATCAGCTAGGAGGGGCGGAGGGGGTCAGAGAGGTTACTTAGAGAGGCTACAGGGAGATCAGCTAGGAGGGGGAGGAGGGGGTCAGAGAGGTTACTTAGAGAGGCTACAGGGAGATCAGCTAGGAGGGGGAGGAGGGGGTCAGAGAGGTTACTTAGAGAGGCTACAGGGAGATCAGCTAGGAGGGGGAGGAGGGGGTCAGAGAGGTTACTTAGAGAGGCTACAGGGAGATCAGCTAGGAGGGGGAGGAGGGGGTCAGAGAGGTTACTTAGAGAGGCTACAGGGAGATCAGCTAGGAGGGGGAGGAGGGGGTCAGAGAGGTTACTTAGAGAGGCTACAGGGAGATCAGCTAGGAGGGGGAGGAGGGGGTCAGAGAGGTTACTTAGAGAGGCTACAGGGAGATCAGCTAGGAGGGGGAGGAGGGGGGTGAGGGGACCAAGGGGCAGGCAGAACCAAGAGAAGAGATAGAGAGAAATGGTAGGGGTGGGGAGAATTGGAAAAAAAAGGAAGATACAAAGTGAGAAAATATAAGAGAGAGAGAGAGTAGAGAAACAGAGATATGGCGAGCCAGAAAGAGAGAGAGAGAGAGAGAGAGAGAGAGAGAGAGAGAGAGAGAGAGAGGAGAGAAACAGAGATATGACGAGCCAGAAAGAAAGAGAGAGAGAGAGAGAGAGAGAGAGAGAGAGAGAGAGAGTTAATAGAAAGAAAGAAAGGGGGTACTAATGACAGGGGGACAGAACAAAACAACAAAAAGGGAATGAATAAAAAGAGAATCAAAAACAGAAAAGAATAGTATGAGAGAGAAGAAATATATACATTGAGAGAGAGAAAGAGTAAGGTACTGAGTAAGACATAGACAGACAACCTGACAGACAGACAGACAAGCAGATAGTAGATTGTGTGTACCTTTTTTATTTGAAAGAAAAAAAAGTAGCGGAGACCAACTTTACATTACGTTGTCACGGTCTACAAAAATCGGTTTGTCTCGAAATCTTGAAAAAAAAAGGTTCTGTTTCTATAAAGTGACAGCTCCACTCGATAGCTCAAAGCGAATAGATACTTGATAGAAATCTATTCTTTCCACTTGGCGAAAGAGAAATTTAATTACAAACTTGAACTAACCTTTCGTCTTTTCTATGATCGGTGTGCGTGGCTGATTTTTTTTTTTCCATTAGTTCTTTGAAACGGCAAAATAGTCTTTTTAACTAAATTAATTAAATTTTCCTTAGGCGATTGTCGTTGTCTCCGTTGAAAACTCGAACTCTTCCGAGCTTTGTGTGAAATTTTAGTTGATCAATTTCAATCCATTGAATTTGGGAGTTTCCTTAATTTTTTAAAGTGTCGCTTTTCTCCAACCTTTATTACATGACTTGTGTATCACGCACTGGAGTATTGAGTAAGCAGCAAAATACTTTTTTGTACCTTCTTTTTAGCTTGTGATCCTTCTAACTTGTCTCAATGTATAATAAGAAATTGTTTTAATTAAAACGCACGCCTTACTTAAATTTTTCCAAAGGGTTTTAATTAAAGAACCAGAACTATCTAGTATTACGCGTCGACCTGTAACAAGTTATCGTTCTGTATTAGCGGGACATTAAACTGTGACCCCCGTTCAGTCAAGTTGATGGTGTAGTTTGCATCACAAGGATACGATATATCTCGTGAAAAACACGACGCGGGTTCGAGTCCTGCAGCAACTGGAATTAATTTTGGAGATCCCTTTCTCTATTATTCAATGCTATGAACATTTTTGTTTCGTACGGTATATGCTATTCAAGCAATCAATCTAACATAAAATGCCCGATGACAGACTTAGCCACAGTGTTGAAGCAGAGTATGAAGGCTGGTGAAAGCAGTGAAAGGGTCTTGGTTTCTCTCTTCGTGATCCGCAGATTCAATATTGATGATTTTTGTTCCGCAAAGCATTTCAATCGTTGCAGCTATCAATCTCTAGTTGTCACACCGAGCTGTGGAGAAAGAAATCCAACAAAACGGTCGTAGAATATTCGAGTCTCGTAAATCTTTCATTAGTTAAGATCTAGGTTCGATTGAATTTTCTTTTGCTAAGGACTTGAATTGTGTTTTTGTTGTTCTTACATTGAGTCTCAAGCGTGACAGTAGTTTTTGTCGCTATGGCCGATGATAATGAGGACAATTGGTGATGATGGAGATATTGAGGATGATGAAAGTGATACTAACAGCGATGTTTTAGCCGATGATAATGAGGACAATTGGTGATGATGGAGATATTGAGGATGATGAAAGTGGTATCAACAGCGATGTTTGCCAGCTATCCATCAATTTTGTTCAAAACAATTTTTTCGCGTTATTGTTTTTGTTATTTTCATGACATTGTGAGATGTTGCTTATGTTCTATGTTCATAGCAATTATGTTTTTGTTGCTTTGAATTGTATTACATTTATTTTTTAATTTCTTCTATTTGCTCTTAGTTTGCTTAGATCTTTTTAGTCTTGTGCGTCCATATGATTTTGCCCTTGTTGCCTCTGGTGTTGATTTTTTGTTGCCGTCTTTGTTGCTGTTATTGTTTGTTGTTGTTGTTGTTGTTGTTGTTGTTGTTGTTGTTGTTGTTGTTGTTGTTGTTGTTGCTGTTATTGTTTGTTGTTGTTGTTGTTGTTGTTTTTATTTATCTTTTAACCTTGTTTTTGTTTGATCCCAGATCATCCAATGAGGGATTCAAATATAACAATGAATGTGTCACGACAGATCAGATTGTGCTTCGTGCGCTCTTCGCTGCAGATTAATTCAGCAAGAGATATCAACTAGAATTATTTCACGCCTGTAAAAATTCAATTGTACTGAAACTTGGCCAGGCTTGAATTGACATGAACTTTTTAGGACAGGTTGATTGTCATCTGCCAATCTGGCACCCAACACTTTGGACTCTGAGGAGTAGTTGACACTCGTCTATTCGTTGAGAGAGGAAAAAAACAAAGCAGATTATCCAGACATGAATGTGGGGAGCAGTTTCAGTACTGGATCAGACCGCTTGATCTTTATTTGAACAATGGGAAAAGTGGTACCAGTTACAGTCACTGTGACAAACAAGAATAAATAATGTGTAATGTTGTTGTTGTTTTTTTTTACGCAATTACCTTCAAAGTGAACGCCTGCTGCTGCATAGTGTTAGTATAATCTAGACTTAAATTATGGCTTATTTTGAACTAAGCTGTCCACACAATTATGCTGATAATTAAAAAAACGTGGTGACTATAGCATAAAAAGGGTCAGCTGTACTTGAAGAGGAGGTATTTTTGTGAAGGGGGAAGAGAGTGAGAGAGAGACAGACAGACAGACAGACAGACAGACAGACAGACAGACAGATAGACAGACAGACAGACAGACAGGCAGACAGACAGGCAGACAGACAGGCAGACAGACAGACAGAGACAGACAGACAGACAGACAGACAGACAGACAGACAGACAGACAGACAGAGAGACAGACAGACAGACAGACAGAGATCATTTCTTTAAAATATTACACATCAATTTGCCATCTGTGTAGACTGGTTTTTCCATTCAATCTTTATATTCGCCCATATCACTCAGTAATCCGTATGAAAAGTTTATATCGTTAAGATTTCACAGCATTTGCAAAGGTTTGATAGAGTTGAATAACGCATTTGAAAAAAAAAAAAGAAAAAAAAGTAAGAGATTTTGATCTAGATGTTTTCCTTAATCATAAATATTGCTCACTGATTCGAGATTGATGTAACATTAACAACTCGACATCCCAATTTTAATTTGTTCCATGTCCCGTTTCACTAAAATTAGAGCTAGCGTCAATTTCCATCCCCTAAACACAGTATCTATATGCCCTGTTCATTTTAGAATCAACAGCCAAGCAAAATTGGTCAAGTTTTCTTAAATTTGTTCTATGTCCAACATATGCAATAAGATGAGTGAAAGTTTAAGAGCTATTTTCACAAAACTGCTTCATGTTGACTTAGAACAAATGAAAACTGAGGCGTCGAACTAGCAAAGGCGATAGATGCGAGGTTTATATGATTAATCCTAACCTCCATTTAGGTTTATAGTTTCTATTGTAAAACATGCCATGTACTTCACCGCTTCCATTACCGCAGAATTTTTCAGTCAGTTCATTTTTTTGCCTTTGTTTATCGGCACGCTCGTGATTTATTCACTTCTTTAAGATATTACTACAACAGTTGCTGTCTTTTTTAGTGATTTTGTTACAGATGCTCCCAGAATTGCAGATGCAACAATCAGATCAAATTCTAAACTCAAATGAGATTGAAGTGAAGAGAAGAACCATGCCCTAATTCTTTTTATTATTATCTTACAGAGACTCTCCAATCTCAACGATATAAACAAGATACAACAGGCCAATGTGTTTCCTATCAGAATCTTGCCCAATATTTGTGTTATTCTTCCTCATAGCCGGGCCGTAACAATAACGCGATATGGGCTCTGTGTAACAAATGTCAGAGACAAGTGTACTGTCACTTTGATCCAACCAGAGAATCGATGGGGTTGAGTGTTGTTTTCAAACCTCTTCAACGCTTTCAAATCAAGAAATCTTTTGTGACAGGTGACACGCATGCAGTGCCAATCGATTCTGAATTAATCCGCCGTAGAGCGCAATCATTCGTTTTATGTCGTCTGCTCCATGATATCCTCGAACAATGACAGCCACAAGTGGGATCGGCTTCCGCGTGTACAGGGCATTCTGGGAAGGTAGATAAATATTCAGACATGAGAAATCTTTTGAGCCGTTCGTGGAATAAATTTCTTTGAAAAATGTATCTATGAAAACATGCATTCACTTGTGGTGTGAATATGCAAATAGAGGCATTATATTGATTGTTTTTTTGTTTTTTTTGTTGTTGTTGTTAACAATCAAGAAGACTTCCTCTTGTAACGATGGTGCGTAATTTAAAAGTAAACCTAATTTAAATAAAAGCACTTAGGACATTCCTCTAATGACAGTTTTGATTGTAAGAAAAAACTTATTTTTTCAAAAAGCCCGATTTTTATGAGTTGGGAAAAGACTAAAGAATAGATTTTGTTATGATTCGATACATTTTATGTAGGAACAGAGCAGAGACGAAAGAATTGATTTTGTTATGATCCGATTCATCAGTTGTTGTTTTTTTTAAACTCACTTGCACGTTGGGGACACAGCCAGCCTGTCACTCGTTTTGTTCTCTGGTGGTATCGAGATCAGTATCGCAGTGATTTATCAATATGCACCAGAAAAACCTGCTGGCCCGCAACTTTGCCATACTTGACAGCGAACTTGGAACGTTTTTTTCCCCTCAGTTTTAAAAAAAAAAAAAAAAGAATGGAAAATGAAACAAAGCAATTTTTAAGCTAATATGAAGCCTGTAGATCAAAACATTGATAGTTCTTCTTGAGACCATTTTTTTTTTGGGGGGGGGAGGGGTGGGGGTTGTTTTTTATTCTTTTTGGGTTGTTTTTCTTTTTTTTTTTGAGTTTTTGTTGCTGTTGTATTTGTTGTTTTTCAGTGAAACAAAGCCACATCCTTACATCACAAGGCAAGGATTATTTCAGCCTCTACATATCTCGTCTTGCCAGCCATTTTTTATCTCTACAATTTTTTTTAAACTGAATAGTTTTGTGAAATAATTCATTCTAATCATCTTTTTTGGTCCGTCACTTAGGAAATACAAAGCTTTAGTTCAACAGTTTTCTTTCAATTTTTTACTGAACTCCCGCTCGCTTGAAAATTAAGTTTAATAAAAATAACAGATAGTTTTAGAATGAAATTGATGAGCAGTTTGACAATGAGATGTGTACAGCACTGGAAGGTGCTTTGCGCAAGGAAGTTTGGTATAAGCAAAGACAGCAATTCTTTAACTAAAGTGCTAAATAGAGAGAAGGAAGAAAGGAAATGGTCATACATTGACTGCACATCACCACCTCTCTCTCTCTCTCTCTCTCTCTCTCTCTCTCTCTCTCTCTCTCTCTCTCTCTCTCTCTCTCTCTCTCTCTCTCTCTCTCTCTCTCTCTCTCTCTCTCTCTCTCTCTCTCTCTCTCTCTCTCTCTCTCTCTCTCTCTCTCTCTTTCCCTAACTCAATCTTTATCTATTTATTTATCTCTCTTTCTCTCTATTTCTCTCTCTCTCTCTCTCTCTCTCTCTCTCTCTCTCTCTCTCTCTCTCTCTCTCTCTCTCTCTCTCTCTCTACCTATCTATCTATCTCTTCAGGCATCTCTGTCTATACCCCTTTCTATTTTTTACATAACGCCTGGGAAATCATACAATGTCAGCAAGTTTCATGTGTGTGCACTCGTGGAAAAACCTCTCTCACGGCAAAACACATTGTTTGTTTGTTTTATCGCCGTATGTAAATTATCCGCCAGACTTTGTGAGTGCATACAGGCAGATGCATGATGGAAATCGACCGATGATTCTTCATTGGCAACAAAAGAAACTTCATTGACACTATTTTTTTAAGACAAGAAGTGACTTTTTTTTTTTATTCTTAACCTGAAACTGCTTGCATGTATTATCTTTGACTAAAGGTTTATGGTTCTATATTTACTCAGTTTTGTAAAAAATAAAAAAGAAAGAAAGAAAATTCCGTTTATCTTAATATCATTGTCACCTTTCTGTTTGCAGAAGTTTATGATACTTTAAGAATGACCATTGAAATTGATTTAAACTCTGACTACTTTAAACATTAATGATTTTTCTTCGATACAAACTTGACTGATGCAAACATAATTGGTGTTCCGTTTATCAAATCAATTTTATCCATGCTGCCATTGAGCTGAACCCCATCTATTGTGGTCATATACTTGATTCTCTTTCCTTTCCCGACAGCCAGTTACTGTCTGCCACTCATACCCAGCTAGTTTGTGAGGCTTGTCAGTGTTCTCTGTTGGCTTGTCATGTCTCCATGTTGTGTGAGGTCTCCATAGATCTGAGCTAATTAATGAACTGCAGGGAGGGACGAGTGAAGCTAGCGGAGATCAACTCTGACCGTAGATTTAGATCTAATCTTTGTCTTTGTGTGTGTGTCTATCTCACGGGTGTCTTGTTCAACAAGGCCGACAGCTTTTGTCTTGTCGACCAGGGATTACAGTGGACAATGGACTCCAATATCCGGGGATCAACTTGTGTGGAGCCCCAGGCTTCTGTTCCCAGATATCGGTCTGTCCCGTTTGCTTAAACTCCGTGGCTTCTGTCTGGTTCTAAGCTAGTGATGACAGAAACACATGTGTTCCATTCCTTTTAGCTGTAATAACGACAAGAAATCTTGTTAAGAGGCAGAGGGAGGCGGCGAAAGGACAATGATAATCCATTGATCGATAGATTGAGCGAAAGATATGGAAGGGGGGATGGAGGAGGGAGAGAGAGGGAAAGAGAAGAAGAAGAAGAAGAAGAAGAAGAAGAAGAAGAAGAAGAAGAAGAAGAAGAAGAAGAAGAAGAAGAAGAAGAAGAAGAAGAAGAAGAAGAAGAAGAAGGAGGACGAGGACGAGGACGAGGAGGAGGAGGAGGAGGAGAAGAAGAAGAAGAAGAAGAAGAAGAAGAAGAAGAAGAAGAAGAAGAAGAAGAAGAAGAAGAAGAAGAAGAAGAAGAAGAAGAAGAAGAAGAAGAAGGTAGAGAAACGTTTCTCAGTTAACAACTTTGAACAGTTTCATTTTGGCGGAATGAATTATATTTACAATACCCCCCCACCCCCACCCCGAAAAAAAAAATCTTGCTAGCCTCAGTGATTCTACAATTTTCTCTCTTCCCAAGATCATAGAAGTTCTAAAGAAACTCTAACACCGTGTGACCTCTTTCACTAATTCTTTCGCAAAACTCGATTCCTTCACTTCCAAAAAAAAATCTAGCTATAGTCCTTCTTCTGCCCTATTTTCAAGACCAACTCTCTTTCATTTTTTTTATTGAATTCAAGAGCACAAGCGGAACCAGTGAAGCGTAACTAGTATGACAAGAAAGTCAATCAGACCCGGATAATTAGGCTCGAGCTAGATCTAGATCCAGGCACCCTCAACAAAGGTCGCCATTTGCTGCCCTTCGTGCAATAAAGTTAGGATTGGGGAGTGCTAGATCTCGACAGAACTTGTCTGTTATTGGATAAAACCCCAAGTGACTGATGCGCGGTCTGAGTTTTAAACTTTTCAAGAGACGGAGAACAGATTGTTCTAGTTACAATCATTTCTAAGTTGACAAGATTTGTTAATAATCTATTTATGCTATTCTACACGAGGGACGGGTAATAAAAGTGTTCTTTTTTTTTTTTACTAGCAATATGCTCATCATATTGATCAATATCATGTATTTACGTTATTCTATATGAGTCACGGGTAATAAAAGTGTTGTTCTTTTTTTTTTTCACTATCAATGTGCTCATCATATAGATCAGAGTTCGACTTTTTTACAGCACGGACAGTGACAGGTGCGGAAGCAATTTTTTTTTTTTTTTTTTTTTTTTTTTTGGTGGGGGGGGGGGGGGCAAACTATTGTTTTATTTGGTTTTATTCAAATCAGTTTTTGTTATTGATTTTTTTTTTTATTTTAAGTTTCCATTTTGAGCAGAGCATCTAACTAAAGAATAGTTAAATCCAGTCGGTCACTTTATTTGCTAAATCAATTGTATTAGTAATTTGATCAGATCCGTCGAGGATAAACTAAGAGCGGCTAAAATCAAAAGTACAAGACTAGAGTCTCTACACACCATGAAATCGTCTTAGATGGCCCGAAAGTTGTGTCATCTCGGGACTTTCCAGATACTCAGACGTTAAAGTCTCCGCACAACAACCGCGAACCTATTCTGAATTGTGATACAGCTCTAAAATTTACCTGTTCATTTGCTGATAAATGAAATGAAACTCGTATTTTATTTTACCATAACATAACGAGACACAGGAAACCCAGGCTTTTATAAAAATCAGTCTGCCAGAGTGTGGAAGGAAAATTTCATTTGTAACCAGTTCCAGCTTAAATTAACGAAGGAAAGAATTATAAAACAGCAAAAAGAAAAGCCATAGACTAAGCATATTTCCACCATTATTAATTTCTTTCAATTACTTAACGATACGTTGGGTTTTTTTGTTGTTTTTTTTTTTTTGGGTGGGGTTTGTTTTTCTGCCTCGGCGTATTTCGTTCGTGTTATTACGGAAACCATTTAGCGGTAAGTGGCGAGTGATAACCATTAGTGTTATTGGTCCTAGTGATTGGCCGGCTCTGGTTGCCTCTTAATTGGTGTCTTACGTCAACAGTGCTGGAAACACAACACGCAGTTAGTCTAGAACTGGAGAAAGGAATGGTTGGTGCAGGAAGGGGAGTTATAGATTAGGTGTAACATGGTACATGAGCTCTGGGTTTTATTCTGTAATGGTTGCTGGGAGTAGTGCTGAAAAAATTCATTGGAATAATTATATTAAAGACATAGTGGAACAAGTAGGCTAGGAGACGTAACACAGAGGGGTGACACAGAGGAAATGCGAGATAATGTTTCAGAGAGTAGGAAAAAGAAAGAGAAAATGTCAGCAGAGAAAGATAGAAGGATAAAGACAGAAAGACGGGAGAGAGAACAAGATAGAGGAAGAGAAGGGACTGCTATAAATATCTCTTAATTTTAGAAACCCAAGTATTTGTACCGCATTGCTGTTTCTTAGTACTCATTCATCATATGTTGAATGTTTTTATCAGCATGCGAAAGTTTGTTGTTTCTTAATGCATATTCATCAAGAATAGGGAAGTGTCTAACAATATGAAAATCTGCAAAGGGGACTAGATAGCTCAGTTGGTAGACCGTTTAACGGACAATCAGATGACCCTCGGTTGGATTTTTGCTGGGAATCTTGGTAGTGGGATAGGATCCTAGTTAAATAGGCTTATCACTGTTTCAACCGAAAGTCGCGCTGTCCCCGTATAAAATTCTTGAGGAAATAGCTGGCATCGTGAAGTAATCACAGACCGTGGCCTGCAATACTGTTGAGAGTGTTGGAGACGGGTTTTGGGAAAATAATGTTTTTAAGGTATTCTAACCTTCCTTAAGGGGAAAGTGAGTTATATCAGTTGGCACTCAATGTTAAGGTTAGTTTTCTTCATTCATAAATAAAGTTTTACGCTTTAGTAACGCTTGTTTTTTTTAAAAAAAAATGGAAGACGACGAGATATGTTTTGAACCTTTAAATCGTTTTAGACGAAACTTAATGGGTTGAGACTAAACGTTCATAGACACTTTGTGTTTTTCAATTGATATGTTGCAAATGCACCTCTGGGTGATCTTTGAAGGTTGAAAAAGGTAGAGGTTTATTGATTTCTGTCGATATTTGACTCGTAATTTAAGAAAAAAAATTATGCAACCAGCGTCACATGAGGCTCTCGAGATTTGGGATAGTAGTGCTGTTATTATTTCAGAAGAGTCGCAGACCGCTTCATCTCTCCCATGTTTAACTTCTTTGAGTGAAAGCCTTCTTTCTCTCCCTAAATGCCAGACCTCGCGAGGGTCAAGCCATTATGGAACGTCCTGCAGTGATTTGCCTCCTAAATGGTTCGGACAGAAAGGTTGAAGGGAACCCCACTGACCTCCTCTACTCCAAGCTGTCACAGCTCAGGCCGAGATTTGCCGAGTTCCTGCGTCTGTAGCAACATTTCCTGTTCCGCTGCGGGCGCCAGCTGGGAAAGAGCGTCTCGTCACGCCTCAGTGAAGCTCTGAGAGAGAACGGAAGTGGAACATTCCAACTCAATCCATATTCCCTTTTCTCGCCTTGAAAATAAAAGTGTTCCACTGACGTCTGCTATTCCGCCGTGAAATGCAAGCAGTTACGTGGGTTCAATGACTTCATATAAATTGGCTAAGACAGATTACCTTATGATTTGCATTTTATCGATTCTGCGAGGATGCATCTGTAATCCATACCTTATCGATATTCTTTATTGCCATATTTGGAAACCGGATTTGTGAATTCAATTTCTGACTGTTCATAACCCACTTAGACAGTTCTATTTTGTGCTGCCATCGATGAAACTTCACCTGGAAACTGATTTCAAAGCTTGCGGAAGGTTGAAGGCAGCTGAAGTGGCATCAAAGAGCTATGCACCTTGCTAAATGTAAGTTGCCAGGATCTCTTTGAAAAGAAACATAAAAGTGTGGAATATATTTAGGCTTAAAAAGCGATTTAAGTTAAACACCAAACGTTACTCAAGCTTTAATCCTTTTCTAAGAGCATAAAAAAGCTGGATAAAATTGCTCACCCTCAAGGATTGACAAGCTACTTAGGAAAATTTGTCATTCATGTGTATCTTCTTCTTGTTGATCCTGCAGTTACAATCACATCCAGATCCGATTCTCACCCCTGATTTCAGAATAGGCCTCGATACTGAGCATCTTCTTCGTAACACAGCACCCAAGGATGTAACAAACAAAATACCTCTAGACAAATCAGTTTGCAGTTTCGTGAAGTGGCAGCCTGTAGTTTTTATACCATAATAAACTGTGTCAACAAGGATAACAATGCTGGTTTTCGGGTCATTCGAGGGTCAGCGGCTCACGCTGGAAGTGCCCACTGGGCAGACTGTCCATCAGCTGAAGGAGACCATTCAGAACAAGCTTGGTATCTCCGTGGATCTCTACAGGTGAGGATTCCGATGTTTTGTTGGCTTATTAAGGCGTATTACTTTACCACAGTTATTGTTAGGTACAACGCCAACCAGTGCACGAGTCCAGTGTATGCACTATCTTCACAGTGATATAAAAAAAATTGCAAAGAATGATTATTATCATCATTTACATCACTATCCACTTCCTTCTCCTCCTCCTCCTCCTCATCATCATCATCATCATCATCATCATCATCAACATCATTAGCAGCAGCAGCAGCAGCAGTAGTAGCAGCCTCAACCTATATGATATTAACATGAGAGCTAAGTAGTTACATCTTCTCTTGATTTGTCGGAACAAGGTGGTGGATTTCGTGTTCAGTCTGAATCCTCGTACTGCCGACAAGGAATAGAGAGTTCAAACTTTTAACCTTAACTCATTTCTAAATATGCAGCCCATAGTTGGTTTTTTTTTGTTTTTTTTTTTTGTTTTTTTTGTTTTTTGTCTTTTTTATTTTGTTGCTTTTTTATAGGTTTTTTTTTTTTTACTTTAATTGTATTCCGGAACGCAAATGATTGTTCTCAAACTCTCCAATCGTGTTCTCTGTCCTCCAGACAGGACAAGAAGGTCCTTGTGATCTCCTACGCTGGCTCAGACCTGGGCGATGACTGGGTCTTCTCCGACCTGGGCATTGTGCCGGGAACAACGATTAAGATACAGGTAACCTACGTCTGCTGTTATGTGTTTTATGTTATGTTTGTTTCAGAGTTTGTCTTATTCTCAGAACACAGAAGTATCTGACTGTATCGTTTTTTTTTTGGTTGGGTTTTTTTAATGTGTGTGTGTGTGTGTATTGTACGTCCTGTTTCTTTGCCTCGCATTTAATTGCGCCATCAACATACATTTGCCATGACTGCTTGTCTTAAGTTCTGTCTGCGTATTAGTCTGTTTGTTTGTCTGTCTGTTTGTTAGTTTGTGCAGAGTAGTCTTGTGCCTTTGGTTAAGGTTTTTTCTGGTGGCCGTGTGGAGACGTGACCTTTACATGGTGGAAGCTCTCGCCCTCGTCAGTATTACATTTTAATTTCGCAGAAGGTGGGGCGAGGGACTACGAAGGCTGCATTAAAACTAAACAATCCAAGGATCAAGATTTTGCAACCACACAAGAGCATTCAAGATATTAATAACGCGCATGCCAAAGTAACGGGAGGATGAGATGATTTAAGCTTCTGTCTTAAAAATGCTTGACAGCCTGCCCAGTGATTGTTTGTAACAGTCACGACTTCGACTTCCCTGCGTCTAACATCGTGACAATGTAACAATGTGCGACGGTGAAATGGGACAGTAGTGTGTCACGTTGTTTTTGATACATTGACTCTAAATGATGCCTCTTGATCCGTGGCTTTAACGGTGTTTTTTGACACTTCTTTATTTTCCTTATCATCGAGTAATGGCCTACCAAAATCGTAACTTTCTGTTTCAGACCAAGGCGTTACGAAAACAGAGTCATGTGATCAATCTTTCTGCTCTCAAGTCGCACTGGTGAAAACTTGTAAACGGGTTCCTAATGGGCTTTAAGTAGACATGCCTCTTGACCACGGCTCTCTTGTTTGCGCGGGCAGGCATTGCCTTGCCACCAGGATTGTCCAGTGTTCAGTTTAAGGGCCTGACCAAATTGCACCTGGAGGTCAAGATCTCTGCCTCTGGACGCCTTGGGCTAATATTGACCTTAGGTCAGGATCTTCCAGGAGTCGCCTCTGGTTTCGGCACTCTTGCTGGTGCACATACCTGGCATGGTCAGGTTTTTCTGTTGTTTTTATTTTTTCTTGTTTTTTTTTTTTTTTACCAATCAGTCTTTCTATTTCCATGAAACTAACTTTTTATTTATCTATTCCTTTTTTATCGAGTTATATGTCTATCAATTTATTTATCTAAATATGTATATATGCAGTTGGACTCTTTTATATATAGACATGCCTCTTGACCTTCCTATCTGTACATTTAAATATCTATCTACCCGTCTTTTTATGTTGCTATTCACTTCGTCCCCACCATATATATACACATATACATAATAAGTTAACATAATCTCAAATGGCACCTTGTGGTAGCTACAACAATAATAGCCGGGCTGGTCACTTGGGAGAAAATATTATGATAGTTCTGATATGCTCGCCAAAACATAAAAAGCGACCTTTTTAAGATTTCAGTTCCGTGGCATCTTGCTATATATAGACTCTTTTATTTTGAACAAATCTTCCGCCTGCCAACCCCCCACTCCCACCTCTCAATTATTATTTCAATCTCCACCCGCGCTTGTGTATATTTTCCAATATACACAGGAGGTGAAAATGTCTCGTTTTCCTCTTGAGGCTAAATTGCCAGAACGTGTGATTTTAAACACACGATCGATTTGGATAAGCCACAGATATTATATCTCCATTACAATGTAGTTCCATAGTTATCAATCGCTTTACCAATTTTCTTTTGCATGAACTGAGAGGGTTGGAGCATATTGTTTGATTGAATGGTTATTTGGTAGATATGACCCGTCTAAGACAGGGAGATCTCAAGATCATTTTATCAATTTGTGTATTTAAAACAAGCGAGTTCGGTGGTGTGATTAGGATGATGATGAGAAGGAGGAGGAGGATGCAGATTGTGGTGATGGCTGTATTGGTTGTGCATTTGGTTGCATTAGTTGTGCAGGTGACTTTATTAGTTGTGCATTTGTTTGCATTGGTTGTGCAGGTGGCATTGTTAGTTGTGCAGTTGGCTGTATTGGATGTGCAGGTGGCTGTATTGGTTGTGTAGGTAGCTTTATTAGTTGTGCATTCGGTTGTATTCGTTGTGCAGGTGGCTTTATTGGGCGTGCATTTGTTTGTATTGGTTGTGCAGGTGGCTTTATTAGTTGTGCATTTGTTTGCATTGGTTGTGCAAGTTGCTTTATTAGTTGTGCATTTAGCTGTATTGGTTGTGCAGGTGGCATTATTGGTCTTGCAGTTGGCTGTATTGGTTGTGCAGGTGGCTGTAGGGGTTGTGCAGGTGGCTTTATTTGTTGTGCATTTGGTTGTATTGGTTGTGCAAGTGGCTTTATTAGTTGTGCATTTGTTTGTATTGGTTGTGCAGTTGGCTGTATTAGTTGTGCATTAACTGTATTGATTTTATTTCTCTCACACAAACGCACACACTGTCCCCTCTTGGAACTCTAATTTGTTCTCTCTTCCACCTTACTATGTGTCAGCTGCGAGAGGAAGTGAAGCCTGTTCTGTACATCCGGTGCTCTCACAGCCAGGAGACCATCAACATCTACGACGACATTACTATCGCTCACAGCTACCTGGACAAGGTGAGTCTAGCCTGGCCACCCTCGGGGAGGGGCTGAGGGCGAAGGCGAAAGACAAGGAGAGGTTGTAGGAGGGATAGATAGATGGAGGGGGAGGAGGTGAGACTAAGAATGAGAAAGAGAAGGGAGAATAGCTGGAAAAAAAATTGATGGAGGAGGAAAATTAGGTAACGGAGGAAAGAATATGAAGGAGAAGAAGTGTGGTGATGAGAATTAGGAACTGTCAGAGAATGAGATCATTTCAGATTATGAGAAAGGTCGTCGAGCCCATACTTAGCAGGAAATTTTCTCTACTGGCGCAAAACACGCTTTCAGCAGAGAATAAGAACGAAGTCTCATCCTATTAGCCCTCATCTGTCTGACGCGATATGACGAAAGAGAGCTGAAGTTTATTATCAGCGGAGAGTTTTATTGATCTATCAATATATTATTAAGGCTATGACGAGTTAACTGCTCGTTTTTGTCGTAACCTCATGACCCCCACCCCGTTCACCCTCCTCACTTACCTAGATACGCAACATGGCCTCGATGAAGTCCGGCCTACCGGTCGGAATATTCCGGCTGACCACCGAGGATGGCCGTGAGATGTTTGACCAGCACAGACTAGAGGACTACGGGGTGGACGTTGGTCAAACTATTCTCTTAGAGAATTGGGACGGCTGGAACGAGTTCTTGAACCTGGCTATAATGGGCTTCACTCCGCAGGTGAGTAAGCAGAGAGAGAGAGAGAGAGAGAGAGAGAGAGAGAGAGAGAGAGAGAGAGAGAGAGAGAGAGAGTTGTGAGGGAGAGAGGGGGCGGGAGAAGCGGAGAGATAGAGGGAGAGAGATAGTGAGAAGAGGGTAAGAAGTGAAAGGCGGAAAGAGAGAAAAAATAGGTAGGGGTAATATCAAGAAAGGCGATACAGACTGAGGGAGCGAGAGGAAGAGGGGAAAAAGAGAGAGAGAGAGAGAGAGAGAGAGAGAGAGAGAGAGAGAGAGAGAGAGACTGACAGACAGACAGACAGAGAAAAGGACGAGAAAGGGAGCGAAAGGTAGAACGGAACAAAGGAACTATAGAGATATATAAACAAAGGTCAAGCAATAGATATAGGGAGGCAAAGAGTGGGTGAGGCAGCGAGAGAAACACAGTGAGGAGGAGAGAGAGGGAGAGAGAGAGAGAGAGAGAGAGAGAGAAAGAGAGGTGGAAGCCAGAAGAGAGAGAGCTTGAGAAAAATAAAGAGATTGGCAAAGGTTAAAAGAAAGAGAGATAGAAAAAACGTTAAATGGGCCTCGTGGCAGGGTTATGTTTTTGTCATTTTTTTTTTAACGGATTTAATAAAATGTTTGTAGTGTCTCTATGGTCAGTTTCATTCTTAAATCTGAAAGAAATAACCTTAGCAAATCACGCCATCAATAGTGGGTGAAGTGTCAGTCTACCATGGCCAAATTTATTTCTTAAGGAAGTCTCGTTTTGGTATTCTTGAGGACGTGTCATATACACGTAATGAAACATTAATTACGTCAATATTTTAGCAATGACCTTGACCTTAACAACATGACGCAATGTCCTAGGTCGTGTCCCAGATAGGAGGAGAGGAGATCGTGGCGCGCTATCAGATGAAGGTGGCGCTGTTTATAGCCGCTCACTTCGGCCATGTTGACCTCGCCAGAGCGATGCTCCGTCAGGGGGTCAAGTCAGATGACCCCACCGGATATCACCCTGCTCGGATGTGGTGCAAGGTCAGTGCTACATTGATTTACAGTCTCTGGAACAATGTGTGTGTGGGAGAGCGAGGGAAGAGGGAGATAGAGGTTTAGGTAGAATGTGGTGCAAGTTCAGTGCTACATTGATTTACAGTCTCTGGGACAATGTGTGTGTGTGTGTGTGGGGGGGGGGGGGCAGGTGAGGGAAGAGGGAGATAAAGGTTTAGGTAAAATGTGGTGCAAGTTCAGTGCTACATTGATTTACAGTCTCTGGGACAATGTGTGTGTGTGTGGGGGGGGGGGAAGGTGAGTGAAGAGGGAGATAAAGGTTTAGCTAGAATGTGGAGCAAGGTCAGTGCTACATTGATTTACAGTCTCTGGGACAATGTGTGTGTGTGTGGGAGGGTGAGAGAAGAGGGAGATAAAGGTTTAGGTAGAATGTGGTGCAAGGTCAGTGCTACATTGATTTACAGTCTCTGGAACAATGTGTGTGTGGGGGGGGGGTGAGGGAAGAGGGAGATAAAGGTTTAAGTAGAATGTGGTGCAAGGTCAGTGCTACATTGATTTACAGTCTCTGGAACAATGTGTGTGTGGGGGGGGGTGAGGGAAGAGGGATATAGAGGTTTGAGTAGAATGTGGTGCAAGGTCAGTGCTACATTGATTTACAGTCTCTGGAACAATGTGTGTGTGTGTGGGGGGGGGGGCAGGTGAGGGAAGAGGGAGATAGAGGTTTAAGTAGAATGTGGTGCAAGGTCAGTGCTACATTGATTTACAGTCTCTGGAACAATGTGTGTGTGTGGGGGGGGGGGGTGAGGGAAGAGGGAGATAAAGGTTTAGGTAGAATGTGGTGCAAGGTCAGTGCTACATTGATTTACAGTCTCTGGGACAATGTGTGTGTGGGGGGGGGGAGAGATGAGGGAAAAGGGAGATAAAGATTTAGGTAGAATGCGTAGTAAGGTCAGTGCAGTGCTACATTGATTTAGTCTCTGTGACAATTTGTGTGTGTGTGTGTGTGTGTGTGTGTGGTGGGGGGAGGAGGGAGATTGTGTTTGAGAAAAGTGTGGAACAAGGTCAGAACTACATTGATTTATTGTCTGTTTGTGAGTGGAAAAAAAAGGGGGTGGGGGGTGGGTGGGATTGAGGTTTAGAAAGAATAAGGCGCATGGTCAGTGCTAGATTGATTTAATGTCTCTGGACAGTTTGTGTGTGGGGAGGAGAGGGAGGGGTAGATTGTGATTCAGAGAAAATGTAGCGCAAGGTCAGTGCTACATTGATTTACAGTCTCTGTGACACACACATACTGTGCGTGTGATTGCGGTGCAGAAAGAAACACAATGTCGATTTGCCAGAACATCCATCACGAGATATCACAACTGATTTTGTTGCCTGGCGAAAATGGCATTCCAGAGAAGAAGAAAGAAAACTCCGATCGATTTGGTTAAATTGCCGGAGATATGGGGTAACAAAGTTTTCGCTATAAAATGTATATAGCGCAAAGAGGGGTAGAAAAAAATTCGAAATAAAAAAGGAGAAAGAGAAAAAGAAAAAAGAAAGGGGAGCTAACTGGCATGGCAGAATTTTAGTCAAATCTGGAAAATCTTCAGTTTTGGGTTTTCAATGTTTGCTTACATTTAGATGGAAGATTTGGAGGGAAAGGGGAAGTTGGCGAAAACTAAAGTTTTTCAACCCTCTTAGCCAAGCTGTTGTCTTTGTATGACAATTTTGTTGCATCGAATATACAGGTTATCTTTCCCTTCCTCTCCTCCTCCCTCATTTCTCATTACTCTCTCTCTCTCTCTCTCTCTCTCTCTCTCTCTCTCTCTCTCTCTCTCTCTCTCTCTCTCTCTCTCTCTCTCTCTCTCTCTCTCATGTACTCGAGTCCAGTTAAAATGCAACATGAAGCTGTCTGATCTATTTTAGGAGGACGGCCATATTGACGCTCTGAAATGTCCAGTCCACGAAGCAACCATCTGTGGTCAACTGGGAGTTCTGCGTCTCTTTGTCAACGCGGACGTCACATGTCTCAAGGCAAAGGACGGCTACGATCTTGAACCTTTGAACATTGCCCTCAGGAACAAGGTCAAAAACTGTGCCTCGTTCCTTCTGACCAAACAGTGGAGCAAAATCAACATCAACAAAACCTTCGCCCTGCATCTGGCCACTTACACCCGCCTCAAGAAATGGTGCGAACGTGCGAAAGAGCGGGCGTTGTTAAAATACGGACAGGTAAAGAGACATTCAGACAATACACGATGTACTTCTACACTGTATCTTGTCTTCCAACTTGGCAAAAATGTATGCCGATCTCGCAAACAACAAACAAGAGAGATAAATAGTGGGACAGCTTTCACTATCTATATTTTCCAAGCTTAGTAGACATAATAGTATGATATTCATTAAACTATTATTTTTCAGTGAATTAAAACTCTTCAATATTTAAGTTAAGGTAAAAAAAAAAAGCACTTAGGTTCAAAGTTGGTACGAAATAAACAATTAATATAGCAGGTTTTTTTTCGACTGTGTTTATGATACTCTTCACACATAGATGTAAAAAGTATTATTTTAAACAGGAAAAAATGAATTGATGCGTATTAACTCGTCTCATCCAAAAAAAATTATTTTTTTCTGATTTTACAGTCAACCTTTTACCTCCTTTCACTCTCTCTCTCTCAACATCATCTTCATAGTTTTAATCATTAATTATCATCATCATCATCATCATCATCATCATCATCATCATCATCATCATCATCATCATCATCAACATCATCATTATCACACTCATTATCAACATCGCCGCCGTCATTTTTATGAGATTATTAATTATTTCCTCTCCCTCCCATTCACAATCCTAGTTACAATAACATATTATTAATTTAGCCCTTAACATAAAATACAATAATTAGCCACGGTCACTGTTCTAAAATGTCATTCTCGTGTTTTATGGAGATCGGTGCTATACAACTGTAGTTTGTGCTTTGCCAAAGGAGAATATGGCTCAGTCGGTAGAGAAAGATTCCGATAGAAACATTGCGTGGGCCACCTAAACTTGAGAATGGATCTCACCTAACCAGCCTTATCATATTGATTGAGGCAAGTCTAACAGGTTACAAGACAGTGTTCTAAATAATGGCCTATGAGATAAAATAAGCTGTTGAATTCCCCTGTTTATAAATTGTATCCGTGAATAGCAAACGTCAAAGAACCCAAAAGAGGGGATCCTTCACGCCGCTAATAATGGCGACTGCTTTGTGGAGCGTAACAGTAGGATGATGTCAGCTAACTCTGCGTATTTTTAGTGGTTGAGCTTTACCAAAATTAATACTTCTGAGCCAAATAACAAACCTATCAATATTTTTTTCTCTCCCATTAGTCAAAGAGTACACTGCGCAGGCGCAACTTTAAAACTGGACCGCTTGTCAGTCACGGAATCCTGGTGGATGGATTTTCACAAAGCCCAATGAAGGGAAAACCCAAGGCCTTGTTGCAGAGGGAGGAAAAAGAGAACAGGGAGAAAGAAAGAGGGAGGCCAAAATTTCAGGTGAGATGACACTGATACATTTATGATGTGTGCATACTGTCAACCAAAGAGAAATCGCAGAAGTGGCAAATAGATTGTCGAAAGAGATGCAGGCTAGGGAACAGAGCAATATCCATGTTAAACAAATGATATTAGGAAATTATTCACGCATTAATTATCAGTCGATTATTTCTGTTCTCTCAGTATTGTATCTTTGCTGTGTTTGGAGGTTTAATATCTATGCTGCTAAAGAAAGGGAAATAACCCACAGATTGTGAAAAGGAAGTTTATGGATTTCAATTGCTTTTAAGGCAGCTGGTGGCTGTATTAGGAAAAAAAAACATGCTGTTCTCCTCTCTCTCTCTCTCTCTCTCTCTCTCTCTCTATATATATATATATATATATATATATATATATATATATATATATATATATATACATACATATATATATATATATATATATATATATATATATATATATATATATATATATATATATATATATGTCTATCTCTATCTCTCTCTCTTTCTATCTCTCTCTCACACTCACTCTCTTTCTTGATCTGTCTGTCTATCTGTCTTTCTCTCGCTCTCTCTCACTCTCTTTCTGTTGGATCTTTTGGCATCGTATCATAATTAGTTGAGATGTTGCATGAGAGTTGCATTCGGACGCCACTTCGATAATTGGGTTGGGAATTTTTGTTGCTGTTTTTTAAAAAATGAGTTTTATAGACAGTTTTTTCTTATGCAATTTGTAATTCAACCATCCGAAAGAAGGCTATAGTACGGCACCGTTAAATAGATGTCGTAGAGATGTCTATGAATTTTACACTGGCACAAGTCTGGTTGGTTGGTATTTTTGACGTTCTAGAGGAATCCAGAGCTTGCCTTTTGTATAAAATAAAAATACATGTATTGATAATTACCTAATTATTAGATTTCATTTATTTGTTCTGTACATGTAGTTATACAACAAGATTAATTAGGCTTCTGCCTTCTTGGTATGTTCTACAGACTATTGATTACCCAATAGGGCCTGCATATTAAAAAACAATCAGTTTTGACTTTAAGCTTCATTAAAATATCTTTGACATATGAAATTGTCACCACTTTTAAGAAAGGCAGGCTAACAATGTTGATGACAAACTCGAATTTAAAACTACATATATGCTTTCCCTCTAACTCCAAAACTACATCAATGAGTTGGGCTTGATATTAAGCAGTACCCGGAATCAATAGCACCATTGTTCATACATAAAAACCGCCTTTTGTGCAGGTTCCTGTGGCGGAAATCCTGGGCTCCACAGAGGATCCTGAGAACTACTTCCGGTCAGTGACGCAATCTCAAAACCTGAAAGCTCAAGGTCAAGCCAAAGCTCCCTTGCGGTGGGGCAAGTTTTCACAGCTGGCCAGGAAAGCCAGTCAGAACCAAATCGATGTTGGTGAGTTTTTATTGTAGAAACATCTACGTTGTGTTAAAAAAATATATATATATACTTTTACCAATACATTCTAATATTAGAAAGTTGTTAGTAAGAGAAAACAGTTATCCTGCAGATAGAAAAAGACGTCCAGAATAAATGCTAGAATTTAAATCTCTTAGTTGTGTGTGATCAATTGAGTCTTGTCGTCTCAACCCTGTCCTGCCAGCACTTTCGAGGGATTTTGAAAACCGCAGATCTAAATAATTATGGTGAGCACTCAATGGCAAATGATCAGCAAGATGTGCTCATCTCATTTTTGTTTCGTTTGTTTTAATTTTCTCCACCGAACCGCCACTCTCTATATATTTCCATCTCTTCTTCCTTATTTTCTAGGAGATGGTAAAAAGGCAACGGGAATTTCTAAATCTCCGTTCGAAGGATCAACGCCTGAACCATCCCGACCTTCTCTTGTACCGGAGGAGGAAGAAGGAGCAGAGGACACAGTGCCAAAACTTCCGCCCATCGTGCAACGTTTGCGTCTGCGCCTTATGTCTCAATCGTTACAGGGTGCCGGAAGTGAACCTCCTGCAAAACAAATCGAGAAGACAGATGCTCCTGCCCGGGCGAGAACAGATCGTGACGGCCCAACGGGGGGTAAAAACAGTGTGGTCAGTAAACTTATCAAGTCATCAAAGAATGCTTACTTCATGTCCTCCACGCCATCCAAATCTCAGACGAGTGGGTTGACCCTCCCACCAGCACAACCACCATCTGAGCGCAGTTACAAGCCCACCCTCAGCATTCACTCAGACCCTAGCGTGATAGACGGCGCCCAGACCACACAGCGCGGGATACCACCAGGGACGTGGAAGTCGCTTACCGCACGCTCGGCCACTTCCGCTTCCTCTTCAACGGAAGAGGCAGGCGGGGAGGATGAGGAGAAGAAAACCACAGCCCGGCGAGCTGCTGGTAGAAAGAAGCGCCGGCCCCGTGTGTCCAGCGCGCTGCTACTCTCAAAAGCCAAGTCCAGCGAGGGGTCAATCCCTCTGCCTTTGATCAGCCACGAGCAAGACAGGCGTCCTTTCTTCTACCACCAAGGACAGCGAGAGGACGCTCTGGTGGACTCAGCCCTGGAGCTGGTCGCCAAGTACAGGGGAGGCGACTCGAGCCGGGAGAGGGCCATCCAGTCTCTGACCACAGCCAACACATTCCGGGACAAACCCTGGTTAGGCCAGGTCCGTGTGGCGCTCAGCCTTACCTCCAACTCCCTCAAGCGTAATGTGCGCAGGTTACAGGTCCGCAAGAAAAAGTTGATCTCTTAGGACTGGTCAGTCTTGTCGATTGGTTCCTCGAGCTTTAATTACTGTTTACAGCTAGATTACATGAATTACGTGGTCTTGTTTGAAATTGAATTTCACGTGTAGTTCAAGTACATGTCATAATTTTCTATTTCATAAGAGGATTGCGGCCGATAAACTTGAAATTATACTGGACCTGAAAATGTCTCCGGTTTACCACTTAAAGAAATGCGAGAGCTTGGACTTTATCGACATTTTTATCTTATAAAATTACTGGACACATAATGTTCGTTGATTTTTTTTTCAAAAAATTTGTTATTTGTGGCGACGGAGCGAAATCGCAAAGCATGCATTCTATCCTCGTCATATCAGCTGTGTACAGAAAGCAAAATAACTATAATGGTGAGCCGAATCACAAAACCTTGCAATAGTTGTAGATCGTGAATCTCGATGGTTCACGTCTGTGATCAGTTGACTTGAGTTTTCCAGCAGTCTCGCCGTCCAGGTCCCAAACCAAAAGTTTTTCCTTATAAATCGGTCATGTGGCATTTTGTAAAATGTCTTGATACTTTAATTCCATACATTTACATGTGTATTGATGAAATTTTCAATTCTTCTTTATTATAAATTTACTTGATTAAGTGAAGTGATAAATTTTGATAATTAAAATGGAGAATCATTATTCTTTCCCTTACAGTAGTCTTGTTTACCATTTCAAGAATAGTATTGGTATTTGTGATGAAAGAGTTGATATTCAACCATATATGTCACTTGTCAGGTCTCATCGATTGGTTACATTAAAATCTTAGCACACAGAATGGTAGTTCAGCTAATACACTTCTTTTCCATGCTATTTTGAACAAATCTAAAAACTCATTTATAATTTATAATATAGCCTCTAAATTCCGGCAAAATAAAAGCGCCCAGAGTCCACTTCCTTCGGGAATTCTTATCTGCACTAACACAAAAATGAGGGTTTAAGAATATTTATAAACAGATATAAATCTTGACAAAATTAGTTAACCTTTCTTAATCTTGCTTTTCTAATTTGTTAAAATATGTTTAAGCGCTTGTTACAAAGGTAAATTCTTCAAACTATGTGTTTTGATTTAAAGATGAACTGCTTTGCGGGAATCATACCCGCCCATTTACTTTCACCTACAGAAAATGAATCAGAAAAAGATCTCTCAATACAGGAAGAATTGGAATGTCCCTACTTAGCTAAGTTAATGTTCTTATATAGCCTACACCTACTGCTGATTTTTTTTTTTTTTTTTTTTTTTCGCGTAGAAGGTGAAAGTAATTTTTTTTTTAATTTTATGTTTGTAAAAATTTTCAAAACTGGCAATACATGAATTTTAAGTGCATGACTCATTGAATTAAACGCCAAGCCCCGTTTACCCAAGGCTGATCGCCGTGTAACTACGAAGCTAGAAAGTGTTGCACCTGTTGCAAACCAAGCCTCAAACCAGCCACTTGAACTGAATTAGAATGGATATGAACCATTCGGTTATCACAGTGATAAAAAGTGGGATTGTGCGAGCGGGAAGCCTCTCGTTCATATTTCAGATGAGAGGTGTGATTGCAGTAGGGTGCGTGAATTCATTGTTGTCCGGAATTTAACCGAACTGGCCCCAGTGAAGTTGAAAAAAGAGAAACATTCGACCAGAATGTTATGTCGGTACAAATGTTGAAAATGTTAAAATTTGTTTGCGATGACTGTGATGCCATGTATTATTTTTTAACGAAAAAGGCCTTCCTATATCTTCTCACAGACAGAACAGAAGAAAAGAAAAAAACAAGAAAACTTTGGCTTTTACTTTTTTTTATTTTTTTCTCTACTTTTATTTGTTTGTTTGTTTTAATGTCTTTGACTGAGGGTAGTAAAAGAGCCTTTTCTATTCTTTTTTTTTTTTTACAGTTATTCAATTCGCGGTGTTTGTTAATGCCTTGATGCCCAATAGTAACGATAAATTAAAATGTTTGTGTAACAAAGCTTGTGAAGACAGCGAAATTGATAAAGGTGGTTATGACGATGGTATTGATGATGCTGCTCTAAAATCACGGCCATAATTTCAGTAATATTCATAAAGATGTATATCCAGTCACGCAAGAGCTCACCTACACGGCCCAGTAGGTAGAGCCTTGGGGCAGACAAAAAGGACGCCGTGTATTTGATCCACGGTTAGACTGCAAACCACTGCTGGTGTCGGATGTTTATGTTACCAGATTGAGCCTGGGTTTGATTGCGAAAAGTTGCCGTGTCGGTACAAGTATAATTAAGTGGCTTTTAGGGGTTTTTGAAGGGATCTTAGAGTTTAATTAATCGAATTAATCAAACGAATCAAGAATCGAGACTGCAGCAAGAGAGGATCTCGCTGTTCAACCTTCAGTTTCATAAAAACGATTGTACATGTATTCATCATAACTACCACAGTTAGTTAAAAATAAATTGACCCCCCCCCACCCCAACCAATACCCGAAAAAAAACTCTCTCTCTCTCTCACACACACACACACACACGCACCCCTTCCTTCCGTGTCTTTCTCCCTCCCTCCCTCTATGACAAGAATAAATCCGTCCTTGACGAATGTGTGATTTCAGAGAAGGTGCTGGAGAAATGAAACAAAGATGTATTCAAATTATATAAATGTAGTTTTTAAAACATTGATACATGTATATTATACCTTGTATATCCACATAAAGTTACAAACCACAAAATTCGAGCTGAATGAACCCTTACGTATATTTTTTTTTTATTAATCAGTTTAATTGATATACAAACAATTACACAAAAAATACATTTATGACCAGAAAGGAATTGGTTTGAGATACTTATCCATTCCCACTTACATTATTTTATCGGCTTGATTGCACTGTACATATAACTTAGTTTGCATTTTAAATAACAACTATTAACATTTTTTTTCTTTAAATAAGAAAAAAAAATCTTCCACTGGGAGGAATATAAGTATACAAGCATGACTGCTCGTGATCAATATTGAAGACGTGCAAACTTCAGGAAAATGATAGACTTATATCCTCCAAAGCCATACAACTGTACAGAAGAAAAACAAACTTTACAACAACGCACATGTGGGGAAATCTACTACATGAAAGGAAAGCAAATTTTACAATAACAGATTTATATCTCCTCCAGAGCCACTAATGTTAAAGTTTTAAAATATATAGAACCTTCAGACATTGGAATTCTCATCTTGTCTCGAAGACATTCTTTAAATGAAGGTGAGATCTCAAGCAAAAAAGTAAACTAAATTTGGGCTCAGTTTTTGTAATAAGCCCTCTTTTCATTTAATCTCTCCACTGAGACCAGAATGTGGTGCTCATGACCCGTTACATATAATTATACAACAAAGTGCTTGACCTGATGTGGTGAAAAGGTGCTCTCCAATACAAAGTAAAAATATACACTGCTCAGACAAGATTACAGAAAAAAAAATTTAAGGCCCCGCATTTTCTTAAAATTAATTGGGTTATCTTGGATTGCTAAAGCTTAGTTATTATTATTCTAGATCTAGAAGTTATGAAAGAAAAATAAAGAGTGGAAAATAAATAAAAATTGTTTCAACTTGAATATCTCTACAGTTCCTTGATAGTTAGTGGATCTTAAACAGTATAGAAGTACGTAAAGCGTGAAAAAGAAGCAGAGCCGGTGCTTACATTCGCAACTGCCATTCTGGAAGAAAAGAAATGATAGCAGTTGCTCATAAAATATTGACCAATCAATTCATCTCTACTGTCCTGTACAGAACAGCTTGTTTTCCATGATACTTTTATCAAAATTTACATTTGATTTTTTAAATTTTTTAAGTTGTTCACTACATTAAAACAAAAAAGTATGGTTTTTTTTATATATTTGTGTCATCAGCTTTAAAAATTGTAAACTGATCAGAACAGTCTTTTAAATGTTATTTGGTTCATCAAAACAAATTCGGCAAAAATATTTTGGTGAATTTATTGCAATATCAGTATAATGAAATTTCCAGAGTATTTTTTAGCTTACGCCCATAATTTTTCTTTAAATTTTTTTACACCTAATATATATATATATATACATACAGATTGAGATCTCAAAGAGTGATGTTACCTAGTAAGAAATCATATAAGCTCTGTTTCAGTCTTGGCGGCAACATGGATTTGCACTTTTTCAAGTTTCACAGAATAAGTCTAACTGCATGATCATAAGAACTCTATTACTGTTAGGTCCACGACATATTCGAGACTACAAAGCAACAAGGATGGCCCATCAAGATCCATCAGAACTGTCTACTTCTCTTTCAGATGACCAATGCTTTAAGCAGATAGATCATTTTTACTTGTTTACAAAGTGAAACCCTAGAATTTCTAGGTTACAAGGTAGGCCTACAGTGCCAAAGATCAAAATCGCGATTAGAAGGTTTTAAAAGTTTCAGAAACGTATAAATACTGAGAACCCCAAAGATGCTGATGGTGAATCCATTATAAAATGATTGAAAGAAAAAAAAAAGTCAAATAAAATTTCTGACTATTTCTTGGGCTTACATAGCTATGAACAGGGAAGGCCTTTTTTTTTCCTCCATCTAATTTATGAACTTTTTTATCTTATATTTTAGGCAACATTCTGAATTTCTAATAGTAATAAACTAACTTTGCAGTAAAACAATTGTTCAGCTGAAGGGGGAGTGAAGCAGAGAGACCTGCAACTTTATCTAAGTGCACCATGTTTACCTAAATATAAGTAAGAGATAAAAAAAAAAAAGTGCAAAAATTTGACAGTGAACAAGGAATAAATTTTTTCAATAATTATAGTTGGAGTAAAAACATGTTAAAAGTTTTAGTGAGAAAATTTGAATCTGCACCACAAAAATGACAGCGATGAAAAATAAAAGCAGTCTTCCTTTTCATTTACAGTAACATGAGCATTGTGCAACTGCAAAACAATGTATCAATTTGATTTTCCAGACATTTGAGATAAACATTAGATGTTTAGACTCTAAGATCCAAAGAACTCAAAGGGGGATTAATTATTTGGAAATTTTCTAAGTTAGAGTAAACTGTATAGTACAAACACGAAAAGTGGGAGACGCTCCTTGTACCTAAGATTTGAATAGCTTTGGAGCAGACTGGAATATCTTTGGGTTATTGAAACAGTTGTTTTTTATCAATAACTCGAGCAGACAAAATCATGATGATGGAAAGAAAATTGGGATACACTAAGATGAGCAGTTTTATGCAGGAAAAATGTTTCAATGAGTGATGGTTTTAATGCACAGTTAAACCAATCACTTTATAATCTCTTCTGTCTCTATAGTCATAAACCAACATTAAACAACAGAACGTTTTCAAACTTTGGATCTAGACAAGTTCACTCATTAGCAAACTGCTCTCTGTCTATAATATACCAAGATAATATTCCAAGTATGCAATAACAAATAATGAATCAGCACATTTTTATTTTAAAAAATCCCATAATGTGGCTTTCATTACAAGTGATAGTAAAGTAAAAGATTTTTTTCCCCTGCTAGAAGAACAATTTTTTTTTATTTCTAGTGTCTTTTAATTCAGCTTTTACACACAATTTTTTTTTAAGTATCAATTAACACACTAAGTTTACATCTAAATAGGATTGGGCAGAAAAACCTCAACATCAGTGCTTTGCAGCCCAGCTCTCAGAAGACTCAGGGAGGAAAAGACAAGAATAACTTCTAACAGTCTTTATTATGTGCTGAAAGGCATGTGGAATCCAACATCAGCAATGATCTGTTGAATCAAATGAGATTCTGATTTAAAAACAACATGTTATTTAAATGTGCTGGTCTAAACTTGTCTCTGTGTCGAGCAAAATCGATTCCCTCTTTACTGAAAAGTCGATTCGAATGAGTTGCTGTGGCAGGTACACACAGAAATTTTTTTGCCAGCACCTTCAGGTGGGGGAACTGAACCTCATTTAAATTCCACCACTGAAATGGATCTGCTGTTCGCAAAATGTTCACTTCCTTGAAAAAGCGCTGGGTTTCATTGTCTGCCTCTGAAACATCTGTTTTTAAAGCTTTTGCGTTGACCACTTTTTTATCAAACATGCCCCACAAAGAGGCGGAGCTACCAGTGCTGGTAGCAGAGATCTTGTTTTCGACCGACTCTGAAGACTTCACCACTGCTTGGGTGTCAACAAGGAGTCGCTCCTGTGCTGCTTCAAGAGCCTCAGTGTAGGTGAAAGCATGTTGCTTGAAGCGCGGGTCAAGGAGTGTGGCTGTTGCTAGCAGTGGATTGTTCTCCAGGTCAGCAAAGTGTTGCTGCATCTGGGAGATAAGCGCACTTTTCAGGGCTGCTTGTGTGCTGTCATTCTCAGTGGCAAGACTTGCCGCCGTCACCTGCTGCAGAAGGTTTGCAATAGGAATCAGTTTGGATACGCAGGTATATGGCTCAGTACAAAGCTCTTCCACAGCTGCCTGGAATGGATTGAGAATCTGAATCACATCACGGATCAGCTCCACCTCATCATCACAGAGACACATGAGATCCTTTCCTAACAGACAAAGAACTGTATTTACAGCCTGGTACTGTCCCACCATCCTCTCCATCATGGTGTAGGTGGACATCCACAGGCTTGGCCGCTCCTGCTTGAGGCGGTTGGTGGGCAGGCTGTGTTGCTGTTGGACTGAAGTTAGAGCCTCAGAGGCCTTGAGACTCTCGTAAAAGTACACAGAGACTTCACTCATTTTCTTGTGAACTCGGGCCAGCTCGGGAACTGAGGCAATTGCATCATTTACAACACAGTTTAATGAATGACCAAAACATGAAAGTTCCTCCCAGCCGTTGAGAACAATGGCATTTGACAGGGCTTCATCTGGTTGGTTTGACAGCAACACTAAAACGTTCCCTGTCAAACCCCACTCATCTGTCACTCGCTTTAGGTTTGCATCCAGGTTGGTTTCTGAAAGGGACATGGAAAACAAACTGTGATTGAAATCTTTCAATTTGTCTGCTGGGAAATTGTTCGATGGTATTTACTTTTTCTACAAAATCCAAGACTGCATGGCTCTAACTTTTCTATCTTTTAACATTTGGTGTATCACACTAATCATTTTAAGGTTGTAACCTGGGACTCAATCTCAACTAGATGAGAATTAATTCATAAATTTTTTATAACGTTTTTAATTTCAAAGATTAAAGTACTGAACAGTGTTCACTTTGTAATAGTGCTGAACACACTTGTTTGAGTACGTTTTGCTATTAAAAAGCCTTATTTCTCTTAACTGAAGTCAAAGTAGAACAATTTTACATCTGACTGCTTTAAGGCTTTTATAGAATTAACCTCTAAAGATTTTAGATGGCGCCAGAAAAAATTTTTTCTTAATGCTTTGCCTCAAAAGAATCTGAATGCTTTGACTGTTGAAAATTATCCCTAGCTTTCCACTTTGATGCACAGTGAGTGTTACTTTGAAGCACAGTTGAAAGAGCAAAACGTGAGATAATGGGTATAGTGAGAGAGATGGGAAATTGGCATTCAGATACATGCAAATGATAGATGTATAGAAATTAGACCTAAGCCTTCAGATAACTGCTGCAGTGATAGAGACCAAAATGAGAAAGGTGTGCAGTGAACTACAAATTCAACAAGCTCGGAACGAGGGATTTTCAAATCCCATTCTTTTTCCCTCTTTGCCTCAATAAATTGACCTTGGGTCGAAGGAGTGTCAAATTTACCAACCTCGGTTAAGTGAGATGAAATAAGGCTGTATCAGAATTCAATAGAAGAACAAAACCACCTTAGAAGATAACTTACACACTAAACGTCGGGTGCTTTGTTTGGGCCGTGATAAATTTAGATAGAAACCGGCACCAGTGATAGAGATGGAGAAAACAAAAGGCTATCTAGGCACTTCAGACCTAGTGTTTGTGCTCAGTGCAAGGCTTAGAGGCAGAAAAAAAAGAAGAGGAGAGGCGGAGAGTGCAATTCAGGATAGAGCTGTACAGTGAAGGGAAGGAAAAGGCCAATTATGGGCTAGGCCTAGGAAATTCTGGAGAGAGGAAGGGGGCATGTTTGCGCAAGATTAATATATGTAGATCTATAACATGTATAGCTACCTAGCCACGTTCTTTAGTGCACATATGATTTTGATGGTGCTAAAAGTGAGCGCACGAACACATCTTTACTTAAATGTCTCTGTGACTTCAACTGCTTCAACTTCACCTCACTACTAATTAACGTCAATACTTATAAGGGAAACTCTTGCTTAAAGTCAACCATGGTAATACTATTTTGTATTTCTTATTTGCAACTTTGGGACTCTAGTTAAAGTCAACTCTTCCTTGAAGTAAATTAATTTTTTTCAGTCCAGAGGTATTGACTTTATCCTGATTTCAGTTTATCTCTACAAATAATAATGTGGCCAATCCTCATACTGGCTCACATCATATTTTTACTGACTACAACTGATTCTGTTTTTCACTTCAGATGAAATGGGCTGAAAATTATAGTCCCCTTGCATCTGCTTTAACATAGTCATTCTAGGCCAGAGTAAATACCTGTTTTATCTTCTGCGTAATCAAATGTCTCTAGCACATAGCTGGTCATGGCCCAGTTGTCTTTGATAAAGTGAGCAGTCATGGTGAGGAACGTCTGGGATTGCTTGTAGGTCCAGGTCTCCAAAGAGAGTGCCACGGTTGAGACTGCCTCTAGTTCCTTCTTCACTTTGTTCTTAGTGTCCTCCACCAGCTTCGGTAGAAGACTGTCCAGGAGGCTCTTTTTTTCCGGCAGGTTGGGCTGAATGCCGCAGGCAGACAGGAAGAATTTGAAGCCTTTTTTCAACACTATGGTCGGATGTAACATGTCAATGGCGAGCCAGTGAATCAAAGCGCTATTCAGATCAAGACCAGCACTCTTTCCTGAAAATATTATAATGGTTTGAGCTTTTCACTAGAAGTCAAAGAGAAAATAAACGAAACAAACTATGAAAGGATCTAAGTAGTTAAAATAAAATTTTATCTAGATGAGTGTTACATATGAATGAATCAGACTTATGTAATTGCTTTTTTCGTCCCTATTTTGAAAGCAAAAGCAGACAACACAAATTTCTTTCCTAAACTTCTTAAACAGCAAAAAAAGGCATTTGCAGCATTGATTGTAGTTAACTGAAAACCAAGTAAAGAAGCAACAGGAAAATATAGATTTGAAAGTATGAAATCACTCCTAACAAATCCAACAAAATTTTTAAAATTTGTAATACATAGCTTACTATAATAATCTGAATTGTTACATTTATCTAAGGCCTCATGATATCAACAACCACAAAATTAAAATTTTTCACTAAAAGTAAAACTGATTATTCATGCATTTTCAAATTTGTTAAGCTGGTAATTGGACTAGAAGGAAGAGGGGATAAATGGGTACCATGGAATTTTTTTTTTCTTTTCATTCCTTAATGCACACTTTAACTCACACTCATCGTCAAACCCAAGTTTAGCCTCACCTCTTCCAAAAGTACTGATGTAGCTCTTTCTGCTCGGAGTTGATAGGGCTTGTGGAGTGAATCCAGAGCTCTCAGGGCCATCTGGGTCAGGTTTAATCTGCATCATAGTTCCAGGAACAACAGTGAAATCAAATGACGGTGAACCAATCAGAGATGGTCTACCCCTACCCCGTCCCCTGTTCTTAACGTAAGGGGTTACTGTTTTGCCAGCCTTAGCCTTGAGCTCCATGTAAAGCTTGGCGTCCTGCTCTCTCTGCTCCTCAGCCTCTTCATAGCTGGCTGGGTGTTTTGACCTTAGGTGGCAGAACATGTTGGATGTGTTGGAACCATGCTGGCAAATCATGTTACATAGTCGACACTTGGCCTTGAACGGATCATTGGGCAGCTTGTCAAAGTAGTACCAGACCACACTGCGGGGCCTTCTGGGTGTGCGTGGTTTAGAGGCCGACATGGTTCTTTCTCCCTTGGTAATCTGAAAACAGAGATAGAGCTATGGAAAAGAGAAGTGTGTCGAAAATGGCAAGCATTTATTTTTTCCCTGAACTATGTACATATATGTAGAGAAATCTTTAACTTGTATTTATAACAATGAAATATTGGTATTATTGCAGATATCGGCCTAACTCACCCTGAGCTTTAAAATTGTATTTTTCTTAATGAATTTGATATGCTGAACACAAATATGAAGGTTTTATTTGTCTCAAATAAATACTTTTCAAGATATAACCATTTTTGTGTTGCTCTCAAATTAAATTACAAGTTTCGATTTCTTCGAAAAACATTCAATTGTGAAGCATGACATGAGTTGAGCTGATATCTGCAATTTTACTGAAATACTATATCAATCATAAGATCTAGGGATAAATTTTAATCTTGAGCAGATGAGCTTTGAAAAAAAGATTATCTTTCTCTTAACTACAGAGAAAAGAGCAGGGCTAGAGAGAGAGAGAGAGAGAGAGAGAAAGAGAGAAATAGAGATAGACAGAGAAACACGGTGTAGACTTGGCAGTCAATAGATCATTAAGACTACTCTCAGTCTCATCCAGCATTGCTTCACAGAGCAGGAACTGCGGAAGAGGAAATGAAAAATTTGGATCATTTATCATATTTAAAAATTTGGTATTTAATTGCCTGTTTCTATTTGATTTCTTGCTGTGCTTTGGAGTTTCCTTTCGAGCGGATGTTATTAAATTAATTTTTTTTTTATCGTTTCTAATTGCAAGCACTGTATTCTAAGATGTTATCACAGGCTGATGTAGAGGTCTAGAGTGAGGCAAATATATGGAAAACTGGCATAACATTTCTGAGACTGATTTGTTGTTCACATTTATATTTTCCATTTCAATGCGAGTTCACGTTTTGCAATGAATTGAAGGCCAATGCCTGTTGGAATTTATTCTATTTACTAACAGCTTTAAAACTTAGTCTAGTGAGTCTATATCTACGTCCCAATCCAAATCACCAAAAATGTTCACTTTCTGATTTAAATTATTTAATCATATGACATATTCTAATTTTTTTAAATCTAAGTAATTTTATTCAATGTCTCCTTTATAAAAGTCTCCAAGAATCATAATGGAGGTAAGATTTTATGGTTGAATGCAATGCAATGCAATCTTTTTTTAAGGGAAATTACTTAATATGTGGAAGATGGAAAGCTGATTTCCATATGTCCTGCTTGCTCAAAGTAAAATCGGTTTCCAAGGTTCAGTGAATTTAGTGGTAAATTTTGGAATACTACATCGACAGGATCTCACATAGATCAATGGCGGTGAGCGTTAGCATTTATAAACCCTTTAACCATCAAGTCATTTTTCCATGCTGTTTCAAATGTGTGTTTACGTATTCAGTGGATTTAAATCATGTGCAGAATTAATTTTGTTTGGTATATACTTCATAATTAAATTAGATGAATTCGTGAGAGAAAAGGCCATAAAATGCATCAATGTGACAGTAGTTTCAATTTTTCCCAAGTTGTAAATATACGCATCAAATTTAGTTCTAGATCTATCTAACATAAGTATCAATATTAAAATTTCAGATCGATCATGCTCATAAGATCGATTTCTGTAACTTAGTCCTAAATCTCCTCATCCTCAAGTTTTGGTGGTTTCGGCTTTTGGCTTGGCCCTGAACTTAGAACCATGTTGCCGCCATTGGCTTGGCTCTACAAAAAAATTACAAAGCATCATTTAAAGTAAACGCATTACATCACTCGTGGGGGAGAATTTATTGCAATCAATTCCATTTAATCAATCTGAAGCACAAGAAAAATAGTATTATTTTAATTTCCCGGCTTCTGCGGCACTTACAGAGATCGATGAACCATCGATGCTGTGAAATTATTCGTTACCTTTCAACTTAATCGCCAAACCTTCATCGATAGCCTAGTTATGGTGGAGATCACGTGATTTTATATTAGGAAGTGTTTATGAAGAGGGCTCTAAGCTGCAGTCGTTTTTTTTTTTGTTTGTTTGTTTGTTTGTTTTTTTTGGGGGGGTCTGGGGGGGAGGTATCATTTCTTTTATCTTTTTACCTCATCTCAAATTACATATTTCCATATCAAACACTTGAATTTGTTTTGTATACAACCGCTTATAAAATTAAGAAAATTATTTGCTTAGTAAAAGTATTTTCCAATCATCATAAGCTAATCGATGCATTTTTTTTTCAATACATAATTGATACTGTTCTAAATTATGAGATTTTTTGTCTTTTAATTCTTTTTTTTTCTCAATTGTTTACTGGTTGAATTAGCGTATTCAGATTTGAGGATGAAACTTGCATGCAGACCTCAGCTCATAAATTGAAGCCGGCATCTCCTTACTGTTAGTCCAACTATTTATCGATAGTGAGCGCAGAGATTGTAACAAAAAGTATCATCCAACTAGAAAGGAAGAATATCATTCCAAAGTAAAACTGCAGGATTCTTATGAATATGTTTAGTGAAAATAAACGGTAGACGCAAAAAATGTATTGCTAAAAAGTATCTGTAGACAGCCCTTTTGATTTTCTAACAGATTTTTCAAGCGATTATTCAAAGCGATATTGTCAACTTAACTCAGTCTCTAAAAAGTGTTTATTTTAATAAATTGTCTATAAGTTGATAATATACCGGTCAGAAAACCAATTGCCCCTTGTCACAAAAGCGCCAATTTTAGGATCGTTTTCAAAGGCACGCGCTGTTCAAAAACTTTAATAGTGGCTGCTTTCTCTGCCAGCCCATGCTCAATCTTGATTTTGGAGGGGCAAATAAAGTATTAAAAGTTCACAAGCGTAGGCCGCTAAGCAGATAAAAATACTTTATTCAGTGCTAATTACATAAGCATATTGCTCAGTAACTGTAAGTAACAGCAAAGCTGAAAGAAAACAATAGTGTAATCAAGTTGATCGGCTGAAATCGAACTGCTTTTGTACAGCTGAAATGGTCGCATTATCATAAATTCGATTTCTGTATAGTTCAAAGTATAGAAAACAAAAGCTAAACTTAAACTCTAACAATAAATTCAAGCAAGTTGTAGATCTATGTGGAACTGTTCTCAATCGCTTAATAAATGAATATACACAGTTCATTGTCATGAAGCTAAGACATCATATTCTCGACGTGTTGACAGTAGATTTCAGTTTTCTTACAGATTTCTCAAACAAATGTCCAGATATCGTCAACTCAGTCTCTAAAAGGTATTTATTTTAATAAATTGTTCAGTTGTGATATACTGGTCGGAAAGCCTATTACCACTTGTCAAGATAGCGCCAATATTGGGATCATTTTTAAAGGCACGCGCTGTTCAAAAACTTAAACATTTTGGCTAACGCAGTGGCTGCTCCCTTTGGCGGCCTATGCTCAATTTTCATTTTGCAGGGTCAAATAAAGTATTAAAAGTTCACAGTCGCAGGCCGCTATGCCGAAAAAATACTTTTTCAGTGCCAAATACATAAGCATATTGTTCATTGTAAGGGTAATGGCGGAAGAAAACAGTACTGTAATCAAGTTAATCCGCTTATATCGAAGTGTATGTGTGCAGCTGAAATAATTATGTCGCATTGTCAGAAATTCGATTTTTCTTAGTTCAAAATATAAAAGGGGGGGGCCGCTAAGCTTAAATTTTTACAATAAATTCGATAAAGTTGTAGATATAGAACAGTTGTCAAACTGCTTTATATATAAATGTAAAAAGTTCATTGTTATGAAACTAAGACACCATTTTCTGGACTTGTTGACAGTAGATGGGGCTTCTTTCTTTTTTTTTTAAAGATACTTTTAAAACTTAACTTGTGCTTTAAGCTGCAAAACATACTTCTTATTCGTGCAACAAAATACAGCACCCACTTCAAGAAAATACAATCATGTTAGTAAAAAAAAAAATAAGAAAACACACATTAAAGCAACAATGAAACGATGCTTTAGACCATGAGTTAATAACAATAAATGGGAAAAAAAAACACATTATGTTTTTTTGTTTTTTTAATTCAAAGATACATCATGTTTATTGTGTTGTTTTCGGACAGATGATAGGAGACGTAGAATATATATATATATATATATATATATATATATATATATATATATATATAAAGAGATAGAGGGGAGGGAGGGAGAGAAGAAAAGAACAACTCTAGTGTCTAACACACAATGGGCAAACTGCTTCTGAAACTATCTGTTAAGCACACCCACGGGAAGCTGTGCCGGCATGTTTCCACCGTGTAGTAAGAGCCTGTTCTGGAGGCGAACACCAAGAAGCTGCCTGTACCACTTGGGTCAGGAAAGGATCTTGAGTCACAAGGGTCGCCTTGTCGCCATGTTCGACCGATAGTGATAGTCTGTGCAAGTGAATGACTTCCTAAGAACCAGTGCTGCACAGAGAAAGTGTGCGTGGAACTTTCGACCTGTAGACCAGCAGATCGAAAAGTTTTATTCATTGTATATAAATTGTATAAACTCCTGTGAACTTATTTTAAAGAACATGATTATATAACAAATAGCATTAATCTTTGTATTAAGACATATTGATAACTTATTTGTATGTGTATGCCTCCATACTTGCATTCCTTAAGGATCTATGCCGACGCTAGACTTTGCCATTACAGGAGATCCCCGAAAGACGAGGTCAGCGTCGCAGTACATCTGTCTGTAGTCAATAAAGACGAGATGATTCTCTTTACAGCAGATGGTTTGGGTCGCCTGGAGAGACAGCAGTAGCAGCAGCAGCAGTGGCAAACTCTTGACCATCCTGAGGCTGGAAACTGATGTGGAAAACACTGCGCAGTCAATGACGCGGTCTGAATGAGGACCAAAATGCATGTAATTGATAGTACCGGTAACGAGAAACACTTGCTTAAATACAGAGAATGAGGACCTTACTCCTCATTTGATCTTGGATTTCATTGTTTTGGTTGGGTTTTGGTTAAGGGTTTTTTTCTTTTGTTGTTGTTGTTTGTTTGTTTTCTTGTTTTGTTTTGTTTTTGTTTTTTGGTTTGTTTTTTATTTTGTATTTTTTTACTTGCTTTTTTCAGATCCGCAATAAGGGAATTATATAAACAAAGAAATGTAAGCTGGAGAGAGAGAGAGAGAGAGAGAGAGAGAGAGAGAGAGAGAGAGAGCGAGCGGCAGGGAGGGGGGGGGGGGAGGGAGGGAGCGAATTCAGATATTTTTATAATGGAATGAAAGAGAAGTTTCCCATGCACGGAATCTTATTCAAATGACTTGTGTGAAAACACTGCAAAAGACAAACACTGGATCATCAATTTTTGGGCATGGGCGCATTTTTATTTAGTTGGCATGTTCGCTTGAGGTAGTCCTAAACATTCAAGTTATAAAAAAAATTAAAAGAAAAAAACATGACTGCACCCACATTTAACTTCTGCGGTCTTTGCTTATACCCCGAAAAGGGCAGATAATAATTTCTTTGTTCTCTGTTTATTGAATAAGTTCATGAAATTTTCTTATTATTATGTAATTTCTGGCTACTCATATTAATGTTATAAATGTATCTTTGGTTGTTGACACAGTTTACGTTTGACCTTTAGTGTTAGAGGACAAGACTAATGTTATCAATGTCTGTTGCATTAAACCGACTTTCATTTTCTTGTTGCAGGAATTCAGATTTTCCGTTACCTGTTACTGGTTGTTGTTATGCTTTCTGTAACAAAATAGCTTCATAAGCTCGGTGTGAAATGTCTAGACTATTGTAATAAAATCAAACTTCTGATTGTCGCTTACCTGTAGCAGACAGCTGAAACGATTTTGCCAAACTAAGAAGTGCAACAAAATAATTTTGTTTAAGCCTAGTCCATAATACTCCAGTAGTCTTACTATCTTGACAATGTTTTGACCACACAGTTGGAGAAGATTACTGTGGTCCTACTGTATCGAAAAAGTAGGAGATAATCACCAGCTTACTGGAATGTCTTATCTCTGCCAGACTTCTGCATCACCTCGTCCTTGAGTTCTGACACAAGTTGAGCGTGACAGTTCTTATAGTTAACTCAGTGGTCTGCCTCCTCCAGATCTTAGTAGTAGTAGTAGTAGTAGTAGTAGTAGTAGTAGTAGTAGTAGTAGTAGTAGTAGTAGTAGTAGTAGTAGTAGTAGTAGTAGTAGTAACAATAGTAATAACAACAACAATAATAAAAAAAACAACAACGACGACGACGACGACGACGACGACGACTCAACAAAATAATAATGATAGTAATAGTAAGAAGAAGGAGGAGGAGGAGGAGAAGGAGGAATTATAAAGGGAATATTTTTTTATCCAATCTCAAATTGTCTTCGTTGGGACCACAACTTATAAATCAAGTTAGAAATATAGATATTCAGTCCATCTAGGCTTTATATTCTACTTATTTCTCTGCTCACAATTTCCCCACTTTTTTCTTCTACTTTAAACCATTGTTAACTTAGATATATAATGAACTTAGACCTAGATTTAAATCTGTTAATTGAAAACAAGCCTTGATTGAGCTATATCAGAATCGATCATGCTTAAGTGCGCAATATAACAATGCAAGAGGCTTGGTTTGTGCAACTCTAAAAAAATATATAAGGAAATGCACTAGCCTAACCCTCCGCTATAGCATTCTAGAAATCCAGATAGTTCTGAGCTGTCGGCTTGCTCGGCAGCCCCAGAATCATTCGTTAGCTCCATGATAAAACTACTAAAGAAAACTTTGGTCCATTAATTGTTAGATTTCGCCCTTTGGAATCTGTTGTTATGAATATGCACTATGAATTGTCAAAAATTATTAGATCTTTCTCTCGGTTTGAAAGCAGTTTGAAAGTCTGATTCGAGAGTCTGGTGGTTTTCTAACTATTAATCTACTTGGTAAATTTGGAGTTTATTGAATCCTTATTAGATCTAGATCTAGATCGTCTAGATGATAGCCTACATAGGATTAGATCTAGATTATACTAAATCAAGATATTGATCAGATCAATATCCGCATGTTTTGATAAATTTACAATATAATCCTTGTTGTACTGACATGTTTGATGATCTAATCTTTCAAAATTTCATCTAAAAGTAAAACAAAATTTAAACAAAATAGCATGATGTTCTTCTTCTTCTTCTTCTTCTTCTTCTTCTTCTTCTTCTTCTTCTTCTTCTTCTTCTTCTTCTTCTTCTTCTTCTTCTTCTTCTTCTTCTTCTTCTTCTTCTCTCTCTCTCTCTCTCTCTCTCTCTCTCTCTCTCTCTATTTAGGTTTGTTTGCTTTTGTTATTTTTGTGTATGATTTAGCTGGTACTGCAAGTTTTATTCATACTATTCATATTCATTTTTAGGTTTGGGTTTTTTGTTGCTTTTTTTTTTTTTCAAAATATTTGTATTTGCAGCAGTAGTAGTAGTAGTAGTAGTAGTAGTAGTAGTAGTAGTAGTAGTAGTAGTAGTAGTAGTAGTAGTAGTAGTAGTAGTAGTAGTAGTAGTAGTAGTAGTAGTAGTAGTAGTAGTAGTAGTAGTAGTAATAGTAGTAGTAGTAGTTGTTGTTGTTGTTGTTGTTGTTGTTGTAGTAGTAGTAGTAGTAGTAGTAGTAGTAGTAGTAGTAGTAGTAGTAGTAGTAGTAGTAGTAGTAGTAGTAGTAGTAGTAGTGGTAGTAGCAGCAGCAGTAGTAGTAGTAGTAGTAGCAGTTGAGTTTTATTATGATTTTTTTTTTTTTGCACGGGGAGGGGTTTGTTTTTGTTGTTATTTTTGTCATTTATCTTAATTCCAATCTTAATCTGATAGTATACAAAAAGATTAAACTGGAGTTAACTATGAATACACTATCATTGTATAATATTCCTTCAACTCTTGCAAAAGTAACAACAGATTTGAAGGAAGGAAAGTTCATTTAGACATCCCAAACATGGCTGCTGCAGACATCCCAAAGGAAAAAAAAGTCATTTACAACTTTGTTGGAAGTTCAGGCTTGAGGGTTTCCAATATTTGCCTTGGGTGTATGACGTTTGGTCGCTCTGTGCATGTAAGTAAAAATGATGGTGTGTTAAAATTGGAGAGACTATATTCATATTATGTTCCTCTTTCTTTTCTACATGTTTTAACATTGACTTCAGATATCTCAGTTTTGGTCCTGTAATGAGGGTTGTGACCAATCCAGCAGCCTATATGCTCTTGTAGTTTTGCTCCATGCTATGTTGTATAGTGAGCTGCAATCTGTTCAGTTGTTTCAATGTTAAGTAAAAAGAAAAAAAAATCTGTCTTCTTCACTCTATTGTTAGTGATAGGGAGCAGGTTTTGCGCTGTTTCAAGTGAGTAATCACATTGGTTTTAGTGTGGAAAATATTATGTATTCATCTTATTAATGAGAAATGAAAATTTAAAGGTAGCCATTGTGTTTTGAAAATTGCATTTAGTACTTTTCTCAATTCTTACCTGATGTTTCCTTTTTTTTTATTTAGTTGATGGCATTCATATGGCGCTTCCAATTATTTCAAGAGCTACATATCCTAGTTTTAGTACATTTAAACGCACATACTAGTTATCTTATGGGAGATTCCATCAGATATTTGTTTCCTGTTTTCATCGGGAGAAGTTGAAAAATCTCTTTCTATAGATGCTTTTTTTTTATTTCTTCATTTCCAATTTTCCACTTTTTTCATTCATCAGTTTTTGTTGGTGTTACTTAAGCAACCAGGAGTATCTTTCTTGTATCTGCAATGTTGCCATTTCTTCGTATAAGCCAAGGGGTTCTATTTAAGACTACCAGACAGACTAATGGGATGATAAATATTTTAGAAAATTGACAAAGGGTTCTTCATTATGATGTATTTCATAGATTGGTATCGAAATCTTTTTTTTTCAATAGTGAAAGTAAAGCATTGTTTTGGGTTTTTCATTTACATTAGATAGACTTGCTTCCTGAATCAGTGGACAGTGATTGTCGTATAGATTTTAGTTGATTACGAAGTATTTTTAGCAGACTACTCTCAGAATGTTCATGTCTGTTTCAACTTTGTATCAGTTGTATAGGCCCTACTTGAATAGTTGAATTGGTTGCTAGCCTACCGTTCCAGTCATCCTAATGTTTGTGCAAAGTAAGTCTAGCTTGTCTCTTCAGCAGGTTGATTGGTATTTTGTTGTTGTTTTTCTCTGACCTTCTATTTAAACTCAAGTTTTTGTTTTTCACCATATTACCTGAAGTGTTTTGCACTTTTTGTGGAATGTTTGGTCTTTTTCAACTGTTAAAAATGACTTAGTCTCTCCAGATCTTAGTACATTTGTCTGGCAATTTTGTAAGCAATTGACGCAGAAAGTAAATATTGATATGCCAGAAGAAAATTCAACCTTCTTGCTGTTTCCATTAAATAGTTATCACACTTAGATCACTGTCTTGCAACTGTCCAATGCTTTACACTGAGATTATTGGTGAAACCTATGAGATCAATTTTTGGTTCATTGCTTGATAATCCAAAATGAAGATTCTGTTAGCTGCATTATAGAATTCATGAGTGGCTGTTGTTGAATTTTATATGGGAATGGATCCAGGTTTGTAATGTGTAGATAAACCATGTCTGGAACAGTTTGTAAGTAGGCTGGTTAAATTTGTGAGCTTGGAATGAGAGAAAGATATTTTGTTTTCAGGAAATGTAGAGATTTGTCACAATTGTGACCCATACATCATCTTGTATGACAGTTTATGACTAAGTATGTATTTTGACACTTCAAATTGCAAAGCTTAATTTCTTTTAGATGGCCATTGATGTTTTTATAAAGGATAACAACGTAAATATGAAGATATTTTTCTTCTTGCTGTCAGACATGCATACATCATTTCTCCATACCAGTTGGGCACCCCGACACAACAAAATGAAGACTCATCTCATCAGATTATGGATCGCTTTGTGCAATGGGGAGGTAACTTCTTTGACACAGCAGATATTTATGGACCCCATTACTCTGAGCAGATTGTGGGACGTTGGCTAGAACGGTAATTACCATGTATTTTTTTTTTAATTGATTATCAAGTCTCATTTTACTTTCATTTTATGTTGATCTGTTTCTTGTGTAGAAGATTTCTTAAGATTTTGTCTGATTCCAAAACATTCCATTAACTTCCACAACTTAATGAGTAAAGAAAAAAATAGGCATAAGAAATAACTTTGGGGATTTTCATTATAGATTATTTAGGAATGTTTGAGTTATCTTTTGATTTTTAAAATGTTTTTTTTTCATTAGTGCACCTTATTTTATGTTCTTTCAAATAAATAAGTTAATTAGATCTCTCAAAAAAATTATTCACTATTAATTTTTTTTACCTCCTTGGTTTTTTTTTAATAATATTCTCATTAGCTTCATTCATGATAATATACTAAATTTGTAGTCGATACCTTGCTGATACAAAAATTTGGAATACTTTTTATAGTACTTTATATCTCATTGTTGAAGAGAAAAAATCTGTCAAAAATGTTTAAAAGGAATCAGAAGATTTTAAAATTTTTTTAAATAATTGTCTTTTCTTCAGTCGAGAGAGAGACAATTTTGTTGTTGCCACCAAATGCAACTTTCCAATAGGAGTGGCACAGAACAGGAACAGCGTTGGACTCAGCAGACGTCACATGACTGCTAGCATAACTGGCAGTTTACAACGCCTGCACACAAATTATGTGGATATTTATCAGGTCTATCCTTTCTTATTCTCATATTTTCCTCTACAATTTGATGGCATACGGTGTCCTTTTCAACATGCCTAGTCATATTTTTTTATCCTTTAAAAGCAATCTGAAAATGTCAAAATGGTTTTATCAGTTGCTTTCTCAGTAAAATCTTTCTATTGGCTGTTGCTTCTATCATGATGAGTGAATCAGTATCTAAGATTTCTTGTTGCTAAAAGTTGCATTTGCTGTGAGTTATTTTAACCTGATTGGTTCAGCTTGACATATATTATTAGCAGCTCAAACAGATCAGCAATGCCTTGAAAGGATCATAATATGAGGATACAAGCATAAAATAAAACACCTTTTTTTTCGTCATCATCATTGTTAGGAAAATGGTATGATGATTAAAAGACACACCATAACAACTAATTAGAATCAGGAAAACACAAGATGGTTCTGGAGCACAAATGGAAAGTATAGTAAGCAAAGAATAAGCATTTACAATTATTGAAACAAAAGGGAAATTAAGCCTAATGTTAAAAACCTACAATTCTAAAAAAATTAAATAAATAAATCAGTTAACTGCTTTGAAGAGAGCTCTGAATTATTAAGCTACTAATAACTTTGAGTAACTTGCGAGTTCTGACAAGAGTCCAAATTATGTCCGTGATGATGAGACGAGTCCAGGAAGAGCATAAAGGGGAAAAGTATCCCAAACTTATGAGGTACATGCACCAGTTGTCTTGCGTCTCGAAGTTTCAAAAGGCTGCCCACTCACTGAGCAGTGACTTTGCTGATAGCAGGACTACAGGCTCACGCAGAGCCCACACACACACATCACCATTGACCAAATGTCCAGGACACAGGCTCATGCAAAGAACACTCACACACAGCTCCATTGATCAACTGTGTAGGACTGTCACAGAATAACGATAGCAACCACATCACAGGCAAGTAATAGCCTCAAACCACACAACCAAAGGAGTACCCAGTCGTTTTGCCCAGGCTATTTACTAGAAGTTCTTCAATCTGGATCTTGGAACCTTGAGGTCACGTTTTGCAAAGCTTTACACTTCAGAATTTTCTTTAAAACAATCTACTGACAACCAGGCTCCAGTTCATCATAGTCCAAAATCCTCTTTGGTCTGCTCCGCACCTACAATATAATTATACTCTAGCTAAACGTTGCTTTCCCTCTACTCTGCAAATATCTTATGTCCTCCTAAACTCACAATGTCACTTGCAACTCTTGCCCTACACCTAAAAAGTCTTTACTTTAATAACAAAGCAATGACATCTCAGTGCTAAGTTCAGCAGACTTTTGAGAATGTTTGGTTATGTCAGTTGTAAAAGAGTTCAGCAGTAATGCAATGATCAACAATTGGATTTGATTTTTTTGTGCCATAATATGTAACAATTTTGTAATTGTAATGGTCCATAATTGATATCTTTTTAATGAGTTTTAGGTGACTTGTTCAGCTTTTTCCACTGTGAAATACAGGAAAAATTATGAGGTTTTGGAAACAAATAGCTTAAAGTAACTTGCCATGTTTATAAAACATTTTATCTACCACGTTCACTACTAGACCCATTCTTGGGATGCTGGTACAAATATTGAGGAGACTCTGAGGACTTTTGATGATTTGGTGCGTGCCGAGAAGGTGCGCTATGTTGGTCTGTGCAACGTCAATGGTTGGCAGTTGCAGAAAATTGTTGACACTTCACAGAGATTGGGTCTCAACCCTGTTGTCAGTCTACAGGTATGTAATTTGAGGGTAAATCAGTTGACAGCTTTGTATCAAAGGTTTTACCGAAAGAGGTGTGGAATAGGAAGGGGAAGGTATCTTATTAAACTCCCTTATAGTTTGATGTTGATCATGATATCTATAAGACAGAGAATTAAGCTTTTCTTTAAATACTTAGCCTGTAAATTGGGAAGTGGGAATTAAGGAGAAAACTGTAAACTCAAATTTATTTAGGAGTCAAGAGTCATAGTATTCTGTTTGACTACAACAGAAAACAGACATTGTTATGCTCGACTAGACATAAATAGTAAAATCTATTTCATTTCTCATATATATTGACTTGTAGAGCAGATTCCACTGTGTTCAGAGCTTAATATGCATGCCTCTTCATATTTAAAACCTGTTGTTGTTGCTTCTCTGGTTCTGTTACCACCAGCAACAATACAGCCTGGTGTGTCGTGAGTCAGAGCTGGAACCTTTTCAGGTATGCAAAGCAAATGGCATAGGCGTACTGCCGTGGAGTCCTCTCAAGGGGTAAGATTGTCATCACAAGGCACTGCTCCGTCCTCAGTCAGATTTGGCTTTGGATCATGCTGATTTTAAACATCAAACATACCTGTAGTTAGTGGATAATGGCCCTAAATCCCTTTGTACAAGACAAGCGTCCCCCTTTTTTTAAGTCTTTTGTTATGCGTTGGTATAATTTGCAAACTAAGATAACAATTGTGCAGTTTGATTTCTGCTATGATAATTAGAAGCTATTCACGAAACTGTGTAATTTATAAGCTGAAGGTTTTGATCATTTCTAGTCATAGAAGAGGAGAATATTGATGTACCATGTTATCTGTGAGGTGAAGGTGTTAATTATTTTTCTAGTCAAAGAACAGAACAATATTCATATTTAGTTATTTTTAGTTAAAGAATTAGAAGTGATTATATCATGTTATCTGTGAGCTGAAGGTTTTAATCATTTCTCTCCAAGACTTTGTGTGGCAACCATTACTTAAGATCACATTCAGTCTGCTTATAAAAATTTTCAGTGGACTACTTACAGGGAAGGTAAAACGTGGACTCAAGCCCAAAGAAGGGCGTCTGGCACATGTGGCAGAAAGCAAATGGCTCAAAGGACGAGGTGGCGAAGCTTTCCCACAGTGGACAAGATTTAGCGACAAAGACTTTGATGTCTTGGAAACGACAGAAGAGATAGCTAAAGAAAAAGGTGATGCAAGAAAAAAATAACAATAAATATAAATGAAAAAATAGTAACTTGACAATAATGTTGATAATAATAGTAGTAGTAATAACAAAAGCAACACAACAATAACGAAAACAGCAGCAATATAAATGTTAATACTAATCAACACAATAAAATAGTAAGAAGGAGAAGAGGAACAAGAACAAGAACAACAAGAACAAGAAGAAGAACAACAACAACAACAATAACAACAACTACTACAACAACAACATCAACGATGACAACAACAACAACAACAACAACAACAACAATAATAATAATAATAATAATAATAATAATAATAATAATAATAATAATAATAATAATAAAAATAATGATAATAATAATAATAATAATAATAATAATAATAATAATAATAATAATAATAATAATAATAATAATAATAATAATAATAATAATAATAATGATGACAATAATAATAATAATAATATGAATAATAATGATCTTTATAAAATTGTGCCAGGCAAAATACGAAGACCATCTAAATGAGCATTACTAGACCAATTAAGCACATCAAATTTGAGCAAAATAGTGTTTTTTTGAAAATTAAGGGCAAACTATGATTATTTTTTTTTTAAAGAAAAAGGTGAATGTGCAAACTACTTCCTTTAAGCACGGGTTGATAGAGATGGCAGAAATGAAACTGAGAGTACGCATATTATGTAGGTGGTTCAGATCTAAAAACTGTTGGTAATAGATTTAACCTACATTTTATCTTGTAAGATCTAAGCAAAGAACTTTTAAGAAGTTGCTTGGACATAGGTTCTAAATATAGATTCTAGATATTCACAGCAGCTAGACTCAAATTGAGAGATGGACATCTTGTTTTATGCTTGGAATTTGGAAAGAATTTAAGTTTCAAATCTAGATTTTTTTGTGTGTGTTTCGAATAAGAATTTAAGAGATATCTAGATTCTAGTTAAAAATGAGTGGAGGCATATATCTGTATCCTGTAAGTAAAAGGATGTTTATCAAGACTATTTATAAGCCTATTTAATTTACATATGCACCCCATTTCGAGCTAGCTGCAGTTTGTAAAAATAATAACAACAACAATATCAACAACCACAATAATAACAAGAAGAAAAAGAATAGTAACAAAAACAACAACAACAACAACAATAATAATGATAATAATAATAATAATAATAATAATAATAATAATAATAATAATAATAATAATAATAATAATAATAATAATAATAACTACAATAATAACGACAATAATTATAATGATAATAAACAAGAATAATATTGTATTCATTATAGCTGCAATGAACAAAAGTGAATAGTACAGCATTCATTTGATGTTAGTTTCAAGAGAAATGATTTGGGATTTTAGAGCAGTATTTAATAATAACAATCTTAGTCCAATATCATGAAAGAACTTCTTATTCTACATAGACTATTTTTAAAGGTTTAGGTAAAAATTTCAATGTTTCTTATGCTACAAACATTTTTTAATGCATGTCATGATAAACATTTACTCAAAATGGTTTTCTTGTCTTTCACCCTCTGCACCTGATTCTTAGGGCGCAGTGTTGCCCAAGTGGCCATACGCTGGCTTCTGCAGAAAGACGTGACTACATCTGTTATCATCGGGGCAACTTCCTTTGCTCAGTTAAATGATAACATGGGTGCAGCAAATGGATGGTCTCTCTCTCAGGCAGAGGTCAGTTTCAAATGTTTTTGTAGGGGTGCCTTGTCACAGACACTCAATATATGGACTAGGTACTTTACAAGAATTAATACTATCGGCAACTCATACCTCAAGAATTTTTTTATGTTTTTATGGGTGATTGATTATGCTGTAAGTGTCAGCAGAAGAAACTTATGGAGCTTTTACTTGTTTAAGTTGGCATAATCTTTGCAGGATCTAGCATGCCTCTTTAGGTCTACTGATTGTGAAGGTTTGACTTCCTTTGGAAGTTCTGGCTCCATGTCTCTAGCTCCTTCAGTAATATTTATCGCTAGGTCTTCATACCTATGTTATATGGCAAAAATTTTCATCTCAATGATTAGTGAAGGTTCATGTTGATTTTGAACTAAAATGAAACCAAAAAGGACTAATCCAAATGAATCACTGAATATTAAGCTTGGTATATATAATTTGAGATTATTTTATTTCCCAGTAAATTGTTAAAAGCTTCAATGCAGGATTTTAGCATCATCCAGTTTTGCCCAAATGGTTATTGATGTCTCTAGCCTCAGCTAATTTATTGTGCAGCACATGTCAAAAATCTTTACTAGCAGACAGATAGGTAGATGGAGTAACAATCATCTTTATTGCCTTTTCATTTGAGAATGGAAATCTCTGCTCCATGGAGTTTGCATTAATAATCATGTCATGGTAAGCTGTTGCATGTTCATGTTGGTGAAACAAAAGCAAGCTATAGAATATACTGAGGTTTGTGGTTGTTCTTTGGATCATTTACATTTAGCTACACAAGGCTGTAAAGTAGGTTAATGACATCAGTCTTTTTGTTTTAATCTCAGGAGTTAATATTGTGCTGAAAGTTTGATTTTTTAAACAACCAACATTATTTGTTGCATCAAGCATTATAGATGACTAATTTATTGTAAGGCTGTTTGCATTACATGTTGGAATGGTTGTTGTGGTAGTAAATAACGTGTTATAGTATGAGTAGTTATTCATTTTTTTGTTATTTTAGTGCAGATTATCAGAATAGAAACTAATGGATAGCAGGCAGCTGTATTAGTACCAGAGGTAATAGCAGCAGCTACAGCAATAATGATATCTGGAGAAGGAGCACAAAGAAGTGAATTAGTGAGAACAGTGCAAGTTTCAGTAATATGAAGTATTGGTTAAATAAACTTGAAATGGGTTGTAGTTGTAGCAACAGGAGGAGAAAGGTCATTGAGATCTATGTTTGATCATTTTTTTATATATATCCTGATATAAGTGAGGAAAATAAAAACATATAAGTCAGAATGAAAAAGGCAATTTAAAAGAAGAAAAATTTTTTGGGGAATAGCTGAATTGTATTAATCAATTTTTACATTTTGTTTGTCTTGCATGGGCTTATGAAGATGGACAGACTGGACAAGGTTTCTGCTGTGGCTAAGTTTTACCCATACTCTTCAATCAATGAAGGCAATGCACAAAGGTCAAATCCTATGGCTCGAGACTACGTTGTGCGCTCAAAGATTTAGACAGTGCACTGGCAGCTTTTTTTCTTATTTTTTTACACAGAACATGATCACTTAAAAGGAATACAAATGGATGGCTGCTTATAATTTAGATGCTTTTTTTAACTCTGTGCAGCTGTAATAAGTGCAATGAAGAGTGAGGTTGTTAACTTTTTTTATGTACATGTATTAAACTACTCTTATTGCAAATAAAGAAAAGCAGATAAGTTTAAAACGATTTACATGAATTTGATGATTTCGGATTGAGGGTAGAACAGGAGGGGGTATGTATAGTCATTGCAAAAATGTTCTGCTTTTATGCATTATACACAAGGATAAATAGAAATCATGTCCTTTAACTGTGAAATTTTGTAAATATATATATATTTTGATGTGTATACATTTTATGGATGAATATTGATGTCTTAACGCTAAGAACACTATTGTATTGATGGAACTTCCTGATTAAAATTTCAATTTGTAATTTATACATTCTTTGCTATATTAAGATCATATCTATAAGTAAGTACATGTATCTGCTTTAAAATATGAGTGTTTCATTATATTTAAAAAAAATATGTTTTTTGCAATAAAATTATTCAGATATTTCCAAATGCTTTTCAAATTTTTTAGCTCTTTTTACAAATATGGTTAGGAATGAAAACTCCATTCAAAACAGAAAATAGCCAGCTGAACTATGAGCAGTAACCTTGTTTCTTAACTATGTTTGGTTCTAAAAAAAAGTGATGTTCGTGTTAGATTCCTTTTACAAATTTTGTGAATTTGTTTTACACAATTCAAGTACGGTTTTATTTGATGAGCAAGTAAAAGTCCATCCTGATTACCTCGTTGTGGATTGACTTTATCAACCATTGAAATGAAATGCATCTTTTTTTCACGGACTGCTGATTTATTAATAGCAACACTTCACTGGGACCATCTTTTCTCTTAATTTAAAAGTTTATTTTAGTTCCTGCAGTGCGTGGTCAATCAAATGTTTTAGAGGTCGTAACAGTTTTTCCATAGTTAGAAGATTAGGTGGGCATTCTCAAAGCAACACAGATGAATGTAAATAAATGTCATGGACAGTCAAAAATAAGACAAAACAGCACAGCTGCTTAACGGCTGTTTCGTTGTATGCAATGTCTGTATGCTGAAATGCTTGTCCCTCTTAGCCAATACAAATAGATTTAGGTCAAGGAGTCTTTAATGACAAGGAAGTTGGGGAAAGGGGGTGGAGGGAGGCGGGGAAACAGAAAGATTTTAGAGGTTTCGCACGCGAAGCGAATGGACCCTTAGCTAGATCATGACGGTGTATTTTTAACCTGGCTAACATTATTTAATAACTCCACCTATCTAGCGGTACGTAGCATAATCGATTTTCGCAAACATGCTAGCCCTCCCGTCGAGAACATAACCGTTATGCAAGGGTAACATGATTACTGCTAGTGAAGCTCTAATGCTACGAGATGCTACGAATCAAGCCCGCTATTAGCGCGTTGTAGTGTGTATCAACTGTATGCTCACACTTACATGGTCCAAGACAGTTTTAGTAAGATCTGAATAGCTTACTTATTTTCTTGATTAAAGCGCCTTTGCAATGTAAAACAACGCAGAGCAATATGAACACGACACAAAGGAAACCACGTCCTAGTTACGTTATGACTCATGATCAGCGGTACGTAAGTCGTCTGCGAAACCTCAGTACGTGTATTACTATGGATCTGTTAGAACCACGTAGAAAATGGGATCAAGAATTTCCCAGGTTGACATGACCGGAAACAAAAAACAATGTGAACACTCCCAAAATATGATAACTTATCCAGTTGTCGTGCTGGGAGAGTCTGAGGCCAAGTTTGTCGTTGAGAATGTGAGGCTTATGTGTGCAGCTTAAGTGGTAGCTATGATGACCTAATTAATGTTATCTGCGCTTTGAGAGCAATCTGAAGGACGTGTGCAGGCCTACCATGTATCACGCGACGGCTGGCCAGAGATATCGAATATAATAGTAACAATAATTTGACCCCATGCCGTGACTTGCTATTTTAGAAGGAAGGAAGGCAGTGCATAATTCTACATAATTATGTAGCTTACACATGTTTGGGACAGGGGTTGATCAAGTTACTCCTTAAATGTTAGTGATATGGACTAGATGAGCGGACGGCAGTTTGTAGACCTGTAGACTACACACGTAAGGTAGAGATTAATTAACTTCTTTCATTCTAATGCCATGGTTTTAAGGCTTACATAGAAAGCATGAGGTACAGATTAATTAACCCCTTAAATGCTCATGCCATGGTTTTAGACTATTGAAAGCAGGTATGTAAGTAAGCCACACAAAATAGTAAGGTACAGATTTATTCCTTCAATGCGGATACCCCGATTGGTTTTAAAGGGAATGGAACATGTTTGTACTTTGTAGGGACATGTTAAGAAATTGTTATGGATTTTAAAACTCTTATCTTGTTCAAAGACGACAAATGCCAACCACGTAGGTTTCATCTTGGATAAAGAAACTTTGCTGGTCAGGTTGCTCTGCGCTCCGGACTGTCCCGGACTACCTCGGACTACCCCGGACTGCCCCGGACAGACTATCCCTGACTACCCCGGACTACCCCTGACTACCCCGGACTACCCCGAACTGCCCCGGACAGACTATCCCTGACTACCTCGGACTGCCCCAGACAGACTATCCCTGACTACCTCAGACTACCTCGGTCTACCCCGGACTGCCCCGGACAGACTATCCCTGACTACCCCGGACTACCCCGGACAGAGTACCCCTGACTACCCCGGACTGCCTCCGACAGACTATACCTGACTACCCCGGACAGAGTACCCTTGACTATCCCTGACTACCCGGACAGAGTACCCTTGACTATCCCCGACTGCCCCGCACAGACTATTCGTGACTACCTCGTACTAAAGCGGACAGAGTACCCCTGACTACCCCGGACAGACTATCCCTGATTACCCTGAACTGCCCTGGACAGACTATCCCTGACTACCTCGGACTGCCCCTGACAGACTATCCCTGACTCCCCGGACAGAGTACTCCGGACTGCCCCCGACTACCTCGGACTACCCTCGTCAGAGTACCCCTGACTACCCCTGACTACCTCGGACTACCCCGCACAGAGTACCCCTGACTACCCCGGACTGCCCTGGACAGACTATCCCTGACTACCTCAGACTGTCCCGGACAGACTATCCCTGACTACTCAGGACATACTACCCCGGACACACTTCCCCTGACTGCCCCGGACAGACTATCCCAGACTAGTCCGGACACACTTCTCCTGACTACCCCCGGACTGCCGCGGACAGACTATCCCTGACTGCCCCGGACTTCCCCGTATAGACTTTGATGCTGGCAGTGATAAATTTGTTGTCCCTTTCCATGATCAACACCTTAACAATTTTGAGTTTGACAGCATTTTAGAGAGGACGTGCAGGTTAGATGGGTGGTGTGATATGCTCAACATATCAACATTCTGTGCTGTGTTAGGCAAGCCAACACATAGTTACTGCTTACCAACTCCTAGGGCATTGTTTTTGACAGAAACGTTGAGAAAAGTGGTCATAGGGCGCGGCGCCCGGCAATCACGCGCCCCAGTTTGCACGATAATATGCATGTGGTCATTGGTGACATTACCAGATGATAAAGAGCAATTCAGGCCCAACCATTTTGCACTCATCTGCCACAACAAACTAAGTAGCTTGCAAAGTAGACCTCAACGCTGATAAGTGTGATGACCTAGAGGTTGACGATGTTCCAGATAATGCTGATTCTCCTGAGGTGGTTGGTGATGATGTTAACGACAAAAGGATGGGCATTGGAAGGGATGGCGACTGTAAGGAAGAGAAAGAAGCTGATGATACCGATGAGGCTGATGAGGCAGCTACACAAGAGGCAAGTGACTCTGTTTTAGATGCTTATGGTGATGACTCAGACACTGATGTTCGTGGTTCTGCTGCCGACAGTCAATCTGGTGAATATGTTTCACGTAGTGAGACTGCTTGAAGCAACAACCCTGCGGCTTTTTGTGGTGATGACTCAGACACTGATGTTCGTGGTTCTGCTGCCGACAGTCAATCTGGTGAATATGTTTCACGTAGTGAGACTGCTTGAAGCAACAACCCTGCGGCTTCTTATGGTGATGACTCGGACAGTGATGTTCGTGGTTCTGCTGCCGACAGACCTAGTGAATATGTTTCAGGTAGTGAGACTGCTTCAAGCAACAACCCTGCGCTTCTTCTGGCGATGACTCGGACAGTGATGTTCGTGGTTCTGCTGCCGACAGTCAATCTGGTGAATATGTTTCACGTAGTGAGACTGCTTGAAGCAACAACCCTGCGGCTTTTTATGGTGATGACTCAGGTACTGATGTTCGTGGTTCTGCTGCCGACAGACCTGGTGAATATGTTTCAGGTAGTGAGACTGCTTCAAGCAACAACCCTGCGGCTTCTTATGGTGATGACTCAGACACTGATGTTCGTGGTTCTGCTGCCGACAGTCAATCTGCTGAATATGTTTCAGATAGTGAGACTGGTTCAAGCAACAACCCTGCGGCTTCTTGTGGTGATGACTCAGATATTGATGTTCGTGGTTCTGCTGCCGACAGTCAATCTGGTGAATATGTTTCAGATAGTGAGACTGCTTCAAGCAACAATCCTGCGGCTTCTTCTGGTGTCGCTGTAGACAAGATCAACGTCTTCAGTCTGGAAAATGAAGACTTCAACAGCACCGATGAAGTTCTGCGGCTCCTGCGGGAAGGTTCTAATGGCCTTTTCTGCATTCCCAGAGGAGCTAAGAAGAACATTGCGGTGGTTTTTATCTAACTCGGCGAATGTGGCGCGCCGCAAGGACAGCCACAACCGTTATGATAATCACAGTGGTTTGTGGGCAAATTCAAGAAACAACAAGAGTCATTTCTTTGCACTGCCAAATGGCCTACTCCGTAAAGGGTTCCTGCGTGAAGGCAAGTTTTGTAGAGAAGTGAAGATAGGTGTTTCTCAGACAAAAGTACCTTACGATCCACAGCCAGTACCTGGAGATGTTTTGCTCGTTCGGTTTTATTCAACCCTTGCTGCAGAGCCACAATACAGCCGCCGCGTCACCTGGCTAGAGAAGTGTCTGGCACATCTTATCAGTGAAAACAGCTTGAGGGTAGCTCTGGTGGAGCACAAGGGAATATGGAAAGGTGTTTGTCCACCGCATGGCATTTCCAAGACGCACAAAGGGTGTTACGTCCGCACGGCAGGAACAGTCATAGATAAGATGGTGGCCGACTGACACCTGCCGCCCAATCTAATCTACACGAAGATGGTCAGTCAAAGCCATGGGTAACCGATAGAGCTGCTACCCCACAATAAGCAGCAGATCAAGAAGAAGCAACGGAACTGAGCGCCAAAAAACAAGGCGGAGTACAGGGAAAATCAGCGGGCAACCCGGCAGAGCAAATATTGAGTGTAACGAACCTTATCATAGTTCACGACTTCCCTCCAATCTATCCAGTACAAGATCCAGTGGCGCCGTCTGTGATTCTCTTCCACAAAAGTCAAATTCAGAAGCTGAAGGCCTTCTGTTGCAATGGACGGTCAGTAATGGGAATCGACAAGACATATAATCTTGGCGATCTCTTGGTGACAGCTCTAAACTTTAAGAATCGCTCCCTTAGAAGGGAAAACCTTGACCAAAAGCCAATCTTCGCCGGGCCGGTTTTTCTTCATTCCATCAGTTCGTTCAAAGATTTTTTTTAACTTTTTGTCTACGGTGGCAGCGGCTACTTATGGAACCTGGAGAAACCACACTGCCACAAATGGTCATAGGCACCGACGATGACAAGGCGCTAAGGCGTGTAATGAGAGCGGTCTTCCTAAGCTGCAGGCATGCCCTGCCCTATGCACTCTCCATCTGAAGAAGAATGCGATGCGGCATCTTCGAGACAAAGTCGGAGTAAAGACGAGAAGAAGACTTTTAGTAACAGTCTCATTAATCTGATGTTTGGGGGACGGGCAGAAGTTGAGTCGGCCAACAGAAATGAGCATGATATAAGATTAGCCAGAGCAATTACACAGTGGCCAGCGCATCACGAGCAGTATTTCAGGAATTACATCGATCAATTGAGGGACAACGTTCTGAGATTGTTCTGTATTGGATGCCTGACAACGCCTACTTGGATCAAAAATAACGTAGAAAGCATGAATGCAATCAAACGTCTCGCCTGTTGGACTCCTTAACAAATACCACAACTAGTTGACGTCCTGCGCAATCTTGTCCTCACACAGAATGCTGAACCACAGCATGCTCTTGTGGGTATTGGGGAACATGTTCTGGCACCGTCACATGCGCACGTGCTCATATCACCGGAGCAGTGGGACAAACTGTCAAAACAACAAAAGCAGAAATTGCGGATGCTGATGCTGCCTGCGCGTAGAGCATGCACTGTGACTTCATCAGACAATACCTTGACAGTCAACAGCACGCCAGGCAAGTCCAAGAAACCATGTCAGCGCAAACGTAAAAGGAGCGATAAAACAACAACATGGGTCAGCAAAAGACTAGGACAGCAAGAACAGAAAGCAAAGATCTGAACGAGTAGATAGGAGAGAGATTCAGAGAGAGAGAGAGAGAGAGAGAGAGAGAGAGAGAGAGAGAGAGAGAGAGAAAGTGCGAACGTGACACGGAAAGTGAAAGAAATCGGAAGAACGATTGGGAGAGTAAAATGCAAGTAAAAGGAAGAGAGAAGCTGAGAAAAAGAGGGAGATTCGAAAAACGAAAGGGAGAGAGAGAGGGGGGGAGGGAGAGAGAGAGAGGGAGAGAGAGGGAGAGAGATGACAAAACGTTGCTTTGCTCGTGTTAATTTAAAAAGATTATCAGATATCCGCGGATGTAATGTTTTATGCATGTACATAACTTATTTCAGAAGAAATTTAACAATGAGGAAATAAAGTTAACAATGAGAAGATCAAATGGTTTTGAGTTGTACTGCCCGTGATGGTGTTAGGTCCCCCCTCTGCAACCTCAGCTTGTGCGTGCTGTAGCTAGGTTAGCTTCATCATTCGCCTCGCTGTTATGGTCCACTATGACAGCTTGGACAGATTGTCTCGTAAAGGGTCATGCCTCAGTCATGTAAGGACAGAGAATTTTGTCTCAAAAATATAAAACAAGCCGAACAGTCTGGGGTAGTCCGGAGCAGTCCGTTCGGGGCAGTCCGGGGTAGTCCCAGGTAGTCCCAGGTAGTCCCAGGTAGTCTCAGGTTGTCCGGAGTAATCCCAGGTAGTCCGGGGTAGTTCCAGGTAGTTCGGAGTAGTCCGGGGTAGTCCCAGGTAGTCCGGGGTAGTCTCAGGCAGTCCCAGGTAGTCCGGAGTAGTCCGAGGTAGTCCCAGGTAGTCCGGGGTAGTCTCAGGCAGTCCCAGGCAGTCCGGGGTAGTCCCAGGCAGTCCCATGCAGTCCCAGACAGTCCGGGGCAATTCGGGACCCACTGTTTGCTTGGTACAAACTTATGCCTTTTCTCTTTTTTTTAAATGTTTTTGAGGATGATGGTGCTAGTAGATTAGATCTGCTCTAGTTGGTTCAACTACTCAATATAAAAATCGATTAGAAAATAATTATTGTCTAGAAGCCAACGCCGTATTTTAATTTCTGTAACAGCAGAATGATGTTAATCTAGCTAACAATAAATTTGTTTTGTCGATCAGCTCTTGCAATATCATCAAAGTTAACGTTTCAGTTTCGCAGAACAGAGGATTGCTCTTACTTGTAATGACTTATTCAACTAGGGTAAGTAATTATTTGGTGTGTAAACTAGTAAAGGGGTTTGTAGGGCACATACATTTTCTTAAAAGGTGTTATATTGAGGTCGAACGAGTGCTTTTTGTTGACTTTACCCATTGAGCAGTAACATATCGAAATCTTAGTAATAATCTTGAGGAGAACAACAACGGGATCAACAATATATAAAACAACAATTTGCTTAAGAGTATCAACGACAACAAAAAATAACTACAACAAGAAGAATAACAACAAAACCAGAACATCAATTGTATCGAGAGCTACAATTTTCACAACATGAAACGTAAAAGTAGTAAGAATAAAAATAAGGAAAAAGGATAAAAGTAAACACGAAAAGGCCACAGTTGATACACCATTCTAAGATGTTTTGTTTTTAGTTACATTTTACCTTTTTTTCAACAAATAAAAATTGAAATAGGTTTGTTTTAATTCATGAAAAAAATAATACATTCTTTATCTATTGAAGCAGTGCTAGAATCACTTTTAACAAACTTCTCGAAGATATTTTGCTTGGGGAAAAGAAAAGGGAAAAAAAGTCGTCGATTTAAACTCTATATAGAAAAAAAACACTCACTCCAACTTCCTTTCCCGCGCTCCCCTTCACCTCCAACATACTCAAACTCACGAGTAATGTTCAAAAACAAAAGGGGACCGAAAAAAAAATAGAAAACAAAATAAGTTGCGTTCTTTCGAAACATTTGTAAAAGATCCCTCTAAATGTTTTATTTGAGCGATATAAACACCAATTATACATGTTTAGTAAGCATAATCAACAATGATACATCGGAAAAGGGGATGAAGTAGATGCACTGATATATTTAAAGTCGTTTGAAAGATTTTAGTAGAAATAATTCTCTTTCATGTAACACGAGGTTGTAAAAAAAAAAACCGATGATAAAATGAAACCATTTATAGACACATACAGGATAGGAAAAGAAAAAACAAATTTGCAATTTTTCTACTCAAGACTTCCGGTTATTTTTATCTATTACTTTTCTTCATCTACAATAATACTCTTCAGGTGCTGCCAGAAACTGGCATTGTCTTCAGTATACACCAAGCACCTGTGTATTTGACCCTTCAGGAAAGTCGAAATCTCGGGTGGATAGTGTCGAATCAGGCGCAGAAATCTCGTGAAGTCATCAAGTCGTCGTGTACTTGGCCTGTGATGTGCTCGGAGCTGGCCAGGCGCCAACCTTCTATTCCTTGTGTCTGCTGCTGCAGGTGAGGCTTGCTGGGATAAAAAAATGATACAGTCCAAAAAATCGCCAGTTTGTGGTGGTATTCAGTCTTAAACGGACGGCAATATAACCATTTTAGTAAGATTCTTATAAATGTCATCTTCTGGTCAAATTCTACAATCGCACGAGTTACAATGTAACCCAATTTTAATTCGAGAAACAATATGTTTGAAGTTAACGAAATAGTTGTAGCAGCAGCAGCAGCAGCAGTAGTAGTAGTAGTAGTAGTAGTAGTAGTAGTAGTAGTAGTAGTAGTAGTAGTAGTAGTAGTAGTAGTAGTAGTAGTAGTAGTAGTAGTAGCAGTAGTAGTAGTAGTAGTAGTAGTAGTAGTAGTAGTAGTAGTAGTAGTAGTAGTAGTAGTAGTAGTAGTAGTAGTAGTAGTAGTAGTAGTAGTAGTAGTAGTAGTAGTACGCTTGAAGCAGTAGTTGTGGTGGGAGTGGTATCACTTAAGGTAGCCTATCAAATAATACATGAAAGTGTATGTACGGTATGCAAACGGTAAAGAAAAAGCAATATTTGTTGACAATAATTTTCAATAACATTTAAAGTGCTATAATTAAAAGTTTATCCAAATACCTGGTCATTTGCCAAGCAGTTTAAAGCCTCCTCTCTTAGCATCAGCACTGGAATTAGAACTGGTTTCCGTAGGTGCAGCTCATGCAAGATCGCCATGTTGACCTCAAGTTGGCGATAATGGTCCTAGATCGAGGGTCACAAGTAGAGTTAAAAGTTGGAATAGTCTTATAAGTTCTGTTGCGAGATTCATTAACATGGTGAAAAGTTTAACATGTGAACAATGGTCCTGAAGAAATAGTCAACAACCATTAGAACTGGAAATTGGGTTGAGAGAAAATAAAAAGAAATTTTAAGTTTGAAGTGAGATCAATATCTTTAAATCGCAGTCCTGAAGCATCAATTATAGAGTGAAGGTTTTAAACTTACGTTATTGTTAATAGCCATGGATTGAAAGTGACTGATAGTAATAACAGTAGAGCCCAAGACAACAATATCATCAGAAGTTTTACAATATAGGGAAATTTATCTCCACTCCATTAACTGAATTACCGTGTCTAATAAAGGAAAATAGAAATCGTGTTAAAAATGTTTACATTATGCAAAGATATAATATTGCTGTTAGGTTTAGAAATATACCGTACAATACAATAATTTTTTGTTTAATAGTGAAAAAAAAAAGAAGGAAAAAAACTGAATTAAATCGGCGGTCAATACATGTACTATAAAATGTCAGGTCTAAGGAAGACCAATGTTCTCCCAGCGTTGGTCTTAGCTATGTTATTTTACCCGGAAGATGTCACGACTAAAGAAGACCAATGTTTTCCCAGTGTTAGTCTTAGCTATTTTATTTTACCCGGAAGATGTCAGGACTAAAGAAGACCAATGTTTTCCTAGTGTTAGTCTTAGCTATGTTATTTTACCCGGAAGATGTCAGGACTAAAGAAGACCAATGTCTTCCTAGTGTTGGTCTTAGCTATATTTTACCCGGAAGATGTCAGGACTAAAGAAGACCAATGTCTTCCTAGTGTTGGTCTTAGCTATGTTATTTTACCCGGAAGATATCACGACTAAAGAAGACCAATGACTTCCTAGTGTTAGTCTTAGCTATGTTATTTTACCCGGAAGATGTCAGGACTAAGGAAGACTAATGTTTTCCCAGTGTTGGTCTTAGCTATGTTATTTTACCCGGAAGATGTCAGGACTAAGGAAAACTAATGTTTTCCCAGTGTTGGTCACAGCTCCAGCGATACTCGGTGCCTTTGGTCCGGGATTAAAATCGATCTCTCCAAGCACAATGGTGACACCCAAATGTTGAAGTCGTGGCAAGAAAAGATTTCTCATGATATTTCGCATCTTCCGATTTTCCTGCACATTTCAAAGAAAAAAATGTTCCAGTTTTCTTGGTCAATTTAAAAAATGTTAAGTATAATTACAATTTATTAATCTTTGATAGAATATGATGCATATGGAAATTAGGCTCAAGCATATTTGAATCGAATATATACCAAAAGTCAGGCTTGTTGATTTGTTATTCATTTGGTTGTATTTGAGTTTGGGCAAGCAGTCTCCAGTACCTAGTTCAAAATTTAAAAACATTTTAAACACATGGCATGGAAAAGGGTTAGTTTAGTTGAGCCTTAAAAATGACACTGTAAAAGAGTAGTGTTAGAAAATTTTAAAATAAAAATAGGATGCGATAGTTTATGGCAAAGCATTGATAAGGGGATAGAGTCTAGATCTATTTGAAAACTGTAGCAGCACGACGAATCTTAAAAGAGCAGTATCCTGTATTAGTTATGTTTTTAAATGAAAAAGCTTCAATTTACGCTTATCTGTAGATTCTCACAAGCCCGTTCCAGCATAAGCATGTGTCTCAGGGCGAAGTCTCTGGCATCTATTCAGTTAACTATGTATCATATTCGGCAAGTTCAAACTCAAGGCAAGTTGTAAGTATATAGTGAAGGTCTGATCTTGTAGTCTTGTGAATTAGGGATCATTTAGCAAACATCGGATCGACTAAAGATCATTATCACGATCATGAAGTATGGTCTTGCATTGTAGTGATCAAAAGATCTAATGAAATGTGATCTAATAATGCATCGAGCAAGTGATATTTACTTATGATTCAAATGAATTGAAGAAGGTCTAAGCTGACCCATCTCAATACGTCTTCTATTCCGACAAGGAACGGTTGAGAGATTTCCGTATAGGTTTAACAAAAAGCTTAGGAATCGGAAACCTAACTCCGAGAACGTTTGAGAGGGAACAGGATCGTAGCATGATGGTATAACCTCAGTAGCAGGGCAAATTGTTTCTGAAAGTTTAAACGGCAGAGGTGTGGGTTATGGAAGGGAGGAAAAAAGCTACAAAAAAAAAAAAATTGGACACCGTTGCTCTTGGTTCACGGATAAAATCATTTTCTATATAAAACATTTTTGGCACAACTTAAAGAAGAATTCGGAGGTAGGATATTTTGACAGCATACAATGGAGAAGCTATCCCTTTAAACGGATTAGTACAAAGCTCTTCTCTCTCTCTCTCTCTCTCTCTCTCTCTCTCTCTCTCTCTCTCTCTCTCTCTCTCTCTCTCTCTCTCTCTCTCTCTCTCTCTCTCTCTCTCTCTCTCTCTCTCTCTCTCTCTCTCTCTCTCTCTCTCTCTCTCTCTCTCTCTCTCTCTCTCTCTCTCTCTCTCTCTCTCTCTCTCTCATCATATCCCACAACACCCTGTTAATCTCACCTGATCATAGGTTATAAAGGCGTGAGCAACAGGCCTGTTAGTAAAGTTCATCGATCCTATATGAAGTCGACTTTTTCCCACGTAGTACAAATACTTCCACTGCCACCTCTTGAAATGGTAGAGAGCGCAGACGGATAAGCTGCTCACCAGGAGAAAGAAAGCTATCAGAACAGCAATGAAGATTGGCTGAGCGACACATTGGTCTCCGAGTTGAGGCAAGAACCTTGCCAATTGATCATACGTGACACTAGACCCGTTGGACACGCGACATTGGAATGTCCTCACGTCCTCAAATATCTCTGGGTTCCCCAAAATGAAATTCAGGAAAAAAATATTGTCACAATCACATAAGAATCTATGATTTCCCGCTAACCTTACTAAAAAGTTAGAGTTGCGCCTTTTAATGTCAAGGAGCTGATTGCATGTAGTTTCGGAAATCCCTGTTAGAACATTATAAGACAAATCCAAAAGTTCAAGCTTCGTGTTTGAGATGAGGCTGGAATGGAACTGGCTTAGTGCGTTATTGGAGAGACTCACCATCCTTAAGTTGACGTTGTGTTGGAAGGCAAACTGAGAAAGATCTTTTATAGTGTTGTCACTTAAGTCTATACTTTCTAAGCTAGTAAGAGCAGAGAATGTGACTCCATCTTCGTCTTCGGCAAGAGATTGCCCTAGTATGTTTTTATACAACAGAAGAGTTTTAAGGCTAGACATGTGAGAGAAGAATAACGGATTAACCTTGAAACACCAGTTTCTTGAAAGGTCTAGATAATGCAGAGCTGGCAATCCAGATACTGGCCCTCCAAAACACTTGATTCCGTTTGAAGAGAAGTCCAAATATTTCAAAACTTTGTTGTTTATGATCTGTACTTGTGGAATGTTGTAACTTGCTTTGATATCACTCACATCAAGCATCTCCAGCTTGTGGGGCAAGGGAATGGGGAGGGTACCAGTAAAGTCATTCTGAAAAGTGTTAGGGGATCCTCCAATGCTATTCACTGAGTCGCCACAAAAGTTCGACCCTATTGTGAGTTTATGATTAAAAGTATCTTGTATTTTCATAGATAGGTGTGGATTTCTGACAATTAGCTGACCCTGATGCAATTTTCTTTGTGTTCCTGAGGTGTTGGTTCTGACGTGAGAAGGCCTGACAGTTTGTTCACGTATGTGCCAGCTAAGCAAGCCGCGGTGGTAATCGCGAACCTGGTTCTTGCCTCTTGCGTAATGTAGTTGCTTTGATACTATGGCCCCTCTTAAGTTTATCAATTTAGTAAGAGTTAACAGCGAGGCGGCGTCAATGATTTTATTTCCTCGAAAGTTGATAAACTCCACTGACTGAGGCAAATCAAGAATTGCCTTCGGCGCAATGTTGATTAATGAGCAGTCTTTAACCATCAACACTTTCAGGCTCGTATGTTTGAGATAACGAAAGGTTGTGTTTTTTATCTCGCTATAAATCATCCATGGGTTGACAATATCACTGATGTTCAGGACCGTCAGAGTAGAGTTTTGGAGGCCTTCAGAGGCCTTCTCGAAACCGTCTATGAGCAAATAGTCATTCAAGCTCAAGTCAAGTGAGTATATGTTCGGTAGAGACTTAAACAGGGCAGGTGGAATCGTATGAAATGAACATTCGGACATATTGATGTGAAGCGGCTGTTTTGAACTTAAGTTGTTGAAAAAATCAGGTGGTATCTTCGAACCCATAGAGCAATGAGAAACGCCATTGCCAGAAAAACTAAGATGTGAAAGTTGGGTAAGGGAAACAAAACCTGGACCTAAAGATCGGGGGTAACCGTCTAACCAAAGACGCCGTAGCGTAGTAATATAAGACAAAGCTTGGTCTGGGTAGGTGAAATTGGCTGGAAAGTCTGGCTGGTTGCCCTCGAGGTGGAGAGACTCCAAAGAGGTCAACCCCTGAAAGGCTCTGATCTCGAATGTTCCAGGCAGGTAATGTAACTTGTTCTCTCGAAGCGAGAGAAATACAAGTGAGCTTAGACCATGAAATGTGTTATTTTGTATCTTTGTTAACCAGTTTTTACCGAGATCTAGACGCGTTAGAGTGCCCAAGTGAGTGAAGAGATCCAGTTCTAAGCTTTTGAGCATGTTTTGAGAGAGATCAAGCACCAGCATTTTCTGAAGAGATCGAAACACATCAACGGAAAACGAGCTCAGTTGGTTTTGAGACAAAAAAAGCTGTTCTAACATGGTCAAGCCGTCAAACGAACAATTATGCAACATTTGGATTCTGTTCATGGAGAGATCCAGAATTCTGAGCTTTGTCAATTGTTGGAAAGCAGTGCAGGGAATCACTTGAATTAAGTTGTTTTGCAACCATATCTCTTTGGCCGAGGCAGGCAGCTTGGGAATCTTGATTAACATTTTACTGGAACAATCCACGACAGATATGGTCGTGCCTAGCTTAGTTTCACAATGGCAGCTAGTAGGACAAGCAGTGGCAGAAAATGCAGTGCGAACACCCTGCCTTGAACTCGTATGTTTGAGAGTAGTAGAAGGATCGAGTGTTCCATACATAACTTGTCTTGACTTGAACTCCATTTTGTTTGAGTTCTTACTCGATAGACTGAAGTTATGGTGTTGCTGGTGCTCGGAATGTTTCAAACTGAAGTTGGATTTATTTCTTTTTCTAGTTGTTAGGAGTTGTCCCTTCTTCGCTGAAATTTCTTGCTTGGTTCGGAATCCCAGTAGTTGATTGCCCTTGCTTCTTAGTTCTATATGGAACCTGGCATTATCAGCGGCATTCGTTGATTCCTCATGATTTTCAAAGCTCATCGGGTTAGACTTTCGAGATAATTCTGAAAAATCACGACGATTGTCCGCAGTCGGTGAGACATAGCCATGTAGGTGTAAGCACGTAAAACACAAGAGAATCGTGGACAATCTAATTTGTGACGGCATCTTAACTGAGAAGAAAACTGGGGAGAAACACACTGTGGAGGAAAAAATATTGTATTAATAAAAAGAAACATTTGTGTAAACACATGGGGGTGGGGGGAAGCACCAAAAGATAGAACATCTCATACCCAGTAATTTAAAAGTATTGTCCGGTTGAAGAAAATATGGTGGTTTTGTGGGATTGTATTTTTCTCATAATTATTACGTGTTTGTCACAAAGTCACACCGTTGCAGCTCATTGTGTGCAAACCTCGCGACAATGGACCTCTGAAAGTTCAAAAGTGGGTCAGGTGCTATAAATGGAAGTTTAAACGAGGCTTCCTCAGTTTGAGATATCAAAAGAACATTTAATAACACGCACTGGGATGCATTTGACAAGTTTTGCCGTGGAGATAATGAAATCTAAAAATACTATTTATTTATTCAAGATATTGATAGTTATTTGTGTGCCAGAGCGAGGCGTGTTATGTTTGTTTGGAAACGTAAGTTACAAGACTATATAAAAAGAGTACAATAAAAAGCAAACCTGATGCTTAGGAATCGTTTCAATAATATGATATCAAGTTAAATATAATGCCTTTAATACTAAAAGGAAATGACAAGTAACCTGTGGAAATAGCTATAATCTTTATGATCATTATCACAGTCATCATGTTTATCATCACCTGTTATCATTACCATCTCTATTGCTACCAACACTACTAACAAGACCACGCGCGATTTCAAACAATGATTATCAGTATATGGCTGCAAACAAAACCAGCAACTGCACCATCAGCAGCACCAACAACAGCATCACCATTACTGCTACCAAGACACCAAAATAGCGAACACAATAACTCATAATTTGAGTACTTACCATCCATCGTTGATCAAGTTTTTTTTTTAATAAAAGCCAGTGTGTATAAATGTATTGGTGTATCTTATCGACCGGCAGATAGACTTATAGAATAGGAAATAGTAATAAATGTGCAGACACACACGCCTTCTGAAATCCATCCTACATCGAGAGATAGTAGGAAGAAAGAATATTTGTAAAGGTAGTAGTAGTAGTAGTAGTAGTAGTAGTAGTAGTAGTAGTAGTAGTAGTAGTAGTAGTAGTAGTAGTAGTAGTAGTAGTAATAGTATTAGTAGTAGTAGTAGTAGTAGTAGTAGTAGTAGTAGAAGTAGTAGTAGTAGTAGTAGTAGTAGTAGTAGTAGTAGCAGCAGCAGCAGCAGCAGAAGCAGCAGCAGTAGCTGCTATTACTACCTCAACTACTGCTACTGCAAATACTATTACTATCACTACTTTGGCTGACGGTACTGCGACTGCTGGTGCTGTTGCACGTGGTGGTACCTGGCTAAATGTTGTAGTGAGAATCATAAGAGCTGGAATTTTAGGTAGTGCTCAGCAGTGGTTAGGGTAAGGCTTTTAAGTGAAAATGACCGAAAATGCTTGAATTGGTGGGATTAGAACCATCGATTTTATAGATGCTTCGGCTCATATCGCCTTGCCACTCAAAGCTAACACTGCTGAGCACTACCTAAAATTCTAGCTTTTATTATAAAAAAAGGACATAAAACAAGCTTCTCACTATAGAAGAAATCTCACACAGGTTCAAAGGAGCCGAGTTCTTCTCTAAGCTGGATGCGCAGCACGGCTACTGGACCACCCACCTCGACGAGAGTTCAAGCAAGCTCAGAACTTTCAATTCACCGTTTGGCATGTACAGATTCCTGATTCTGCAGTTAGGTCTGGATGTCTCTCAGTTCATTTTTCAGATGGGATGGACCAGTTACTTGAGGAATGGTCTGGATCTGTGGGCATTTCAAACGATGTATGTGCCCTTGGAAGGACAGAGGAAGAGCATGATAGAAATTTGCTCAGTTTCATGAAGTAAGCCACAAGAGAGGTCTAGTATTCAACAGCAACAAATGCGCCATCAAGCAGTCACAAATATCTTTTTTTCGGATCCATTTTGGAATAAAAAAGGGGGGCCATCCAAACCCTGAGAATTGCGATAACATCAGGGAGAAGCCAGTCCCTATATTTATGGGTATGATTCAGTATGAGCTCATTGATTCCTAAACTGAGTTCCCACACAGACCCTCTGAGAAAACAGCTGCACAAAGACGTAGCTTGCCGGTGCACTGAAACTCATGATCAAGTGTTCCAAACTGTAAAGAATTTGGTGCACAAAGAGATGACTCTAAGCTACTACGCGTACGACCCTCATGCGGCAACTGTCTTAGACGTCGACAGCTCATTGACAAGGATAGGGGCGTTCCTTTTTGAAGATGGAAAACCAACAACGTTTACAAGAAAATCTATGGCTGATAAAGAATCGAGGTATTCAAACATTGAGAGAGAACTCTGAGATGTAGAATTTGCACTGGAGAAGTCTCATACATGAAACACCCTGAGTGACCACAAAGCAAGGCCCCAATCAGGCTTAAGAGAATGCTCCTCCAAATTCAACCTTACAGTTGCGCTATTCAGTACAAGGCAGGTAAAATTAATGGTCTTCGCAGATTATTTGTCAAGAGTAAGTTCGACTGCCACCAAAGAAATAGAACTTGACTAAACGATGCTCCAAGTCTCCATCTCAGATGATAAATATAAAGCCCTGCAAGAAGCGAAATCGAAGAACACTGAACTGACGAGCCTCAAGTCACAGAGTATCCAAGGCTGGCTAGGAAATGCAGAAGTCTTAATGGTAGTAAGAAAGTACTAGTCAATGAGAGACTTTCTCTCTATTGAAAATGGACTCGTTATTAAAACACACAGCCATTATCATCCACAGGTGTATGAAAGCCTCATGAAAAGCTGCACAAAGTCCATCAAGGCATTGAGAAATGCTTATTGAGAAAACGTTTTCTAGCTTGGGATCAACACAAATATTATACAAAAAGTCAAAGAATGCAACATCTGTGAAAGATACAACAAGAATTCCAACATGAAGTGCCAACAAGACCCTTTAAAAAAGCCGTTGCAGTTATATTTTTTCTCGACGGACAATTTTTTTTTTACATCTAGCTGATTATTATAGTAAAATGCCATTTGTATAAACCCTGAACACTTTGGCCCGCAAGGGAACACGGGACTAATTGGAATGAGTATTCACTATCCATGGGATTCCAAATGTTTTTATTGGTGACAATCTTAGCCAGTTGACGAGCTAATAAATTTGAAACAATGGGACTTTAAGTCTTTAACTTCGAGCCTCCATTACCCTCAATTTAACCTGTTTATTGTTGAAAATTACTTGAAGAAAGTGAAGGCACAATTAGCCAAACCCCCAAGGTTCTCTTATGTCACTTCAAACAACACCCCTTGATAGCTTTCTAACATCACATGCAGAAATGTGAACAGTCCCATACCCCCACATCATCAGAAATGACAATAAACGCGAAGCCATAAAACATCTTGAGAGCAAAGTACACGTACATTGACAGGCACACAGGAGATATGCCACCTCTGGTTGAATACCAACAGGTTTCTGTACAAGACACCTGCTTTGGCCTGTAATCCGCAGCCAAATCGATCAAACCAAATGGCGAGCCGAGGAGCTAGATCATCGAGACTCCTGATGGGACAAGCTCTGGCGAAACTTGAGTCCATCTGAAAGACACCGGAGCCGACTCTGGTAACGACGATGTTGAAGAAGATGCCATTGTCGAGGGGGGAATAAGAGTCAACCAGAGGGACAAATCCCCTGTCCCGACACTAGAGAGGCAAAATAGCATTGCCTCTACCTCCACTATACCTTCAGGCGGCATTGTGCACACACAAGCAACCACGCCAGGCGTTTCAAAACGTTTTGAGTAAATTTTTCTCAACTTTCGAAATAATGTATTAAAGCGATTTTTTTTTTAAATTCTTTTATTCACCACATTCATCATATAGACCTAACTGTTATTCAGTTATAGTGAGATGCCAAAGACAGACACAAATATTTTTTTCATTAAAATTTATTTTCCTTTAATACAATGTTATGACAGACGTATCTTTAAGGTCTATTCATGAACATCTTTAATCTTCTATCAACCTATTTCTTCGTTTTCTCGAAAGAAGGGGGATGTCATGAGAAATGTATTTTGCATTATATAAAAATATTAATAACTTCACGGTAAATAATACCTGGTAACTTGTACCACACAAGACTAAGATAAAGAATATAAACCACTACTGCTGCTGCTACTGAGACTGCTACTGTATTACTACTTCTAAGATTACTGTCATTATGTCTACTGCTGTTGCTACTACTGCAACTATTAGTACTACTACTACTACTACTACTACTACTACTACTACTACTACTACTACTACTACTACTACTACTACTACTACTACTACTACTACTACTACTACTACTACTACTACTACTACTACTACTACTACTACTACTACTACTACTACTACTACTACTACTACTACTACTACTACTACTACTACTACTACTACTACTACTACTACCACTACCACTACTACTACTACTACTACTACTACTACTACTACTACTACTACCACTACTACTACTACTACTACTTCTACTACTACTACTACTACTACTACTATTGCTACTACTACTGCTACTGCTACTGCTACTACTACTACTACTACTACTACAACTACTACTACTACTACTAAAACTACAACTACTAACACTACTACTACTAATAATAAAAATAATAATAATAATAATAATAATAATAATAATAACAATAATAATATCACCAATACCACTACTACTATCACTGCTACTACTACCACATCGATTTTTACTACTGCTGCTGCTACTACTACTTCAACCATAACGACTACTACTATAACTACAACTACTACTACTACTACTACTACTACTACTACTACTACTACTACTACTACTACTACTACTACTACTACTACTACTACTACTGATGCTGCTGCCACAACTACTAATACAGTGAGTGGCGCTGCTCTGTGGCGATACGGTTTTTGCAGCTCTATGTTTTGTTCTGCCTTTCAACCCTTTTTCGGTGTTTTTCAACTCTTTATGGATTTGTGTTAAGTACTAAATGAAATGGAGATCGATACTTAATTTTGTGTTCATTTTTATGGTGGTTTTTGGCCCTCAAAAAAGTTTCGGGGCCGCCCTTTAACAACACTACCAGTCGTCCTCAACAAAGACCTATCAAGACTACAAGAAAACACACTACAACTCACAACTAGGGAAGACCTCGAACACCTAAGATGCATCGCCCAGAACAGACAGCAATGGAGAGAACTGTCGACGAGAATCCGAAAAGCTGCCGAAGCGCCCCCGTCGGACGACTGAGACGCGGAAGGCCCTAAGTCAGTAAGTCAAGTCAGTTTTGGCCTCAATTCAATCAATTCAGATTGAATTCAAGGATATAACCGGCTCTACCTGCACACCTAGAATCGTTTACTCCCAAGCCATGTTGAGGAGCCTTCGTCCCCCCCCCCCCCCCCCCCCCCCCCCCCCCCCCTTGAGTCGCAATGTTTGAATTGTGCTGCACCAGTCACACCTGCTAGCACTGAGACAAAACGTTGAAAGCGGGGCAAGAAAGGTGGCATTTGGACCCGCTACCGCCATAGAGCCTTCAGACCGCACCTTTACGCCATTGTGACCGGTAATGTGAGATCACTGACTAACGAAGTCGATGAGATAAGCTCAAGCACTCGTTACCTCAGTAAATACAGAGAGGCTGGAATAGTGTGCATCACTGAGACCTGGCTGTGTGATTCGTGTCCTGATTCTTGTGTCAACCGAGATGGCCTCAGCGTGTTTCGCTCTGACCTCACCCCTGACTCCGGAAAGACGAGAGGCGGTGGTGTGTGCGCCTACATTAACAGCAAGTGGTGCAACAACAACAACATCCACGTCGCAGACAGGACCTGCACACCATACACTGAAGTCTTGTCTCTCAGGATACGGCATTATTATTTATCTAGGGAATTCCCGAAAATAAATTTATATGAAGTCTAAATTCCTCCCCATGCCAATGCCAGACAAGCAGAGGATCACATTACTAGCCTGGTCCATGATCAACGAAACAAATCCCCTGATAGCATAGTGTAGTACTTATCATGGGTGATTTTAATCGTTGTACTCTAGGAACATCTCTTCCAACCCTACATCAGTATGTAACGTGCCCCACTAGAAACAACAAACTTTGGATGTCTGTTACGGAAATGTGAAAGACGGTTACAAAAGTTCAGCTTTGCCCCCATTATGCGACTTAGATCATTCTATGGTGCATTTGATCCCTAAGTATAAAAGTGTTCTCAAGTCATGCAAGCCTGTCAAGAAGATAGTCTAGTAACATCAGAAACATACCAAAACATTGAAGATCTCTGCGGCTGCTTGGAATGCACGGATTGGGGTGTTTTCCTCGAATTGTGCGATGATTTAACTGAACTAAATGATCACGTGACTGGTTATGTAAAGTTTTTCTGAAGGACTCATATGTTCTGAAAAAAATTATCAAATGCTAACCAAACAACAAACCGTGGATTACGAAAGAGATAAAAAGGACATCATTACGATGAAATGAGTTACTTTCATTTCAGGTGATAGAGCTAGGTTAAAAAGTCTACAAAAACAACTCAGAGACGGAATTAGAAAATGTAGAGTGAAATCTAGAGAAAAGTTAGAAGCAAACTTAAGCAATAATAACTGTAAAGCTACTTGAGAGATCATATGCTAAAAAATTGAATGCCTTTTATGCCAGGTTTGATAATCATGATTTTTGAGAAGAGACAAGAAAAGAGGTGGAAAAGTTAATGAAAGCATCTCACAATGAGTGTTTTGTAAGTGAGAACGATGTTGCATGTGTTTTCAGAAGTGTGAATGTAAGGAAATGTGGTGGTCCCGATGGTTTGAAAGGTTGGATATTTAAGCATCGTGCTCTTCAGCTCAGCTCTATTTATGCATTTATGTTTAATTGGTTTATACGTGAACATCTAGTGCCACTTATATGGAAAACATCTGAATTAATACCAGTGCCGAAAAAATCTGCTGTTAAAGAATTAAACGACCTCAGACCTGTTGCACTAATATCTATTGTTACTAAATGTTTAGAAAAGCTGATTGCCAGGAAAATTAAGAAATGTTTCTCTGTTCTACAAGATCCTATGCAGTTTGCATACCGAGAAGATAGGAATGTTGAACATGCAATTCTAGTATTTCTGCAAAATATACGCGATACGCCTAAAAACAATTGTAGGATATTATTTGTCGATTCCTCCTCAGCTTTTAACACCATCCAACCACACCTTTTGATTTCTAAACTAAATAAGTTTGATTTGAACCCACACCTTACTGCTTGGATTGTTAACTTTTTGACGGCAAGACCTCAGTGTGTCAAGTTGAATGACAATAAGAAAGGAAAGTGTTCAGACACTGTTTTTTCAAATATAGTTACTACCAACACTGGTGCTCCCCATGGGGCTGTGCTGCCAAGTCAATGATCTTTTCACCTCCTTTAATGTTTTGTATTTCTGCAAATGTTAGAGTAAATGATCATCTCTATTTTAAAAGATAATACGCACCCTCTTAGCAGCCTAGTCGGTTTCTCTGAACGCTCTGGTAAACTCCTGGTCATTAATGTAGACTTGAGCGGTACCGAAATTCTTTTTTTGCCTAGAGCTGTTAAACTTCTATAATAAAATGTTTAATTTAGGTTACCTGAGATTTATTTTTCCACCATACATGTTATTATAAAGGTCTGTCATTAATCACCCTATATAAGATTTTGTTCTGTTTATGAACCCTAATCTCGCGCTGCATGTAAAACCACCACAATCGCCTATGAAGGACAACAAACGTATATCTTATCTTATCTTATCTTATCCAGATGGTGCAACTACTAGTACCTTTATTACCACTACTACAAATGCTGCTGCAGTTGATACTACAACTACTACTACTACTACTACTACTACTACTACTACTACTACTACTACTACTACTACTACTACTACTACTACTACTACTACTACTACTACTACCACTACTACTACTACCACTACTACTAATACAACCAGCACTGGTACTACCACTTATAATATACTATCACTACGTCTCTTGCTGCTGCTGCTAGTGCTACTACTGCTGTTATTACTATTTCTAATATAATTTATACTGTCACTATGTCTATTGCTGCTGCTGTTACAACAACTACTACTACTACTACTACTACTACTACTACTACTACTACTACTACTACTACTACTACTACTACTACTACTACTACTACTACTACCACCACCACTACTGCTACGTCCGCATCTGTTATCACAACTTTTTTTACTGTTGCTGCTTCTTGTAGGAGTTAAAAACATGTCCGAGAAATCTTGCATAATTTTTGAAATACTTTCATTGTAAAAATATGTTCTAGATGGTGTCTACACGAGGACAATAATACACCGGAAGTGTGCCTACAAGTCTGATTACAGATTGCATGCTCCGTAATTCCTCATCAGCTTTTATCTGTATTAAAGGCATAGATATAAGATTTTCACTTAGTATTTATGATCTTGTATTAGACGTTAGCTACTGTAGAGATGTCAAATCGGAGAAAATTAAATTAAACGTTGCTACTATAATCTAGCGCTCTTTATACTTTTATAGTATCTTTTGGATCTTTGAGCTATACGTTCTATTTAAAAGTTTACTTTTCTATTTAAGTACATATATCTACATGTAAATTTATACACGCGAAAATTTTGTTTTGGCTTATTTCAATAGCAAATTACATAAATAAGAACGAAGAAACAAACCCATTTCAATTCGAATCGAGCTGTCGACAGAAATAGATCTATACCTGCTTTTTTGCCGGAAATTAAAGATTTTGTGCACCTAGATCTAACTCATTTATTTTAGGGCCAAAGTTTGATCTTAGGTTCACATTTTGCTTCATAGAACGCACCTAACTTTCAGAAAGACTAGCGAGGGTCTAGCGAGGCGCTAGTGGAAGTAAGGATCAATCCTAGAGTTAGGAGCCCTTCATAGAACCGGGCCATTTTCTCACAAGGTGCTTACAAATCTGAATGTGAGTGTTTTCTTTCAGGATGCATACACAACATATCGAAATAAGTGTTCTAGATCTAGTTCTACTTCTAGATCTATAAGCGTGCAAGAATTTTTTTGGAGAGAGAGAGAGAGAGAGAGAGAGATTTTCAGAGTGACTTGTAAGACGTTTATTAAAAGTAAAACAGCAAAACTTTTGCAGGATGATTGCGCCAAACATTTATGAACAACAAATAAAAACTTAGGAGACGTTCGATTTAAATTTGATTGTTTTCTTACAGAATAACAATAGATCAAGATGAGTCTTCTCGTTCGATATAAGTGTACAAGAATGTTTTAGGTAGATTTTTTAAAGAGAGAGAGAGAGGGGGGAGAGAGAGAGAGAGAGAGAGAGAGAGAGAGAGAGAGAAGGAGAGAGAGAGAGAGAGGGAGAGAGAGAGAAGGAGAGAGAGAGAGGGAGAGAGAGAGAGAGAGAGAGAGAGAGAGAGAGAGAGAGAGAGAGAGAGAAGGCAGTCAAACAACGATAGGTCTAGAGGCTAGAAGCTGGAAGTGGAACTGACGGAGACCTAGACCTAAAATTCTAAAGATGCAAGCGATCAAAAATAAAGAAATAAATAGTGTAGAATAATCAAGCACAAACCTAGATCAAACTTGAGACCGACAAATAAGACGATGGACGTGAAAACACAAGGACAGATGAAATGGACAGGTATCGACAGAGAGTGAGAGAGAGAGAGAGAGAGAGAGAGAGAGAGAGAGAGAGAGAGAGAGAGAGGGAGAGGGAGGGTCTAAAAAGAGACAGGCACACAACTTTATAACTACGGAACTAAAAAAACAGAAACAACACAAGTATAGATTTAACATATAAACGTTTCGTCTTTATTGTGGCTGCATCAGATTTTGTGTAGAAAAAAAATGACGATTCAAAGCATTGGGAGAGCTGGGCTCAGGCGGGACAAATGATTGGTTGGGGGCGGGGCGGTGCGCAGAATGCTTCATCCAAGGTTCAGTGCAATGGCTAGGGATCGTGATGGCAGAGGGCGTGATCTCGAAAATATTAGATCTGGGTTGTATCTGTAGAGAATTAAAAATTCAGTAATTGAGAAAAGATTTTTTTTGTTTTACACCTGATTCGAATCCCCGATCCTAGTTTTGGATTCCGGGCTAACCGTGTATAATCAGGGACTACCGGTTTGTGTTGCGTAACTTTCCTGTAATAAGGGAATTAGCTCCCCGGAAGCTAAGAAGAGAAACATCTCGGCGCTTTGAGGCAGGGTCGCGCTGTTTTTAGCCCATAGAGAGACTCCATTTAAAAAAAAACCAGACTAGATAAAGATCTATCTCTGGGTCTATCATTACGTTAAGTATGAAAATAAGACAAGTATCAAGTATATATATAAATTTATATCTAAGTTTTCAAAGCATCACGTAATTAAAATAGACAACAGAGATTTTTAAATGCATTAATCAAAAAAAAAAAAAAATCTTTAAACGATAGATCTAACCTTGTATAAGAAATAAAGACAGACAGAGAAAGAGAGAAATATACGCAGGAAGAAAGAAAATTGATAGGTTATGAAAGTGAGGCAGAGACAAAGAGAGACGAATCTAGAAAAAGAGTGGCGGATACTTCAAATAAAGAGGAATGTGGATGGAGGCAGAAAGTAAGACATTCAGACAGCTAAAGTCTCATGAGAGGCAGAGATGTAGCAAGATATTCATCAAAACTCACCGTATCTCTGGAGTAGCCGAAACTGATGAGCAGCGAGAATTATGATGCTTTGCTTGCCCGCCCTTTTTAGTCTCAATGACTACAAAATAAGGTGTAACAGGTGCTGTTTTTGATCTATGGGTCTAATTAACTTCCTCATCCTATTTAGGTGTGTCCTTTCGGGTGACAGATCCACTTAGGTCTGTGTTGCTATTGTTTTATCTATGTGTGTAATGTTTATCTGGGCAAGGCCTGAGGGCTTCTTTATGGTTAGTAGGCCCGGTACTCAGCCCTCTGGAATATTTTTACTTTAGAGATGAAGCCAGAAGGAAAATTGAATTTCCCATTAGAGTACTGAGGCTAAGGAGACGATGCTTTTTTTTCTCTTAAAAATGATTTCTTGTCTTTTTAATATTCATACATGAAATATCATGGACAAAGAATATTAACTTTTGCTTGCATTTCACCTTACATTACTGTCGAAGTCGACTAATGATGCCTCTTCAGATGAGAATACTTGTCACTATGTATAATTTTTTTTGCTTTTTGTTAATATTTTGGTTCACCTTCTGTAAATGAAAAGAGATTAGTTCCTTATTTTGCCGTATATTCGTCAGTTACGACAGCAAAGTCACAATGTTTCATGTGAGAAGGATAGTTGAATATCTGATTTTTTGAAAGAATGATTTACTGTTCTTGGGAAACAATCATGCTTGTTTCTTTTGCTCACTGATGAAAGGAGGTTTATTGTTTGTCAAGAATCACTAGAACGTTCCGAGTGAGGGTGAAACTTCTTTGGTTTGAACAATTTTTTTTTTATAAAAGTCTTTCAAAATCTAAACAATACTGCTTAAATGAATTGAAATAGAGTTTTTTTTTATAAATACCACAATATCAAGTATTGCAAGCCGTCAATTCAAGATTGACAGGTCTGGCTGGTTTGTTTGTTATTGTTTTTTTTGTTTGTTTGTTTGTTTTTTGTTTTTTGTTTTGTTTTTTTTTTTTGTTTTGTTTTGTTTTGTTTTTTTTATTGTTAAGGATCCAGGAATGTAACTTTTTTTAACCCTTTTTATCGTATATTTTGAGTTTTTGGTACTATAACATCTAGTTCGAGATAATGTTAGACTGGACAGGGCAGATAAAATCAATGAATATTCTCAGACTGGACCGGGTGTGGGGGAAATAAGATTATTGAGTACTGTTAGACTGGATGGGGGTAATGAGAACAATGGGTACTGTTATGCTGGATAAGGGAGTTCAGATCAATGGATACGGTTACACTGGATGGGGGTAATGAGAACAATGGGTACTGTTATGCTGGATAAGGGAGATAAGATCAATGGATACTGTTAGACTGGATGAGGGTAATGAGAACAATGGGTATTGTTAAGCTGGATAAGGGAGATAAGATCAATGGATACTGTTAGACTGGATGGGGGTAATGAGAACAATGGGTACTGTTATGCTGGATAAGGGAGATAAGATCAATGGATACTGTTAGACTGGATGGGGGTAATGAGAACAGTGGGTACTGTTGTGCTGGATAAGGGAGATAAGATCAATGGATACTGTGTGACTGGATGGGGGTAATGAGAACAATGGGTACTGTTATGCTGGATAAAGGAGATAAGATCAATGGATACTGTTAGACTGAACAGGGGAGATAAGATCAATGGATACTGTTAGACTGAACAGGGGAAATGAGATCAATGGATACTGTTAAACTGGATAAGGGAGATAAGATCAACGGATTCTGTTAAACTGGATAAGGGCGATAAGACCAACGGATATTGTTGACAAGGAAGATAAGATCAACGGATACTGTTCAACTGGATAAGGAAGATAAGACAAATGGATACTGTGAGCCTGGATAGGATAGATAATATCAATGGATACTGTTAAACTGGATAAGGGAAATAAGACCAACGTATACTGTAGGAAAAGATAGAGGAGATGAGATTAATTGTTCACTAGGAAAAAGATATAAGACCAATGGTTACTGCAGCACTAGTTGGACTAGTCAGAGAATTAGGGTCAATGGATGCTTTTTTACGTGAGGCAGGAAGATTAGATCAATGGATGTTGTTTTTATGTGAGAGAGGGGAGATAAGATCAATGTATACTGTTTTTACGTGAGACAGGACCGATGAGATCTATGAATGCTGTCGGCTCGTATAATGTTGCACTATGTGATCTTCTATATAGTCAAATTGATCATATGTAGGCCTGTAATAATAGACATTGTTAATCGAGCTTTCACGCGCTTTTTTTTTTAAAAAAAAAAACATCAACTCTTCACGATTAGAAATCTACAGTGTTCGGCAAACCTCAAGATGTTCAGATTATTGAGACGGAAATTTTCATTAGGAAAAGAAGAGGTTCTTTCTAAACGCTCATTATGAGGTTTTGAATTTCTGCTCAAGAAGTATGTTGGGTTCAATACCCTTTTGGGTATTTAAAGCTATCCATTTATAAAGCTAAATCAAAAATAACCAGCGTTTAAATAATCTATGAATAGATTGTAGTCTTACAAAAATTAGCTAACTATTCTAATTAATTACTCAACCAACGTTAGAGACATCATATTTTTTTCTGTAAAAGGTTATGACACAATTGAATGTGTTAATTAATGTAAGCTAAATTGCCAATGAAATTGTTTCCTAGAAGTGGTAACAAAATGTTTTAATTTTTAAAAAGAAATTCATCAAAATAAAATAAAGTAGAATAGATTTCCTGATTTTTTTGTTTTTGTTTTTGTTTTTTTGGGGTTTTTTTGCAGAGAGGAAGGGGGGGGCGGGTGTGAAGGGATGAGGGGGCGTGTTTTTGCTTTTCGCTTATTTGTTGTTATTGCTTTTTTTTTTTTGTTTATTTGTTTATTTGTTTCGTTTTGTTTTGTTTTGTTTTTTTGTTGTTTTTTTTTTTTTGCTTTATTTTTTTACTTATAACAAACGTTAGAAATGGGTGCGTCACTCCTTTCTATCTCTCTCTCTCTCTCTCTCTCTCTCTCTCTCTCTCTCTCTCTCTCTCTCTCTCTCTTTCTCCTTCTCTCTTGCTTTCTCTCTCATTATCAACCTTTCTTCATACTTTTCTTTTTTCCCGCGTCTCTACTATATCTTTATTATCTTTCGATCACTGTATTTGAACCCGCATTCTTGGTTTTCTCTCTCTACCAAAGTATATCTTTCTTTCCTTCTCATCCTATTTTTCTATGTCTCTCGATGTCTTTTACCTCCCCTAGCCTATTGCCCTTTCCACCTTCCCATCTATCGCTCCCTAAATTTATCTTTTTCTTCTTCTTCTTTTTCAAGTTTCTCTCTTTGAGATTATTCGTCTGCCCCTCTCTCTTTTATTTTTTGCATGAAATTTTCTTTCTCTCCCTCATTATCCATTGCCATTTATCTACCTAGTACTCTTGTTTTATATCCTCTTCCTATTCTTCTTCCGTTTCTACTTACCTCTCTATTGACTTATCTTTCTCTTCGTGGATAAATCTTTCTTTTTTTTTCTCTTCACTTCTCTTCACAATTTTTTGCTCCTTTTCTTAAATTTTCGCTCGAACAGACTCTCTCTCTCTCTCTCTCTCTCTCTCTCTCTCTCTCTCTCTCTCTCTCTCTCTCTCTCTCTCTCTCTCTCTCTCTCTCTCTCTCTCTCTCTCTCTCTCTCTCTCTCTCTCTCTCTCTCTCTCTCTCTCTCTCTCTCTCTCTCTTTCTCATTGCCTTAGTCTAGTATAACCTAGACACAGGCCTTTAGGTCAGAGAGCTAAATCAGAAATGAAAAATACACAATCATAGACACCACAGAAATGGGCCACCTCCAAGCCTCTCTGGATACTACAGACTGGTCTGAGTTTGTCAAAAGTGCACATAATGTGAGCGAACTTACCAAGATCTTTTTAGTTACATTAATTTTTGCGTAGATACCCCCCAAAAAGAAAAAAAAAACAATAAAAAGAACATTTTTCTAACAACAAACCGTAGTTAATAACATTGAACACAAAGAAGACTGCATAAATAAAAAAAAATCAGTAGAAAAAGTAAAGTCCTAAAATAATTCAGATCTATTCTAAGAAAAAGGTAAAGAAGAGTACAGAAAAAAAAGATTGAAAAGAATTTTGAAAGTAACAATATGAAACTATTTTGGGAAGGAATGAATGTGATGAGTGGGTGAAAAGAAAGAATGATTGTAAGACTCTGAAAGGAAATGTTGAGTATGGTAATGATTTAGACAAGTTTTATGCAAGGTTTGCTTGTCATGATTTTGAGAACGAAAGAGAAGAGAAAAGAGAAAAAAAACACTGGAAGACAGCTTTATTAGCATAAATGAAACGATTGTTTTGAAAGAATATGAGATATACAATCTATTAAAAAGAATGAAACCAAATAAAGCCTCGGGGTCAGATGGTGTGAGACCAAGCTTAGTGTCCTAAAACGTTGTGACAAACAATTATTGTCCGGCGCCCTTTGTACAAATTTTTTATATGTCTCTTAAAAGCAATGTGCAATACCAAAAGTATAGAAAACATCTTGTATTGTTCCAGTGTCCAAAAAACACCCTGTAAATAATATAAATAATTTACCTAGTGTTGCTCTAACATCTTGCTTTACGAAAGTTTTTGAAAAATGTATTAGGTCTCCATAATATCATTGGCAATTTCTTGGATCCTTACCAATAAGCTTGTAATGCAAAAAGAGGCGTAGATGACACAATACACATGTTTTAAATAATATAAGTGCACACTTAGACAAATCTGAGACAAGTACTTGTCTTATGTTCTATGACTTCATCAGCACATTTAACAACAATCAACCCTACTTATTGTGTGAGAAGGTAATGAAAATGAATGTTTATCCAACCCATATTCTTTAGGTACTGGATTATCTTACTTCTAGGCCACAGTTTGTTAGATCAAGCCCCACATTAACATCTAATACATTCAAAACAACCACTGAGGCCCCACAAGGAACTGCCTTAGTACCTTTTTATAAATATATATGTATATTAGATACATCAGACTGCAGATCTGCATATTAACAAACACTAATAGGACTTAATACGAATGACGGGATCTTAGCTATAAAGAAGAAAAAAAAACTTTTTCGTTGACTGGTGTGACAGGGATCTTCTAGTCCTAAATATAAGTAAAACAAAAGAAAGGTTGATTAATTTTCGTAGACAAGAGAATAATCCTAAAGCTATAATAATTAAAGAAGAAGGAGTAGAACGAATGGAAACTTTTAAATACCTGGGCGTTGTTTTAGATTTAAAAAAAAATACCTCGAAAAATAGCACAGATGTAGTTGTTAGTAAAATGAAAACAAGAATGTGTTTTTAAGGAAACTAAAGTTGTTGTTGTTTTTTTTAAGATCAATCCAAATCTGCTTCACATATTTTATTCCGCAATGATGTGCAGTGTTTCAAGTTTTGGCGTCATCTGTTGGGGAGGTAACATTCAAAAACAAGACAAGTACAGACAGGAAAAAATAGTAAGAAAAGCAGGGAGGATACAATGAAAAAAAAAAAAAACCAGGATGACCTAGACAGATTGTTTCAACGACGTACGGCAAACAAAATGTAAGAAATCCTAAAGAATTCCACGCATCCACTGCATAAAGTATATGTATATGACTGCAGACAGATAGAGCGTAGCGGCAGGTACAGAGCGCTAAAAACAAAAACAGCCACACACTCAAACTCCTTCCTGCCAAAATCTATTACTCTAGTCAATGATAGATATGGTGAAGATTGGATAAGACGTGTGTAAATACTACAACTAGACCCAGAGAAAACTAGGTGCGATATCTCTTTCATATTTTAAGTATAATGTTATACTTTAAATTCACTATGGTCTTTAACTTTTAAGGTGTGATTTAAAAAATAATACCACCATCATTATACATTCTATTTACTTATTCATTATAATCTTTAGAAGTAAAAAATTTTACATACAGTTTTGTTTTTTTTTTAAATAATTCACGAATGCTCTCCGTGTCTGTAAACTTACTCTATATAACATGCTAACTGTATATATATAAAAACATGAATGAATCTAGCTTATATAATATATATATATATATATATATATATATATATAATTATGTATATATATATATATATATGTGTGTGTGTGTGTAGGCCTACGTATGTATCAATTTTTTTTTTGAATACGTGAATTTTTATTGAATGTATTAATGTCTTTTTATGTTAATGTGAATGTCAATTTTGAATGTCCCCAAGATGGACGAATAAAGTATATCATCTTAACCTATATCCTCTCTCTCTGTCTCTCTCTCCCTTCCTCTCTCTCTCTCTCTCTCTCTCTATATATATATATATATATATATATATATATATATATATATATATATGTCTACCGTTTGATTTAATAGATGTACAATATTCAACAGCCCCTGATGTCAATATAATCAGCTGCAGATGAAAATAACTTGAGTTTAACTTAATCAGGACAATTGGTTTTGTTGGGTTTTTTTTAATCGCCTATCAATCTTCCTTCGATGAGACTGAGAATTTTATTGTCGGCCTTTACAGTCTACAGGCTTAGTCTTACGTTAGTTTGGTTGGATTTGTTTTCCCAGTCTATATTTATCATATGGATGATGAGAAAAATGTGAATTGAATAGCTTTTTGGTATCAAAAACAAAATCGCTTTCGACCACAAACAGTTGAAATCAGACATAAGCCTCACTTTTGAAATACTGACTCTTTGCTAGCATCAAAGAGTGAACCTTTGAGAGGACGAAGAAAAATATTATTAACCTGACAACTTTTTAGAGGCCAGAAATATTTTGATTTAGAAAAAAAAATTAAAAAATGTTAAATAACAAATTTTGTGTTTATAATGGGCGCCAGTTCAGAATGATTAGGGAGGGCATATACCGCATCGAGGCTAACATTTATTTTCCCCATAGAAATCGTGCTATTCACGATGAGTGAGTCCACGCCCCATTCTTCTCTCACTCCTCTTGGTCAAAATTTGACATCATAATTGATTTAATTACTGATCGCGAGTATCAAACAAAAAATTGCGACAGAACACTCCATTTCTCGCGCCCGTTAGTTTTGCCATAGCGCAACAAACATGTGCTCTCAGTAAGCTTTAGCCTACTGAATCTGATACCCTGAAATGTAGTGGTTGTAAATTAACAGTGTGGAGCAGGATTTTATGCAGTTTGCCATGTCGCATGAGAGAGAGAGGGGGGGAGGGAGAGAGAGAGAGAGAGAGAGAGAGAGAGAGAGAGAGAGAGAGAGAGAGAGAAAGAAAGAGAGAGAGAGAGAGAGAGAGAGAGAGAGAGAGAGAGAGAGAGAGAGAGAGAGAGAGAGAGAGAGAGAGACAGACAGACAGACAGAGAGAGAGAGAGAGAGAGAGAGAGAGAGAGAGAGAGAGAGAGAGAGAGAGAGGTTATAAACCATAGTTTACAACATTAATTTCCTGGTGTTTCCACAGTGTAAACCAAATCAGCACTATAAATAGAAGATTGAAAACTGACGAATTTTTGTGAGGACTATACACTGATGGGCTTCAGTAAGAATCGAAACATTAAGTTATGTGATCGAAGTCAAGAAGGAACATTACCTGGGATATATTTAAGGGAAAAGCAAACTGCTACTCAGCGAGCATTTCACCTCTTTAGTTCTTCCTCACTGAGAGTATTCGGTGATTCTTCTTTTTTTTTTTTAATCTTGAAAAACGCAAGGAAAAGAACACGTGACATAAAGAATATACTGTTTGTCTCTCTTTTGCAAAATATTATTTAACTTGCGTTATTGATGAACCATTGTCTGGCCCACAGCACTCTCAGGAAAAAATGAAAAAGGAAGAAAAGGAAAGAGTTTTTGCCACTCACAAACAAAACATGGAACTTTTTGTTTTCGTCTGCCACAATACTGAGTTCTATGTTCTATGTTTACATGGTTGAGCTTCAAGTTATTATATAGTCGTATTTCATGGATTGATTCTACAATATTTTTTTTTATGAAGCTAGAAATCATGACGCGATATTTGAGGATTTCCCAATCCATGAGACGGTCCCGCCGGTTATTTTTTCGACTGCTTGGACTACCAAGTTATGATTATATACTTCTGTGGAGTACCGTAACGACATGGCCAGAGCAGAGCATCAACTCTAACCCTCACTTGTACCGACCTGCACTTTTGACCACTGAGCCTTGGCCTGAGGTTGAGGGGCTGCAGTGGACACCGAATGGACTACGGGATGATCTGCCGCCTGGTAAAGATTCTGGATTTTACCAGGCGACCGCAACGGATTCCTCGAAAGTTTTCCAGACCTTTCCCGTGGCCGGTGGTCATGTGGTTTGGTGCGGTAGCAAAAGGTGGGTTCTGAATAACAAAAATATAACCATTGGTGACGACCATAAAGACTGCGGTATTTTCTGATTTGAAGACTACCTTGCCCTACTGAGAGCTCTCCGAATTTTTCTCAAGCCGGTGCGGATCGTAGTGCATTGCCGGTTACCCCCTCGCGCTGATCCTCTGTGGTGTCATAGTTGGTGGTAAGAGTTAAGACAGTCCGTGCCCACACTGGTCCTCCGACAGGCAGCTTCCGAGTTAGATCTGGCATGTGAGAGATCATCTAGTGTGTTTTATTCGTCCTTCTCCTTTTCGTCTATTTTCGATTCTGCTTCGGCTGGTCTGCCCTCGGTGATGAGTGCTTTCTCATTCCAACAACGCGCTTTTCTTACGTTCATCCTTCGACAGCTCGCTGGAGAGAAAGGAGGCGGGGCTTGGCTAGGTGAGAGCACATTGTTGACACGCCTTCCTCGGGAAATGACATCATCATCACTGCCGTATTTATATGGTGCTATGGATTCCAAGAGACAGCCAAGATGAATTGTTCTACTACATCACAGAAGGGAGGCGAAGAGATAACCAACAGTGTGAGAGACGCTAAGGAATTCCCATAGACATTTCTCAAGCCATTATTGTGACTCAATCTGGATTGATGCTACTTTGAAGATGAAACTTTATGATATTCTGAACACAACACCAGCGGTTTATAAAAGTATCCAAAGCTCAATGAGTAACAAAAGTGTACAAAACGGCTGCTCACTACATAGAGTTTCTCACAGGAGGGCATACAAATGCCAAACAATAGCAGAATTGAACTTTTTTTCCCAAGTTTTCGCCGTTATCAAGACTTTCATCGTCATCATCGATGTCACTCAGCTCAGCTCCTTGTGTTGTGTTAAGACACTCGGTATATTCCAGCAATATTTGGCAAGGCACAACTAGATTTTCTGAGCTTGCGAGGTGGTTGCTTTATGGTGGACGGAAACAAAGGAAAGTTGCACCAGCACCAGCACCACTTATCATAGTCCATCCTCGTCATTCTCTGCATTATATTTATCACCAACCGCATCCTCACTATCATCAACAATATCATCGCCGTTGCCATCACCATCAATAACAGCATCCCAAAAATCAAAATTATCCGTGCCATCCGCATCAGCATTATATTCTTTATTGCCAGTAATATCAACATCAGCATCAGCGTCATCACCCGCTTCCTCTTCTTCTTCCTCCTCACCAACATCAACGTCATGGTCATCAGCTCACTTATAGGCTTGTACTTTTGTAGAATACCCCCTCTCCCACAAGGAGTAGGAGGACCATGACGTGATAGGTTTATACCATATCCCCCATCCCCACAAGGAGTAGGAGGACCATGACGTGATAGGTTTATACCATATCCCCCATCCCCACAAGGAGTAGGAGGACCATGACGTGATAGGTTTATACCATATCCCCCATCTCCACAAGGAGTAGGAGGACCATGACGTGATAGGTTTATACCATATCCCCCATCCCCACAAGGAGTAGGAGGACCATGACGTGATAGGTTTATACCATATCCCCCATCCCCACAAGGAGTAGGAGGACCATGACGTGATAGGTTTATACCATATCCCCCATCCCCACAAGGAGTAGGAGGACCATGACGTGATAGGTTTATACCATATCCCCCATCCCCACAAGGAGTAGGAGGACCATGACGTGATAGGTTTATACCATATCCCCCATCCCCACAAGGAGTAGGAGGACCATGACGTGATAGGTTTATACCATATCCCCCATCCCCACAAGGAGTAGGAGGACCATGACGTGATAGGTTTATACCATATCCCCCATCCCCACAAGGAGTAGGAGGACCATGACGTGATAGGTTTATACCATATCCCCCATCCCCACAAGGAGTAGGAGGACCATGACGTGATAGGTTTATACCATATCCCCCATCCCCACAAGGAGTAGGAGGACCATGACGTGATAGGTTTATACCATATCCCCCATCCCCACAAGGAGTAGGAGGACCATGACGTGATAGGTTTATACCATATCCCCCATCCCCACAAGGAGTAGGAGGACCATGACGTGATAGGTTTATACCATATCCCCCATCCCCACAAGGAGTAGGAGGACCATGACGTGATAGGTTTATACCATATCCCCCATCCCCACAAGGAGTAGGAGGACCATGACGTGATAGGTTTATACCATATCCCCCATCCCCACAAGGAGTAGGAGGACCATGACGTGATAGGTTTATACCATATCCCCCATCCCCACAAGGAGTAGGAGGACCATGACGTGATAGGTTTATACCATATCCCCCATCCCCACAAGGAGTAGGAGGACCATGACGTGATAGGTTTATACCATATCCCCCATCCCCACAAGGAGTAGGAGGACCATGACGTGATAGGTTTATACCATATCCCCCATCCCCACAAGGAGTAGGAGGACCATGACGTGATAGGTTTATACCATATCCCCCATCCCCACAAGGAGTAGGAGGACCATGACGTGATAGGTTTATACCATATCCCCCATCCCCACAAGGAGTAGGAGGACCATGACGTGATAGGTTTATACCATATCCCCCATCCCCACAACGAGTAGGAGGACCATGACGTTAGATTTTTTGTACTATTGTAGCATACCCCCTCCCCTACATCAAGTAGGAGGATCATGACGTTATAAGTTTGTACCATATCCCCCAACCCCAAACCCTAACACTCTCTTTTCGAGATTAACTATCACCTTTCTCTGATCACTCTTTACTCGGCATACCATCCATTCCTCTCACTACTCTCTACTCGACTAGAATCATGACATGATAGATCTGTACCATACCCCCTATCCCCCAACCCCTAACAATGTTTATCATTCTCTTCTCGACATAAACTTTCACCCTCCCATTGCCACTCTATACTCGACATACCATCCTCCCCTCTCACGTTTCAGCACTTTCTACTCGATTCGGGTCATGACATGACAGGTTTGTACCATATCCCACCCCTACTTATCACCCTCTTCTCTATTCTTGACATGAACTATCACCCTCCTCTTACTACTTTCTACTTGGCATACCATCCTCCCTTCTCACCACTCTCTCCTTGACTAGGATCATGATGTGATAGATTTGTGTCATAGCCCCGCCCCACCCCAACTTATCACTCTTTTCTCGACATAAATTATAACCTTCCACTTAACCTCTATACCCGACATACAGTCTACCCCCATTTACCACTTTCTTTCGACAAGGAGCATAACGTGATAGGTTCGTACCTTAACCCGTTTTCTCTCCCCCACCACCCCATTAACTACATTTACTATTCTCTACTCGACTAGGATCATGTCGTGATAACTTTGTACTATACCCCCATCCCCCACCTCACCCCACCCTATAACACCCTCACTCCCCAATAACCACTCTTCCCTTTAATATGATCATGTCGTGATAATTTTGTACTATACCCCCATCCCCCACCTCACCCCACCCTATAACACCCTCACTCCCCAATAACCACTCTTCACTCTAATAGGATCATGTCGTGATAATTTTGTACTATACCCCCATCCCCCACCTCACCCCACCCTATAACACCCTCACTCCCCAATAACCACTCTTCACTCTAATGGGATCATGTCGTGATAATTTTGTACTATACCCCCATCCCCCACCTCACCCCACCCTATAACACCCTCACTCCCCAATAACCACTCTTCAATCTAATAGGATCATGACGTGATAGGTTTGTACCATACCTTCCCCTTCCGCAACCCCCCCCCCCCCCCCAAAAAAAAAATAAATAAATAAATAAATAAAAAATAAAAAAAAATCCAACCCCCATTCACCACTCTCTACTGGGTTATGATAGTGATGTAATCTGAACGAGACGTATTCCAAGAACTGTGAGGCGCTACTCGGCCGTGGCGTGCAACGATTGGCCAAAATATGGTGAGTGACCAGGATCCTTCAACTTGGGAGTGCTCATGGCCAGGCGTGGAACGGACGACCTCGAGCTCGACCTCGAGCTTCTGCTTGAGTCGTTCAGGTTAGTGCCTCCATGCATACCTGACGGAAATGTACAGCTTTCATCACAAAGGATATGCTTCATTGCCCTTGTTCATGATTCTGGGGATATTATTCAAAAATATAATTATGTCAATATTGATATGCTATAAATGGACGCAAGTTGTTTCGTTATCAAATCGCATGTCAAACAACATCTGGTGCATTCAGCCATATTGAAAATGTGTCGGTCGTGGTACTCTGGAATCTTCTCAGCTAAGCTTACTTGGATTCGATTTCATAGTGTGCCAGGTAGAACACAGTTCCTTCCTTCACACTGTTTTCATTGTCGATCTTGTAATGCTGGTGTGCCACGCCGTTGTCCGGGAGGACTTAAGTGCTCTTAAACAAGTTGATAACATCAGGTACTAGTATAAACACATTTTGGTAATTGTACTAATACGCCCTGCGACGCATAATTCTGAATGCCCTTCTCTTAGTGAGACTCAGATGTCTTTAAAGATATAAAATTAGACATTCTAGACAATCGTGAATGTGCTTCACTGTTAAATGAATTTTTTTATGACTGCCTTTCTAACAAATCCTTCTATTTCCCTAGTTAACTAATTGCTTCCATCTAAGGATTTTTTCGTATCAATGGTGTATCCATCTTCTGCAGATTCCACAGGGACGATGACTGGATATTCTCATGCCTTACAGGGTTTTCGAGAGGAACCCGGAACTGTTATACGTAGACCAACACTTGCAGGTTGGAAATGTCCACATTAACTATTGTTCGAACACTAATTTAGATTGAAATGTCCTCAGTAATTGCTGTTTAAACACTTGTAGGTTGTAAATATCTATAATAAATGTTATTCAGAGAATTAATGTTGGAAATGCCCACACTAATTGTCGTTCAAACACTTGTTGTACGGTCAGGAACAACACAACCTTATTTTATATACATAAGCCTGTTCTTTGCCCTTTTCCTATTTCATTAGTTTTTATAATGTTACCCATAAACAAGCTAAGCTACATGTGATTTTATTTCAAAGATAACAAAATCGTTTTAATTTGACTTACCTTACAGTCTTGGCGAAAAAAATTATATGAATTAATCTGGGGCAATAGTTATGAACTTGAGAAAATAGTTTGCCTGCGTTTTCTACACTCAAAAAGATAGTGTTTTTGTAGTTTTTTACTGTCTCAGATACAAACGCTGGCCGCCTACTTTCTCCTAATCAAAAGACTCCACCAAGACGCGAGATATACGGTTACAACGAAACCCTCTGTTCGAGGCTCGGAATCAACTGAAACCACAGTCTCCACTGGGTCTGCTCGGTTTAAAAGTCATGTGGATACTCATTGGCGCTGTAGCGTTTAAAGAGCCGAACTTTTAAGAAATTAAACTAAAGAGGACTCTGTCCTCATCATCGTCTCAAAGATAATACGAAAGACAGTGTACACACTAAAATCCCCCCTCCCCCACCTTCTCTCTTTACAATGTGCTCTATAAATTATGACATGAGCTGAGCAGTTCAATTACATAAAGCCGTAAAGGTTAAACATTGATAAAATTCATGACTCTAACGCTCAACCTTAGAATTTAGATTGGACCAGCTTTTTCTATGAAAAACAGTGATTTGATCATTACAAGCGAACAGTTAATGATATGAAGTATGATTATTTTAATAAATCTTGGTCTTCAGTTATCATATTTATCCCCAGACTATTTGCTTCAAGGGTATCTGTCATCCAACATGGCATCTGTGGACGACTTCCGGTGGTGGCAGGCAAGATCCTTGCACTTCACCTTCCCGAAAACTCCTACATCTTTCGCTTCCCCTGCAGCTGCGCGCCGCGGGAACAGACATGGCAGCACAGGTTGCCAGAATGGCTCTGAGAACCAGTGTGCGCAGTCATTTGCACAGGCTGGAGGCACAGGTTTCCAGGATGGTTGGCCGGAGTAATTTTTGCTGGACTCAGACAGTTCAAAGATCAAGCAACATTACGTCACTAGTTATCCAGTCATTCTGGGACCCAGTTGAAAGGTCAACCGTCATGGTGATATAAGTTGCCGAGAGTTCTGTAAAAATCTTCAAGCTCAAGTAGCTGCTCTTTTAGTTATACATTATATCAAGATATGTGCTAATCGAACATGGACACCCGTTGCAACACAGTTGACCTTTGCAGTTGAATCATCACGTGGGATTGCTGCGATTTATTGTTTTCAACAAAAAGGAGATATCAGTCATAAACGGCAAAGACAAAGATGCATGTGTGATGCGTGGCTGGTGAATGAAGTTTGCAACATGGAGCCTAAAACTAGTAAAAGAACCATGAAGTCTTTAGTCGATCTTGTGCGCTGTACACGCTAAAGCAACCGATAAGGCGTGGATTGTTCGGCAACATTGTTGTCTTACTTACTAATCAGTACTATGCATTGTTGGCTGTTAGATACAGTGCTCATAAAAGTTCTTTTTCAGTTACGCCTGATGTCGCAACTTCTAGCATTATAATTTATAATTGCATGTATAGGCAACAGTAGTAGTAGTAGTAGTAGTAGTAGTAGTAGTAGTAGTAGTAGTAGTAGTAGTAGTAGTAGTAGTAGTATTTGTAGTAGTAGTAGTAGTAGTAGTAGTAGTAGTAGTAGTAGTAGTAGTAGTAGTAGTAGTAGTAGTAGTAGTAGTAGTAGTAGTAGTGATGCTGGTGCTGGTGCTCGTGGTAGTAGTAGTAGTAGCAGCAGCAGCAGTAGCAGCAGCAGCAGCAGCAGTAGTAGCAGCAGCAGCAGTAGTAGCAGTAGTAGTAGTAGTAGTAGTAGTAGTAGTAGTAGTAGTAGTAGTAGTAGTAGTAGTAGGAGAAGCAGCAGCAGCAGCTGTAGTTGCAGCAGCAGTAGTAGTAGTAGTAGTAGTAGTAGTAGTAGTAGTAGTAGTAGTAGTAGTAGTAGTAGTAACAGCAGCAGCAGCAGCAGCTGTAATAATAGTAGTAGTAGTAGTAGTAGTAGTAGTAGTAGTAGTAGTAGTAGTAGTAGTAGTAGTAGTAGTAGTAGTAGTAGTATAGTAGTAGTAGTAGTAGCAGCAGCAGCAGCAGCAGCAGCAGCAGCAAAGTCAACACTTCTTAACACGATCCTCAAGGCACAAAACTAACAAGATCGACTCATGTGAAAGATTGATTTAAGTAAATCTCAATTATCCCCCTAAAAAAAAATGATCGTATCAAATGCCGCTATCACTACAGGATGTTTACATGTGGTTGTATGTTTGTTTTCTTGAGTTTGTGTGAGGTTTTATTTTTGTTAACGGTAATTAATTTTTTCCCCTTCATTTCTTTGTTTTTACTGTAGCGTGGCCAGAATAAAAAAAAATTCCAGTATGGATCTTTGTTCTTCACTATTGTCCACAATGTGTTCATTTCAGTCTGTTTCTTCCACCTCAACAATTAATTCAATTTTCCGTGTGCGCGTCAGGGTTATAACTGATAGTTTTAGTTTTCTCTCCACTATTGGTATTGAAATTTTCAGTTCTTTTCACCCTTTTGGTTGTGAGAAATCAAACTTATTCTGGTGCTAGGCCTATCTTGCTGTTGGATTCTGATCAAGGCAAGTGTATTTTTGCTGAGGGGCTTTATAGTACACTTAATTTCTGAGGTTTCGCAGACGAGGTTGAGGAGCCCTTAGCTATCTACGGTGTTATATTTTTAGACTGACAGACATCATTTGCATAAACTCCTCCTACCTTGTGGTTCGTAGCATAATTTCTTTTCGCAAACATGCTAGCCCTCTCGTCGAGAACGTAACGGTTATGAAAAAGTTAAATGATGACTACTAGCGATGCCTTCACGCTACTGAGTACTGTAGGTACCACAAGCTGATTTTTCAATTCAAAGCTAATGTCATTTGAACTGTCTATGTGGACAACGCTAGTAAAACTGAGGAGAACACAATTTTTTTTTTAATCGGACAGTAAACAAAAAAGTTACGCCATTTTAAAAACAGCAAAATTGAGTCGCTTTTAAGCACTAACGCCATTTATTCCATGAAGTCATGTTTAACAAGCCATATTTGTCCAAATAAACATCTGAGGGCTAAAATTTCGGTAATGATGCAGAGGCAATACATAATGTTAATCAATAAAAAAAAAGTTTGCAAGCCTTCCCTTATAAAATGAAGAAGTTACATATCCTCAGACTTGAGAAAAATACAGATTTAGCACCAAAAAAGCGCGCTATCTGTGACAAACTTCGGTTTCAGACACTTTTCTCCGAAAAAAGAAGCACCTGATATGCCTCTTGCTATCTTTTTCTCTACCACAATATCACATAGTAAAAGCTCAATTTTTTTCAGGACTCTGACTCCCAATTTAAAGAGGGTTTTTTGCCTGAATAATGGCTCGTATGCAAATTTCGCCATTTGGAAGAAAAAAACGCTGAAGCTGTATGAACAAAATACTGTATGTGCCATAAAATCATCACTTTTCAAGATATTGCAACCAAAATACCACTGTTTATGTTTTATTCAATGCAGAATCTGAATCTTACATTATTTTTTGGCTTGAACAACTTTTTAACCTGCCAAATGCTCAAGAAATCTAATATTTGAACAGTTGATTATGTCATGGAATAAAAAAAAAATGTTCTCGGGCCTCTTCAATTAGTTGAAACTACACTTTATTGAAAAATGTTTTGCAAAATATACCCTTTTCAGTGTCTTTAACCTTTCTCGATCAATTTATGTTGTTAATTTTCGTTTTAATGTTAATAAAAGTAAAAATTTATAATTTTAGTAGACATCAAAATAAAAAAAAAAAATTGCCAATGCCTATGGAATTTTTAGTTACATTACGCAGGTTTTGCTGTTAGATCTAGATTCTAGATCTAGCTTGTGAATCTTAGTGAATCAGATTAATAAAAGCTCATCCACTGTGTAGATTAAGAAAACGTATTATTAGAATCTATCTTTTCCATGACTTTTATTTATTTCTCTCTCTCTCTCTCTCTCTCTCTCTCTCTCTCTCTCTCTCTTTCACTATCTCTCTCTCACTCACTCTCCCCCCTCTCTCTCTCTCTCTCTCTCTCTCTCTCTCTCTCTCTCTCTCTCTCTCTCTCTCTCTCTCTCTCTCTCTCTCTCTCTCTCTCTCTCTCTCTCTGAATGGTGGACTGAAACGAAGTGCATTAATTTAGTGAGGCTTGAATTATCCTAATAGTCATATATTGGTGTAAGACTCCGACAACCGTCATATTCACAGAGAGAAATGTCGAAGTTTTGACAGTACATGAGAAAGACACCATTCAGGGCCCCACTTCGATACTAGAACTAGAAGCCGACAAACGACGACATTCTAGTAGATCTACTTGTCGGAGTCGAGAACTGAAAAGCGATCGAGTCTTTGCATGCGCAAGCATGCCGGTTGTATCAATTTTGAACCCATTTAAACATATTTTAATTTTGCCATATGGAATTAAATACATATATATGTAGCTTTTTGAAGCTTAAATATCAAGGATTAAAGGATAGAATCATTCGAATAATGTTCGTTTTCCGTCGCCGCTCTAGCTGTTCTCGGGGGCGGGATCAAGCCCTGGAACACCGGGATCTGCTATTGCCGAATGAGGCGAGCTAGCTTGGGTCTAAAAAATCTTGTTGTCGGGTCCAATGAAACGTTTATCGCTTCACCGTCAAACGGGCTGTCTTGACTATTTGATATTCTTAAAAAAGGTGATAAATTTATCTTTCTATTGATACCACTATCACCAATAAATCGTATTTGGAAGTGACAAAATTTTGCGAGGAAAGTTTTCACTCGCTTGCTACACCCCCTTCTCTCTCTTTCTCATTCACGAAAGTGGTACCAAACGAAAGCTAGTGATCTCCCCTACATCACAGTGAAAACCGTGGCCCGATACGATAATTCTAAGCCAGGTGATATTAGTTTTATTAAAGACTATTGCAAGAGTCGCGATCTCGCCCACGACCCGCGGCACGGCAAACAAGCAGTAAAACTAAAAGTTGGGTTTTCAGGTCCGGCGAGAATACAACCGTTCTAGTTTAACAGTAAATTTAATTTTTACGCAACAAAAGTAAAAAGAAATAAAGAATTTATTGGTGTAATTTTTGTTTACGAGGACAAAACTATTCAAGAGTTACGAACCATTGAAAATGGTCAATGATGAGTGTGTCTAGGTCTAAGCGGTCGCTTTCAACTGCTCTAGGCGGGCAGCTTGTGGTTTTACTAGCCCCTGTCAGCGCGTTGTAGAGTGTATATATCTAATAATAATAATAATAATAATAATAATAATAATAATAGTGTTCTCTTTACTATCGCAAGAGGGAGAAATTGAAGGAGATTACATATATCCCACCGCTGTCACCAAATGTAACTATATGTACCAAGTTGATTCCTTACTTCCTATTTCAATAGGACCCACTAGTTATCTATAGAAGCTCAGTACTTCTTCCTACTGTAGGAAATTGCAGGCCCTATATACACAAACGATCAACAAAGTCGGCTTTTAATGTCGTCACTGTGAAGCTGCAAAGCATATCATTACAATTTACACACACACACATACACATACATATAATATATTCCATTATTCGTATACAGTGTCCAGTTTAATCAAGTGGTCACTTTTTCATAGAAATTGGTGAATTAAGGGAAATTTCTAGAGCAGTCTATTAATGTACCGGTACATGTATTTTAAAATACATACATAGCTTTTTTTGCATTCGATTTTTCACAATATAATAATTATACTTCCATGTACAATGTACTTTTCTATTCACTCTCCCCGTCCTATTATTTGCGTAAAACATGTACAAAAATGTAACATATATGAAGGCATTTTAAAGTTTAATTTGTTTAAAACAGGCCTTGGAATAAAAATTCAGCTTTTTTTTCTCGAAGCTGTAGATGCCAAATCGTTTAGTGGTATCCACAATTCAAAATGTTTAGAGTTAATTCATGAAAGTAAAAAATCCAAATTAAAAAAAAAGAAAAGAAAAGAAAAATCATATATTCTTTCAACTTTCCTTCTCGTATATTGCAGCGATTTCTGACTACATGTATCTGTTGATACAAAGTCCGAAATCCGCCCAGGAAGACTATATGGCACAGGTTAAAATTAATAATTATGAAGTACATGTAAAATGTACTTTTACTATTGATCTTCTGTGGTTTCTCCTCAAGTATCGGTAAGTGCAAGGTTTATTGCATGCATGTATTCAACTGCGGGAATCTTGCCAATGTCAGTAAATAATATATGTGTAGTACTACTACATGTAAACAATTTTCTCAAATGTTCCTAGTAATGAGATTATTTTTTTTATAATTACAAACAGAAAGGTCAATACGATTCAAATCAGTTGAGAGTTGCAATTCTTAAGTTTGCTCACTAGATAAAGTTTCGTTTAATCTAAACAGCATACAAGAATAACATAATTTTAACTTAGCACATGACTGTCAGAAATTCACTACTAATATATAAACACACTGCAGGCTGCAAAAGATTTTTGTTGATTGAGAGCAGTCCTAAAGAGGGGTGGTGGAAACAGACCACCCACCGTGGCAAAAATTGATGTTGAAATTGAAGGGGGGGAAAAAGGCTTCTATTTTGAAGTAAGAACAAAAAGAAGTAAAAGTTGACTTGAACAAGTTGATAAGGGGGTAAATAGTGAATGTGATGCAGTTCTTTAAGGCACTCTTATCAATGATCCTTCTTGATTGAACTGTCCATCAGATTTTTTTCTCATGTGGAAAGCCAGGTCTGCATCTGGATGATGTTAGTGTTACATGTAGATAAGTAATTTTTCATATTCACAATGAACATGCACTGTGTACCTTTTCTTTCTATTCCTTTGTTTTTCTATTGTTAGTTTTGTTTTCTTTGAACTTAATATTAATTGTACATGTACATGTAAAAGTGTGCTGAATATTAGACTCATTTAACAGAAGTTTTCATCGTCAATGACGGAAGGATCCATCTCTATGTTATAAAATTATCAGGAAAGTTTTGCCGCCTACATCATAAGCCAAGAACATGCAGGTCTAATTCTAAATGATTGCAAGTGTGAATTAAATGTACAGTATTTAAAAAATTTAGACCATTTCAATGGACTTCCAGAAGTTAAAATTTACATGAAATGAAATGTCCTCTTTTACTTAAGTGATTTACTTAAAATATATTTTTCTTTCTATTAATTTTGATTGTTCTTTATTTGAATAACATATGGTCCGGAAAAAAAAAGACACAGTAGCACATTCTAGTACTACTACAGTACTAGTACTCTTTTCTAATTTTGTCAACATCGCAAAAATTACATGTAGTTGAATTAAAGCAAGGATTGTCTTTTAATTATTGCAAATACATACCTATTAAGTTATAAAGAAATAAAAAATAGGACTGCCATAGTTAAGACTAAGCGAGTTTCCCTTCAACAAAGTTAAAGCCTTTTAAGTAGATTCCACTGTACAGTATTTTTTTACACTTGTAAACCCTTGTGACAAATTGATTAATTTAAGTACATGTAGTTTGATAAGTTTAAACCTCAAATAAGGATGATTTATCTACCTCAGTGTTTATTTAAACATGATGATATACGTAACATTTGCAAACTTATTTACATGTACATGTACATGTAATTTTCAATACCGGTATCTAAGAAACTAACTTCTTTATCCCAAAACTTATAAAATATCCCAACGTGGTCGGTTGCCCAAAAATGGGGCATAAAATGACAACTCTGTGTTCATTTTAGGATTTATCCTAAACGTGGAATTTTTTTTAAAGAATAACATGTTTATATTGAAAGATAGGGAGTATTACTACAGTATGTATTCCTTTTCAGGAATCCTTTCTAATGATCAATGGCACTTCCCAGTCCCCAGCCTGGTTTTTTTTTTTGTTTTGTTTAATACGGTATTTTTTTTTTAATTTATGCCATTTGCATACTATTAGTATTACTTAACCACTAATCCTGACTCTGCTTAAAAAGAGCATGAATACAGAACGTCTATTCTATTAACATGATGATAACTTTAATACAGTATTGGAAGACTTGAGTCTCAGAGGTTGAAGTATTGCTACATTTATATGATGTAGGTTAATACATGTAACAATCTTGCCTACTGGTACTAGACGAAACCTTGGCTAAAACAAAGTTTTAAGTTTGTTACAACTATACAAGACACCTCGAATCCCATGTACTGGGATTCAAAGAAGACCTTGCATTTGATGAAGACAATGATACCCTTTCCTTCTTTATCTCTTTTATTTTAAAGTATTAGTCGAGTCCGCTTATTTCGAAGTCATTCGGATAAAAAAGGACTTCGAAATATCCGAAATTCGAATTATCAGAATGCATAGAGAAATAGTTTTAAAAAAATGTGGATGACAGATCAGAAATGTCGTACTTAGTGTACAGGGGATGGGGCTGGGCCTAACCCCTTCTCTCTTGTAGCCTTATTAAGGACTCACTTGCCGTGCAGAGCATAGCACTACGTGTACTTTGTTTTTCAAGCCTGGAAAAGTGCTTTCACTGTGGCAGAATAAAAAAATCACGCCAAAATTTCTTCGAATTAAGCGGATCCTTATTTCAAAATTCGAGCTAAGCGAAATTTTTTTATAAAGCTTAAAAGGAGAAATATTCAGTAAAATTTAACGACTTCGAAATATCCGGATTCGAATCATTTGGACTCAACTGTACATCAAATGAACTAATCTCAAACCCATCCTCAGCTTCTCCAAGATTTCTTAGTGTCATTCTGAGTAAATACCTCTTCCACGCGATAAGTCCGAGATTAGCAATACATTCGAGGCCTAAGTGTGATAATACATTGATATTTTGACGTGATGAAACTTTGTTATACTGAATCATACTTTAAATATTCAAATCTTTAAAAGCATTCCCTTTATAACTTCATGTACATCTATGGACGTCAGTAGCGCTAAATGGGTACGGTATGTGCGACAGTCATTGATACATCCAAGTGTTAGAACTATTTCATTCATTTCGTCTGTAGGAAACTCGTCTAAAACGCGATTGAAAGGCAATTTTAAAGTCCATCGAGCATTTGTCTTGGATAATAACTAGTTTGAAAGTGCATGAGCCACTTAAGTTTAGATAAAAAGCCTATCTTGTTACAATTACTAAATTAAAGATGGGTTTTTCTCCATTTAGTACTTGAAATAACTTAGGGAGGCCAAGATCTATGTTAGAATATACCTTTGGGCAATTTTACGTGACAAAATTCTATATTTTGTCTTACTTTTTTGGAGTAAGTTACTAAGATGTAAAGATGACATAATTTACGTCATCTATACTTATAAAAACAAAATTGTAGGGCTTTTTGTCGTTTTTTTATTTCTTACATTTATATCAATGTTTCACATAAGATTTTCCTGTTTGATAAATTAATGACTAGGGAAAAAAAAAAACAATTTCTAAGACAAAGATTGACAAAAACATAACTAACAGTGACAAAGATTGCTTTCCCTACATAAGTGTTTTAATATTTAATTCAATATTTAGGCATAATTAGGCCTACATAGTATTTAATTCAATTTATCCTTGGAAACCAAGTAAGGATATAATTCATAAAACAAAGTAATGAAATTTGGAATATTTGTGTCAAAGTCGGAGTGTTTATGACAATCTTGAAAAAAAGTTGCTTTTTTTTTTCAAAATCAGATGCTCAACTTTCATTGGGATAATTTCATTCCATTCTTGGGATATTGACAGTACTAGTAACAGAGATTTAATGTATAAAATTACAAAATGGAAATAAAGCCCTAAATTCAACAATTTATTCCGCCTTTTGTGAATGAGTCATATGGTGATTTTGAACCTATGGCAATCTATTCCAACAGCCACAGCTTATGGCTTTCAACGATGATTTCCATCAAGTAATCATAGGGAAACCTAAGGCAACAATTTCAAAATCAAAGTCACAAACCAAAAGTTCACGTAAAACACAATACATGTACAATAAGCAAATCAAAGGGCATAACACAGGATTTCACTCCTAAATATTTTTATTTGTTATACATTTAAAAACCAAACGTTTAAACATATGACCAATGAGACTCCCCTTTATGAGGATATGACAACATTCAAGATGAGTTAAAATGGCAGGTGATGCTGGTTTAACTTGGGATTAATTATTTGTAAACCCCCAACAAAAATATGAAAGAAGAAAAATCATGTCCTATTATGTCTCTCTCTCTCTCTCTCTGTCTCACACCCACACACCAGTTTACATAGAAATTATTTTCATTATTAATGAAAAGGAACTAGGGAATTAGCTTTATGGTCAAAGAGGAAGAAGGCCGATGAATATTTTGATTCATTGTTGCATTATATCTGAAAATAGCAATAAAAGCGTGATTAGAAAAAAAAAAAACATTCATTTCAGTAAAATTTATCATTTGCACCTATGCTGCTTTAATTTGATCTAATATTTGGAAACTGATGAAATGGGGTATGCAATTCTTAAATATAAATATTATAATCTTACTGCCTCAATTTGATCCAGTTTTTAAGATTGATAAAATGGAGTATGCACTTCTAGAATCCTGAAAGCGCCATAGTAAAAAGGTCCAATAACTTAAAAAAAAAAAAGTACAATGCCTCATAAAATGAACAAGCTTTAAAATCAAAGTGGAAGAGACATTTACCTGACAGGTCCCTTTCAAGTCATACCTGTACTTAGAGAGAAGATGAAAAATGGAAATGCAAAATCAAGACCCATATGTCCAAATCCAATTATAGCAGTATTCACTTTGCGTGCCCTTAGCCAGCCCATGGGAGAAAGAATTTCCCCCATAATTATTGTTTTCTTATTGGCATTATGAAGGTGGCATATACTTCCAATTTAAAAAAAAAAAAAAAAAAAATGAGGTTCAAATACCCTTGACAAGCATGAGACTGAGATAATTTTTTCCTTTCTCCTCCATAGGAATTTCCCACTCTAGGACAAGAAGACAGCCAAGTTATTTTCTTTAACTTCTGTTTCCTCAAGAATGGAGCCTTCCAAATTTTAGTTTCTATCCCAGCATGTGCACAGGCTCCTTTTATTGGTACAGAGCAAGTAAATACATGGCAAAAGATCATTGGGCTCCAAATTCATCTCCTCTGCCTCCAAGAGAAACTTGGTTGTTTGTTCCTCAAGCGTTATACCTTTTCCAAAGACAAATGCTTCATTTATGCTAGGAGGTGAAAAGGTGCACGCACAAGAGAGACCCTGACCTTTGTCCTCCCTACTCTTTAGCCTGCTCCACATGCCAATCAAATGTTAGAAGGTCCCAAACGCTTCCTATCCAGATGCATGTGTCCAAAACCCGCAATGCACAGGAGTAAGAGAGAGAGACTTCAGCCAAATCCTAAAAGCTTCCATCCTATCCCAATCGATTTGTATCCAAAACTCACAAAGCACGGGAGTGTTTCATTTGTAATTCATTACCAACAATGATCCGTATCCAAACGCATTTGCATTTCCTAACCTATCCTGATCCACATCCAACCGCGTTTGCAAATTCTAACCTATCCTCATCCGTATCTGATCTCAATAATTCCAAAAAATTCCAATCTTTAGAATCCTTTGATCCAATCTCTTCCAATCCTTATCCATTTATGAATGCAACTATGAGAAAAAGAAAAAAGATCAGAGATAAGAATTAACATGGAAAAAATTCATTGTATTCTGATCAACTACTAGTTTTGAAATTGAAACACTTGTGCAAAAGATTTCAAGTAAGATTTTTTTGCGACTGTTATTTCTAAAATAGGGATTGATAAATGATAGCAAGCATAAAATCATAATGCCGTAACAAAGCCTTTAAATAAAGAATCAGAAGGTCCAAGCTCATAAAAATTGTATAAAAGGACAATGAAGCAATTGCAAGCAAAATTTTCAGCTGCTCTATCGACTCCACAAACACACACAAACAAACCCAATCCCTCATGCTCTCACAGCATACCATATAGCATATCTCCCTTTGTGTAAAACCGGCTGAGCAATACTGTTAAACTTGGTTGGCTTGGAGAGGTCCATGGCCAGACAAAAACAGTTGCCCATGAGCTCAGCTATTCAAACGCAGTGGTCTTGCATTACGCCAGAGACTAATGACTCTCCGAGCGACCTGTAAAAATAAAGGAAAAAGTACGTGTAAAAGTTTCATTAACCAGTGCAAGCATGTGGTGCTGTTGATCATTCGCTGAAGTTGAATTACAATTTATTTCAAGGTTCCAAGAGTTAATTCCTAGTCGTTTCAAATATTCAGCGAAGTTTAGCATTTTTATTTCCCAAGCAGTTTGGCAATGACTCACTTGCGATGTTACCTGTTACTGTGACGGGATAGGCCTCTTGTTAGCTGGGGCCTTTCCCATCGCCCCTTCAGGATGGACTTTTACGCCCATTAACTCCTACACTAATCACGCTAAAGTCACAGGAAACGTCTGTAAGGGTTGAATAAACATTTCCTCTCGTCTAGGCAAGGTTTTGTATCTATAAGTGTTTCCATTTTTTGTTTATGACGGAAAGAGTCACCACTACTTAGATGTCTCAAAATTTGATTAAGATGGATCAGATTTTCATTTTTTTTACAAATTTTTAAAAATGCCCCCCAAAAAAGACCCAGCGATGAGCACTTAAATTATTTCCAGACCTTCAGCCGCAAGTGAGTTAAAAAGAATATAGCATGCTTTAAGTTATCAGCTGGAAGTTGGAACTCTGACTTCTTTAAAGGCCACCTATTTTTGTTCTATGAAACAAAACTTGATGCATCTCCACTTCACTAATTCTAAACTATCCCTTAAATGTCATTCATATTAGTTGTTTCTTTTTTTCACAGAGGAAGGGTGCTCTGAAAAATGAAGACATCATATTCAAAATGCCAATCATCTTTGCATTTCAGCAACAGGATGCCTGGTCTAATTTTTCTCACACAATATAAATCAAACACTTACAAGATAAAATTGAGATTAATAAGACTTAACGGAAAAGAAAAGCCATTTAATATTATATAAGTTTAATGGCTTTCATATATAACTAAAGCATGCACTCAAAGTCACTCATACAAAAATAAAGCCAAATATAATTACATTGCGATCAATTACTTTCTACCTACCTTTGCTTGTGACATACCACTAAATCCATCCACTGATTTCTTTGCTAAGCAAGCTGTCCTCTTTGGTTAAAACCGTATAAATCTTAGTTTTCTTTTAGCATTTTGCAGCATTTCCAGGACTACAATTTTGTCTTGTTAAATATGTATTGACAAACAAAAATGTGCATACAAAGGTGAATGTGCACTTGGAACATAATTTGCATGATTTTACTGATAATGCTAGAGAAACAAGCCTACTCCTATCAAGTGTATATAGACCTACCGGTACCTGCACATCCTTTCAGGCTGTATTGAGATAACTTTAGTCAGAAAAAAAAAAAGTTTTTAAAAATTGCCTTCTACTGAAACATCAGGCGCATCAATTATAAGGAGAGTACGAACGCTCTCTGCCTCTCATCGGCGAGTAGCGTGGGCTTCCTCTTGACCTCTTTGGACTGTTACTTCTGCTCCTTGAACCTTTAGGATTGTCCTCCTTCACCCTGATGTAAGCCACATCACCCTGTAAGTTTAACAAAATTTTTAAAATAGCTCAATAAAATCTGTTGCAATTATTAGATCTAAAGATAAATTTGATACTATTATAGATTAAAGTTTTGGAATGATTGAGCAATGACTTCTTTTCCATGTTTCATGAAAAAGCAAAAAAAAACTTCAGTCCTGAGGCAACAAAAAGGGCAAAGTTAGTCGCGAAAATAATAAATACACCACATTTAAATGAACTTATATAGTTTATTTTCTGTTGGTATTTTATGCGTACAACACAGAGGATGCATATATATATGACTCATTCTCAAAAGGTGCCTTTTTCAACCATAGTCACAACATATTAGAATTTAAAAAGAAAATACAGCTTTAAGTCTACATTTTTTAAGTCCCACACTTTGCACATATAATAAAGAGGTATTTTCAACAATAGCACGTTGTTTATGCGTGCCTTGTAAAATTTATGAGATGTTCAAAACAAAAAATCACAGTTTTTCTTGTGGATTTTTGTTCCATTTTTGGGTAGTGATTTTCTCTGATCTTCAGCTTTTGTCTAGTTTGTTTTCAGATTAAAATGGCAATTGATTTTACAAAAGGAATGATTAAAGAACGTAATTCTTTATTCATCATTGAGGAAAGGAACAATATTTTGCAATGACACACATATTTTCCTGCTCCACTTAGACGTATTGCATTGTGTCATCATTGAAATAAAAGCCTTTTATAACCCTCAACGAGATATGATAATTGATCCACTCTGATTAACCAGCATTGAATATGCATTAAACTTTATTTTAGAAGCTACTTTGGCATATTGCTGTATCAACTGAGCTGAAAATAAAGGTCTGTTCCTCAGTATTCCATGCCTGTGTCATTGCGATATGTCTAAGATCGCAGCTGTCACTAATTCACGAAGGCTTATTTTGATTCTCTGACACTGTCAAAACTTTCTACTTCGGATAGATAACTCAATAAAGCCCAAGAAAATTTTTTGTTTGTGTCATTCTGTTTAAATGCACTAACACGTGATATGTTTGTGACCAAGATTAATTACCTCCAAGATACCCTAGAACTATTTCATCCATTTCATCTTTAGGAGATTTATCTAAAAAGCCATTTTACTTCAAATTTAAAGGAATTTTTAAAGTTCAGAGAGCTTTTGTTTTGGCTAATAACTATTTTGAATGTGTATGAGATAGTTTAGATCAATACATCTACTAGATATAGATATAGAGCCTTGATCCGTGTTACAAATAATGTAATATAGATAGGTTTTTCTCCATTTGGTGCATATAATAACTTAAGTAAGCCTAGATCTATGTTAAATTATACCTAATAAGGGAATTTTAAGTGATAAAATTCTATATTTTGTCTTAGTCAGTACTTAGATGTAATGATGACACAATTTATTAAATCAATACGACTGTGAACAAAATTAAGGGGGGGGGGGGGTGTTTATTTTATGTTTCAAATAAGAATTTTGTTTGATGTGAACAGATATTGACAATAAGTATTGAAAATGAACATTTATTAATGAATTAATATGACTGTTGAAAAAAAAAAAAAACTTCTATAGCAATTATTGACTTAGATGTAACAGGAACACAAAGTCTGCGTTCTCTACAAAATTGTTTTAATTTTCATTTGAATATTTAGACATAATTACACAGTATTTAACTTAATTTATCTTTTGAAAATCAAGTAGGGACATAATTCATAAAACAAAGTTATGAAATATTGCAAAATTTGTGTCATCATTACGTCAGTATGTATGACAATATTAGAAAAATATAGCTTCCTTTCCAAAATGAGATGCTCAATTATCTTAAGAATAATTTTATTCCATCCTTAGGATGCTTACACTACTAGAAACACATTTTATGTGCGCATAAAAATACAAAATGAAAATTAAGTCCCAAGTTCAAAAAGACCTTTTGAGAATGAGTCATAATATATATATATATATATATATATATATATATATATATATATATATATATATATATATATATATATATATATATATAATTCTGTGCACACGCATAAATACAAATTTTTATCAATCAAAAATTGGTGCAGCTCTAAGCTAATACATCTGAAAAGAATAAATCAATCAAAACAAGGAAAGACAGAGAGAATTTATAAACAATTTTTTTTCATTGATTAGAATCAAACTAATACTTCCTCAATACGTTTATTTTATATAAAGTCAAGATGGCAAGGATGAGGCTTGGACACATTTTTTATCGAACTTTTGAAATTGGTCAATAAGATCTAGGCTGGAGCATATCTAAGTATCAGAAAGATTAACTCATCAGAGTATACCTCACATATTGAGCACTGCTCTTCATATCTTTTGTCTTTTTTTTTTTGAGCTGAATAAGATCAATAATATTCATTAGGTCAAGAACTTTGCACTTGGCTCCCCCAGGCCGCAATTAAAAAAAAAATTTTTTCCAACACTTACATGTAGATTTATAATTTTATTTTTGCTCAGAATGAAAATCATCTACTTAAATTAAATCTATAGTCTCATGTGATGCCTATTATTTGATTATAGATCTTGATTTACTCCAGCTCTATTCAGGTTTTCCCAACCAATTCTGATAATCAACTAGATTTAGATAATAATTATGTATTTTGAGTGTCAAGATGGAGAGAACAATATTTTCAGTGAACAATTGGGTAAACAACTCAATGGCACCAATATCTTGATATTGCAATTAAAAATACAGATAATAAACAAAAAGAAATGATGTCAGTTTAATATATTGCCCCATTTTATCTTTTTGTACACATTGCTCTTTGATACCCATGGTGCTATAAATCAGTCCTTTTGGTTTTTTTTTCTATTTTAATGACGGAAAAAGGTCGTCTCAAGTGTACAATTAACTTTTCACTGTTTATCTTTCTGTAATACAGGCAAAAAGTCCTATCCTTAAGTTCAATCTTATGGATATAAATTTCCCTCAGGCATAAGGGTAGGATTTAAGAACTGTTTTTAAATATATAGAAAAATGTTACCTCTGATTGCAAAGAAAAAAAATGTGTTCACATTACTTAGTTTCCAACAAAAGCAAAACATAAAAACCTCATATAATGATCATTCATCACGCTTTTACACCCACCTGTCATACACCTCAATAATTTAGACTATAACTGCATCAATATTGAATAAAGAGAGAAGAATTCAATTTTTCCATTTACAGACTTTTCTCAACAGTCAACTGCATGTTTTACACTTATTGATTTTTATCAATACAATTTCAGTCCTTATTTGTGAAGGGCTTACCTCGTGAGACCTAAATTTTGTGTCATCTAACTTCCTTACAGCATACTTCATGTCTTCCTTTCTGAGGAATTCTACAACACCTGTGCCATCTTTAAATACATCAGCATAGCAAACATCGCCAGCTTCTCTCATATGATCTTTCAAATCCTGCCAGCTGCCACTATTTGGAAGACCTGCAAAATAAAATCATTTCAGGAAAACATAAATAACCATGAAAATACATCAAATGACTGATACATATCTATCCCTTAATAAAATATTCTTTCTAGAGGTGTTTCCTTTAACTTGGACATTTTTTGGGGGGAGTGAGCCTCTAAACAAGTGAGAAATATGTTTAAGCCCCTTAGTTTAAAAAAAAAAAAGCCAAACTAGCACATTGTTAAGCATCTTGTCAGGGAGGACATTCAAGTTTTGATTTGCTCTCGGTGTGTTAAGCACCTTGTCAGGGGCGAGAAGTTTTGTTCTGCTTTCGGTGGGATGTAAAAAACGTCTTAATGATTCAGTAGAACATGACTATAGCACAGGAATTTTAGTTCAAGAGAAAAATCACGCTGTAAGCAGGTGCCCCCAATAGAAACGCAAAGCGGAAGCACAAAAAATATTGACTGATTACCTCCCTTGCATATATTTCAATAAAAGTAACGAGACATGTGGGCCTAGAGAATCTTGATTCAATGTTTTAGTGCTCTTCGTTGTTTGTTTTAATTTTTTATTAAAGGTTTGATAATTAAAGTGCCCCTTCCTCCCTCACTTCGTCTCATGGGATAGGGGTATTACATCTGTGGTTGTCTACATTTACCAGAGGCTAGCATAATGTTGGGCTAACACACACCCACAAACAAGTGTTGCATGCTGTGCCCACCATTACCCATCATGCAGACCACACTAGACTTTGCCTTTCTCTAATCATCAGTATGACAGTATGTGGACAGTTTGTGCTTTTGTCCCGTTACTGAATATCCTGTCATAAGTCTGGCTCCAGTCATTGATCAGCTCTACCATAGGCCATTGGACAATATGTACACTACCAACACAAGAATTCCTGTGATGTGAAAAGGGATTCTAACAGAGAGGCTAGGACTCTCTGATGTATATATATATATACCCCTTTCTGAAAGTATCTATAGAGCTCACTCATTCTCTCCTGCTGTATCCAGGTCCGGGCCTTCCTCACCCTATTAAACCCAAGCACAGGTAATAGAGTTTACATAGTTAAAAAAAAAAAGTGGGATCCTGGTTCGCATCTGTTGTAGGGGTGGTCCTGCTGCAGCAGGTTCAGCTATAGTCATGTTCTACTGTACCTGTTCATCTTGAATTGAATATTACAACTGATCTTTCAAAAAAATTAAACTGTTTGTTAACTCTCAAAGGTTCCAGGGTTTTTCCCCTTGCATAAAAAGTTGATGGTTATGAACTTTTATTTTCTGATTAATTTCATTATCCTAGCACCTAGCAGGTCATATGACCTATCATTTTGTTCAGAATTGAATGCAGATTTGATTTATGAGAAAATTGTGGCTTAATATGGTAATATATGTTAACAATACATAAAAAACAACAACAACATTCTGTTCAAGACTACGGATAAAATAAGCAATTTTGACAGTTACAAAGAAGCAAAAAACTACATATTGTATGATTGACACCAAAGTCCTTTATTTTTTCAAAGTTTGACCATTATTGCTTGCAAGAAAAATGAAACAATGACATTATTTCCACATTAGAGTGAATTACAAGCCAATGAATTAGGTATATAATTGAACAATTTAGCGCTGAAAAAAAGTGAAAATGTATCATCAAGTACACTGACTTAGTTCCATTTGATAATTAATGACAAATTACTATAAAACAAAGACACTCTATAGCTCAGATCACTTGTCACACATGTGACAGTGAAAATAAATGATTTAATATATATTTTATTAAATAAGGTCATAAAGGAGTATTAAAAAAAAATTTTTAAAAGTCATACCCACCCTCCAAATGAGCCTCGTCCATACAATTTCTACCTTTTTGTAAACAGAAAAACAATCCACAAACTTTGCAGTAATGCTGAACTTTAAAAACTTTACCTTTTTTGTAACAGAGATTACAATTACTTCTTTTTTTAGTGACATAAGGTCTTTGCGCATGGTGCCCTATTTTTCTCTGCCTGACAGGAACTTCTTCATCTTCTAGTAGCCCCCCCAGTTGTCTTATAAGTTCTATAGTAAAATCTAATTGATTATAGTAAGCAGACCTTTTCAACTCTGGAATATCTTGATTTTTAGCTCTAAATTCTTGAAACAAAATGTAGCTGTTTACCCTGGCAATATCGATACAATGCAAAAATAAGGTTTTCCACCACTTATTTGTTTTCCTTAGACAATTATATTTTCCTATCAATTGATCAGACAAATCTACGCCATTCATATTTTTATTATAATCTTTGACTAATTCAGGTTGATTCACTTCTAGCTTTCTAAACTGTCCATTTTCTTTAGATCTTCTAACAACTGTTTGTGTTTTACGTGCCTGATGTATTGTTGATAAAAAAGAAACTGTCTTATTATCTTTCCATTGCATTGCTAATATATCTCCATCTCTTTCCCATCTAAGCTTTTTTCTCCCACTCCTTTACATTTTTTAAACCAGCTGGAAACCCTTTTCTATTTACCAAAACAGTCCCACAAGCCCTAATGCCTCTTGCAACAAGATCTTTCATTAGCTGAATCCCAGTGTAAAAGTTGTCGAAAAACAAATGGTATCCCTGATTGACTAAGGAGGTAACAAGGTTCATAACAACAGTGTAAGCCAAGCCAAAACTTGATAAATTATTCTCTTTTCCCAAATAAACATCAAAATTGTAAGTATAACCTGACTTAGAATCAGCCAGCACCCATAGTTTCATCCCCCACTTTGTTGGTTTATCCCTAATGTACTGTCTAAAACTGTATCTTCCCTTATTTTTAACCATCCTCTCATCAATAGAAACATTCTGATAAGGTTGAAACAATTGACTACATTTAGTTTTAATTTCATCCAATAAAAATCTAGCTTTCCCTAACCTATCATTGGAATTCTCAGTTTCAATGTCACTAACTTTCAGGAAACTCATCAAACATTTATACCGCCACACACTCATAAACCGCCGAGCCCACAAACCATTCAACAGTGTCTCTTCACTCCAATACCAAACAAATCGAGGAACTTTCACAACACTCATGTACATCAACAACCCAATCAACATGTAAAATTCATCCACTTCCACATTCTCCCACCTGTTATACATGCTCAGCTTTGTCGCACCCACACTTTCAGCATATTTATTTGTATAGTCACACAAATTTTGGACCAGGGCCTGGGTAAAAAATAAACAAAAAAATCAACCGGCCTGAGGTAGGACCTCAACTGTTCTCTGGTGTGACAGGCGGGAAGATGAAGGCCTGGCTGCCTCTCAGGTCGAAAAAGTGGCGGGGGGTGGGTTGGCCCAGGGTCTATAGTTTCCTCAGCCTCGTCTCCTCTCTGCTCAGGTTCAGGGTTAACATTGTCTCTGAAATAAAGTGTCAAAAAAATATTAGAATCTCTAAATGGTAAGGTTTCAAAACTACAATGAATAGTTAAATATATGTCTATTTTATGCATCTATAAAAAAACAACTTAAAATCTACTACTATTAGATCTAGTAACAGCATAGCACCCTAGATTCTGTCATTCTTGATCTAGATCTAGACTAGTGTTCTCAAGCTCTATCTAGATCTAGATCCTGAAAATTTGGGTCCTGTACAGGTTTAGGTCTAGATCTAGATTCTACAAATTGATCTGAACTATATTTCAATAATTATCGTTAGATGTAGCTCACAAGTGAACAAAACAATAACAATGATGTAGATCTACACACCTTCCAGGCTGTTCTGCTAGTACAGTGGCAACATCGTCGACCTCAAGATCTGACAACTCCTCCTCGTCCGAGTCATCTGAGAGCCAATCCTCTACCTCATCATCATTCTCAAGCATTTCTAACACTTCTTTATCCGTGTAGACAGACATTTTTATTGAACAAATTGATTTTATTGATAAAAAACGAGCAGCAGGTAACGCAAGTGACTAGCGATGAACAAACAAAATGGCGGAAGGAATGTAAACAAACCTTCGGTGTGAATGACCGCATTCCACAAGCTTTTAATTACAAATTTTGTAAAATTTATCACAAAAATAATTTTCAAAGACACAATTTAACATATACAATTTAGTAAAAATGTATGAACACCCAAATTTTTTTTGTTATGATGGCCGAAACTGACCGCAGAGAATGGGGGCGTGGCTTGGATCACCGATGATCCAAATCCTTCTTATGGAACCTTTGAGAGTTAAGTTATAAAAAAAAATGTTGGGCTTCTATGTCAATCTTATAATGAGACAATATGTTCCATACAAAGCGTGAATTACGACATTATTTCTGAACTTAACCACTCTGTGGGAACATAAATCTAGATGGTGGGCTAAGAAAGATTAGAATAAATGGCTTGGGGTTCAACTAATAATAGTTTGTTTCATTGCTGTAAGCTGAATTGCTACTATAAATGTTTGATACAAGAGCCATAAAAAGGCCACGACAAAAAAATTGATATTTTGTAAAATATATTTACCACATAATTCTGACTCTGAGGCTCTTAAATATTCCTCCAGAATTCATATTTTTCGAAAAAACATAACCAACCAGCTCTGACAAGTTGTTTTGACCAAATGGGTAAAGAAATTCATCACAAAAAAAGTAGTGTACTATACCTACATGGGTGCAGCTTCATTAAAAATTTAATCTTCACCTGATACCAGCACTCTATATTGAGTTCTTCTTGAAGGGGGTCCACCTCTTCCTCCACCTCGACCATCATAACCAGGACGACCTCTAAAACCTCCTCTTGGCATATTCCCACTTCCCCTTGGAAATTCAACACGCAATGTATATCCATCATAATTGTAGCCATCTCTTGCTTGCACAGAATCTTCTGCATCTCTGAAATATACAAAAGCGATGGGGAAAAAAGTCAGCGAGGAACCATAGAAACATCCAGGTCAAGCCATTTCTATATACGAAATTTTAAATCAGTGCAAACTTACACTGATACAAATAAAAGAACATGATTTTAGGATAACCAAATGGCTGTCCAAAATATTCCATAAATTTATGGAAAATTCTCTTCCCTCATCAGGGTTCGAGATTAATTTGGTGCAAAAGGTTAACTCCTTTAAACACTACAGAAACTCCAACTCCCAAGACTGACTGGAGCAGCAATTTTGAAAGCACCCTCATGGCTAGATGTAACGTCACAATTCCGCACATTGCCTGCTATATTGGTCAGTTTGCATTTCTTCAAAACAGTTGTCTTCCCCTACCTATTCATTAGAACGGGCAATCATGTTTGTAATAAAATCAGTTAAAAATCGAAAGGTTAATTTGTTCAGCATCAATATAGCATATCCAACCCAAAATTTCAAAGCTCTAATATTTACCTTCTAATGATTGGAAGTTATAAAGCTTGCTCCCTTAAGAAGAAAACTTTAAATTTTGGAAATCAGTCCAGCAAGAAAAAGAGTTATAAGGATTTCAGTAATCCAAAAATGTATGTGTGTATAGCTTGCATCAGTAGCAGAGAGATAATTTACAATGTTAATTAAACAGACCTTATCCTTCGACTTCCTACTTTTGTAGGACTTGTTTGGTTCTACATGTACCTAATTAGGATAGAAATGAAGGCGTGATTCCCTATTAAATCACGCCAGCCTCAGCTAGTTAGCTATTTTGAGTACAAAATCGTATTTGTTACTGAATCAATCATAGAGAACACTCATTTAACAGGATTTGCCAAATCAGAGCCCAACTCCCCATGATGCCAAGAGCTAGATCTAGATCACAGGTATAGTTAGAAACCACCAATTAAATATAAGCTAACTTTGTAGATAAGATGTTATCTTCATGCAAAAAGCATAGTTAAGCCAATAAGAACTCTGAGTACTAGATCTATATGGGTCTACAGGCAACTGCAAATGTGCCACAATTTTTTTCTTAAAAGAAAACAGTCAATTCGTTTTAAAAGCAAAGAACAGTCCCCATTTTGCTTTACCCTAATGGATTATTTTAAAGTGAATACTACACGGGGTAAAAGTTAAGTCAACATACTACTCCAAGTACTTTGAGTAGAAAGTGTTTCAAAAAGGCATGTTTCTAAATTGCTCCAAATATATTAGAAATAGAAGGGATTCTTTATGTTTTAACTCTAGACACTCGATTGCAGTATAAATATGGCAAGCCATTGTCTGACCGAGACACGCGGTCGCTGTAAATAAAGCACCAGCCTTTTCTAAACCGGCTCTCGCCAGCGCCGTATATGTACGACCTGTTATAGTGCACTCATTCAAAGGAAATTTCCACTGTTTTATGAATGGTTTACAATCTCTAACATTATTGGTCATGGTCTAGAAATATTAACCAATGAAATTCCTTTTTTATTTTATGTCTTGCGGATGACGCAGTGAGAAGTTATCGCGTGGTATAGCGGGGGGGTCCCGTGTACTGTGTTGACGGGCTTGCTTGGGACCAGGCTAGGCCTGCTTGAACAGTGGGGGGTCCCTCTTTGCTACCATCAGTATCACTGAGGTGGGGGGCTAACATCTTGAAAGTTTTACCGGTGTGTTTGTTGAAGTGTGTATGTGTTTTTTCTTACGCCAACAGGGCCTTGTCTTGATGTGGCATTTTTACAGTCTCCTAAGCCTGTTGTAACTCGGGTGGCGACCAGTACTATGAAAACCAGGCTTCTGGCTCTGATCACGCTTGAGCATCGTGCTGTTGATCATAGTCTCTGTCTGAATGTTTGAAGGTGTGTGAGTGTGTTCGATACGAATGAGTCATGAAAGATTTTATTAACTTTTGTCTCATAAGTGGATTGGTGCCATGGGCAGTGCTGGTACCGTTAGAGAGCTAAGTGTGCTTGGCCATCAGTCTAATTCAGACCTCGCTACTGTTAGCATCTCTGCTCTCACGTAAGCCGCCCACCACTACCACTCCAATTCTCAACAGCATTTTTAGATCTGCAATGGAGAGTCAAGAAGTTGTACAAATAATTGACCTTGGGGATCCTCAAACCCTGAGAGAGCTAGCTACTGAGGACAATTCAAGAGCAACTCCATTTATTTCGGAGTTTTCTAGAATAAATGAAGACTCGGACATGGAAGAAGAGGAGCCAGACGAATTGCCAGTGAGGAGAAGAGGTCAGCCAATTTATCGGCAAGCACTCAGTATTGATGGATACAATGAAGATGATGATAATGAAAGTATTGAGACACCAGAGCCGACTCAAGGACATCCTTTGTGGCGTGAGGGGACAACACCACCTAACAAGCCTCCATTTACAGGTCGAGATGGAAAGCACAACTCCTCTCGACTATTTCAACCTTATGGTTTCAGAAGACATGGTTGCATCGATGGTAGCAGAAACCTACCGCTATGCCTCACAAACTTTGAGACATAAGAAGCTGAGTCTCAACTCACGATTTCGGAAATGGGTTGATGTGACGATACCAGAGATGCATGCGTTTATGGGCCTCATCCTCTCCATGGGTCTGATCGTCATCGATTATCTGGAAGACTACTGGTCAACCGATCCCATGTTTAAACTTCCATTCTACACCGCAGTGATGAGAAGAGAACGTTTCTGCCTCATTCTCTCATTTTTTCACCTTTGCAACAACGAGCAATTTATACCAAGGGGACAACCAGGACATGATCCAATATTTAAAATCAGAAACTTCGTCGACAACCTGACTTACAATTTCAAAAGTGTCTTCTGTCCAGGAGAAAGAGTTGCCATCGACGAAGCTATGGTGGCTTGGAGGGGGCCTCTTTCTTTCCGGGTGTTCAATCCTGATAAACCTGACAAGTTCGGGATCAAAGTTTTTGAACTCTGTGACAGCAGCACAGCATACTGCTGTAATCTAGAATTCTATACTGGGAAACAAGAATCTTCTCCACACGATGCCACTTTTGATATTGTAAGAAGATTAATAAGTCCATACATAGGATGTGGACGGACCCTCTATGTGGACAATTTTTATATCTCTCCGGACCTGTTCACATACTTGAAACAGGAGAACACATTAGCCTGTGGGACGATGCGAATGAACAGGAAGCATGGTCCTCCCAAGACAATGGTCCCAAATTTGAAGAAAGGAGACGACACCGTCACACTGCTTACAAATGGACAACTGAACCTGATTCGCTTCATGGACCAGAAAGAAGTAAGACTCCTGACCACAGCCCACACAGCAAGAAAAGTTGCAACAGGAAAGAATAATCCTGTTACAAAGGAGCCTATTGTGAAATTTCACGCTGTACATGAAAACAACCAATACATGGGCGCCGTGGACAGAAGTGACCAGATGGTGAGCTACAACGCTTTTAAGCGGAGAACTCTCAAGTGGTGGAAAAAAGCTTTCTTCCATCTCTTCATGCTTGGTGTGCTGAATGCATATATTGTACAAAAAGCAACAGCGGCAAAGAAACTGACACACCGCATTTTTAGAAGAGAACTTGCAAAGCAGCTTGCACAGCTTTTGATTCCAGAAGCACCTGCACCACCACTAAGACTGCCCGAGGGAACCGGTAATTCGTCTCTATTTAGACTCACTGCTCGGCATTTCCCCAAACTAATAGAGCCCAAAGCTGGGACAAAGAGGAAAAATCCTCAGCGTGACTGCGCAGTCTGCACCCAGCCTGAAAAAAGGAAACAGTCCAGATATGAGTGCCCCTGCTGTAATGTCGGCCTACATGTTGATCCGTTTTAGGCTGTACCATACAAAAAAAGACTTCAAGAGAGCACACAAGAGACTTCTATCCCAAAATCCACAGCCAGCTGATGACCAGATCTATTGAATTACAGCCACAACGCCAGTTCCTGCTCACAACAGTCCTTTTCAGGACTTCTTTCTCTATTCGCCTCCTCATTTTCTTCTTTGTCTACCTTTCTAATGGGCCTCTCGATTCGAATAGAAAATCCGTACTGAAAACAAAACACAAAAGTGAGGGATCCTTCCAACGGTCGTAAAACAAAGGTAAGAGATTACTACACACGTGTGTAGCATCTAGGAAGAACAAAGGAGCCTCGATTCGTGGCAGGTGCCGGAAAACCACGCGGATCCCTGAGAAGTAGGTGTGCGCGAGAGTGGGCACAGGCACTCTAGTACTTTTAGCATTTGCATGGTTACAGGGGGATTTATGGTAGTATTAATGACTACCCAAACACAGGGTTTTGACACGTGTATGTCTGCGGCTGAAATTTTCCAAGTTAAAATTAACAAAAAAAAAATTCATAACTTCCTTAGAATTTGGGTGAGCAAGAGCAAAAAAATTTTCACCTTAATACTCAACTTAATCAGTACAAGATCTAGATCTATACTAAAAAGCATTATGAAGCAACTGAAGGATTTTCAAATTTTCACCTGTGGTACCTAGATATCTAGGTCTAGATCTCGATTCATAGTGCAATGCCAAGATTAAGAGCAATCATTGGGGCCGTGCTGTGGTAATGCCCCAGAAAGCATGGTTATAAAAGGAGAGAAATATATCTAGATCTATAATCTAAGTGATATGTCCAATAGTCCTTTCGATCTTAGCTCACCTTGGATCCTCAAATTCAACGAAGGCAAAGGGTGGCCCTCTCCTATTTTTCAAATCGATGAAAGTGATTTTGCCATATTTATAAAAGAGATCCTCTATGTCACGAGTTCTGATGTCAGGCGGCAAATTTCCAACGTAGATTCTGCAGTCTTTGTTAGCCATTGTAATATTTGTGATTAAGAAAAAATTTTAATTAACTCTGCAGCAGCCTTTCAACTGAATCTCAAATTCCAAGATGGCTGCGAAAGCGTCCAATACGGATGTAAATTTGGAGTAACAGCATGGGTATTATCGATAAACATTCTATCGAAATTCATTAACTGGAATTTTGATAAGACGATCGTCTAGTTTCTTTATCGATAAGGTATGTTCTTGAAACTTAAAAAGCATCCACATGAAGGCCTCTGGGAACTAAATGCCAAAATGATAGGCTTATGGATAACAAGTAAATCGAGGCTAGACTAAACTAAAGAGTCTTAATTCGACATTATAATGTAGGTCCCATCGAGCCTTCTCTTGAACGGCATTGATCACTGGCCTATTTATAGGGGGGTAGGTAATACGCGTAGTAAAAGGTTTTATCTTACCTCATCAGCAAGCGTGTCTCAAGTGTATTGAACAGATTCATGATTTGCACTGAAAAAAATTAATGCTGCGTGTTCTGAATGGAACTTACGTTTTGATGCAGCATTAATTTTGCAGCCTATAAGAAGTGATAAAGCTTGTCACAATAATTATAACCATCAGTGACATGGCCCTTTTTTCGTATTGTCCCATGAAAGTCTCCTAAATATAACGAATTCGTTTTCTCATAAGATTTTCCCTAATTGTTTTTAATTTATTTTATACCTTATAGAAGTTGTTTGGGCTTTTGCTCCCTTCTTTATTGTTTGTGTTGTTGTTGTTGTTGTTGTTGTTGTTGTTGTTGTTGTTTTTGTTTTTTTTTTCGCTTGGAGTGGGAGTGGGAGAACTATGAATGAATATAATTTATTTTAGTTAAGTAGGAAAGGAAGGAACTGCAACTCCAGCTTTGATCTTTTCTTTCATGATTTTATCCAAACTGTCGTGGTCCACAATCCTCTATCGGCCAAAACAAAGGTTACAGTTTTCAATTGTCTCACCTTTTCTTAAAGTTCTTTCTATTCCTTAATTGTGTGCTTTCCTCAGCTTTTCTTTAACATACATCTTCATTTCTCCTCCCATTTCTCTGCTTCGGCGCTTAGATTATTTTCTATGGCTGCGTGCTCAAGTTAACAGACGAATTTCTTCTTGCTCCTTTTTTCCTATTCATGTTCCTGATTTACTATGCTCCCAAACGTTTTATGTTGAGCGATGGTAAAGAGAAGCCCGACTCCTCTTAGTCATATTAAAATTCAAGTGGCCAAAAAGGCGCCACCTGACAATATTGGAGCAGCTTCAGCACCTCTAGAACACCATGGCCAAAGAAGTCACAAAGCTAGCGCTTTAAACTCTCATGGTTTTTTTTTGTATACACCTTGCTGAACATATAATATTTTCAATGATAAGAGCAGTGTGGCTGTCAGTGTGATATGGAACAAAAGATAAGTATGTTTTGAAATTACTTGTAGAGCCTATGTATCTGCGAGATGTAAACGTTTGTATCCTCTCCATGTCCAGGAAACTCACCGCCAGGCTATTATATAGGTTGTTCATAAATCACTAACGGCGTGAGGTGAAGAGCAAACTGAAGTAATAAACAGCTCTTTATTATTCTGTCATTTTTTAGATCCATCAAGATATTCTGTAGTTTCAAATTGTGTTGGGAAGGAAAATTATCTCTACAAATTGGGTGATAAGGTCTTGGTGAAAGACAAGAGCACATGAAGTTTCAACAATATTGTTGAATCTATTTACTCTGAGATAGCAAAATCTTGATTTGGCATCTTGTATGCGTGTATTTTTGTTAAGGCACTGTGAATAACACCCGTTCCAGTCATTTCCTCGAGGTATAAATATTTCACCTGCTGTCGGAAGAATCCTTATGACAGAGTAGTCACCTTCGTTACCAAATCTGGCAAATGTCCCTTGACTTTCGTACCACTGGGATTTTTCTATATTCTATCTTGCCTTCTATCTTTTTGATGTTAGTCACTGCAGCCAGTGACAATCTGAAAGAAAATGGGCATCCCAAAAAAAAGAAAGTTTGAGTGCTCATGTTATCCATCAGTATCTTTCCTAAACTCTGTAATTTTTAATATATATATATATATATATATATATATATATATATATATATATATATATATATATATATAAATTTAAGTATTTCATATTCGCAGCGCGAACACTCATAGGTATTTCATTTTGGCTATTACTTCCTTAAAATGGGATTTTGTTATCATCTTGCTCACTGTCACATTAAATCTGATCTTTGTTATCTCTTCAATGCACTAAACTATCTTTTCTAAGAGTATGCATTTTCTGAGATCACCGTTCTGAACACTGAGCTCATTATTATCATTCTATAGGACAAGATACTTTTTTGCTCAACGTAATGTCTTTTGTCCCGTAATGTCTTTTCCGTGCCGTGTGAAGAGTGAGAGCATTTCAGAATAGCCTCATCTTTTTGTAGTTAGATAAGTAGTGGCCTTTATAGGTCATGCCAGTATTCAAAGCAGTTGGGGTGACAGGTAATTAACCTAATGTGATTTCAACCGGGTACAGAAACTTGAAGACTTTGTTGATTACTCCAGAACAATTTTTGTCTAAAATCTGAATTATTGAAAGTTGTAATTCTACTTTACGCCATTTCCTTTTTACAATAAAAAAATGTTTAAACCCGTGATGTTATGAGGTTCTGTGACCATCTATGTGTGAAGAAAAGTTAATGTGATATTGCTAAGACAAAAAAAAAAAAAAAAAGAAAAGAAAATTTCTTAAGCTCAGGTTCCTTGTGCGCATAAATCGTTGATATTTGTCATGTAAACGAACCACAGTTATAGCTCACTTTCTTTATATGCGTAGGGGTAAGCTTGATGATTATATAATTATAATTAATGAGACGTCTCTTTTTATTTAACGCCTCTCTCTCTCTCTCTCTCTCTCTCTCTCTCTCTCTCTCTCTCTCTCTCTCTCTCTCTCTCTCTCTCTCTCTCTCTCTCTCTCTCTCTCTCTCTCTCTCTCTCTCTCTCTCTCTCTCTTATTTCTATATAAGAATTATTCCTTTCACGATTTAGTCAAAATTAATATGAATCTTTCTATGATCCGCTGGAGGCTAGTTTGTTTATGTCCTGTGAAAATATGGACTTGATTGTTCTTAGCGATTCCACTTCTTAGCAAACATAAAAGGTACTGTACCTAAAACATCTATTTTTGTAGATGTGGATGGCCAAATGCCCGGTCTTGTCTCGACGAGGTGACGGGTGTCGTATCGATGTACAGGTTCGATCCCTGTCCATTCCGTCTGCCCTTATGATTTGACCTCATTCGTCTTATTTGTCGGTTTCGTGCTAGAGCAAGGTTTGTGGTTTATTTTCTCTCTCTCTCTCTCTCTCTCTCTCTCTCTCTCTCTCTCTCTCTCTCTCTCTCTCTCTCTCTCTCTCTCTCTCTCTCTCTCTCTCTCTTTCTTTCTCTCTCTGTCTCTCTTTCTCTCTCTCTCTCTCTCTCTCTCTCTCTCTCTCTTCCTCTCTTTCCCTTTCTCTCCCCCCCTCCCCCATCTCTCTCTCTCTCTCTAAGTCATGCAAGCCAGTCGTAATGAAGCAACCTCTTCATTTAATATTTTCGGGAGAAAAAGATATATGTTTAAAATCAATACCGGGTATGTATAATATATATATATGTCTGTGTGTGTGTGTTTGTGTTTGTGTGTGTAGAGAAAGGAGGAAAGAAATAGAGAATGAAGAGAGAGACAGAGACAGAGACAGAGAGACAGAGTACTAAAATTATGATGGCGTATTGAAGGCTTTATGAGGAAAAAAAATCACAGCCGTCATCATTTTGAAACTGCTTCTGCTAGGTAAAAAATGACACCTTTCACCCTAAAGATTGCAGATCAGCAAGCTAGATGACTGCCAATTAAAGATTTATTCAAACGGAAGTGAGGGAAACAATCCAGATCAAGTGCCCTTAGGATGCTGGCCCTGTACTTTCATGCCAACACTCACTCTATTGCTTCCCTCTGACAATCATTATTAATTTTTTTCCATATTTAAAAATTTTCGCTAGCGGCTTCCCTTGCGCGTTATACTAAAATAGAAAAAGACGAGTATCTATAATTTTCATGACTCTAAAATTAAATGGCTTATTATCATGTATCTATATTCTACATGCTGGATATATTCAATCTGAGAGTTTTTCGTAAGTCTACATGCATTTCTTCTCTCTCTCTCTCTCTCTCTCTCTCTCTCTCTCTCTCTCTCTCTCTCTCTCTCTCTCTTTTTTCCTCGGATATCTATTTATTCGAATGAAAAACAAAATAGAAATTAAGTTTCAGGTACTGCTCAGCAATCGTTAGAATCAGTTATAGACATTGAAAGAAAATGATTTAAAAAGATCTAGCTCTGTTGATGCAAACCCTTGGTTTATTAATGTTTCAAACACGCGGAAAGAAATTTATCAGATAAACATTATTACTACGACGTTTAATGGAAAAAGAGAGAGAGAGAGAGAGAGAGAGAGAGAGAGAGAGAGAGAGAGAGAGAGAGAGAGAGAGAGAGAGAGAGAGAGAGAAGCACATCGGCTCCCAATATATATATATATATATATATATCTGTGTTTGTGTGTTTATAGTGGTGGTCAAATGCAGAAGGAAAAGAGAAAAGGGACCTGGTTATCAATGAGAAACGGCTCAATGAAGATTTTATAAGGGTCCAGAAAGCACTTCAGCAACCACAACAGAGGCAATAGACTAATTGTGATAATGCCCTACAGAAATCCCTCACATGGAAATACACCTGGCATATGGCGCCACTTCGGATCAGCTTTCTCTTCAGATCAGTGTATAACCTCCTGCCCTCCAACACAAACTGGTACGGTGGGGAAAGAAAGAGGACCCCACTTGTCTGCTATGCCAAAGCAAGCAGACCACAGAGTATGTCTTGATCTCTTGCAAAATCACCCTCTCACAGGGGCGATACACATGGATGCATAACTGGGTCTTTCAGGAACTTGCCACAATCATAAGCACGGCTAAAGAAGAGACTAACCTGCCTGAAACCAATGCAATGATATTCATAGCAGAGGGAGGCGCTAAGTCATGGCAAGGAATGTCGGAGAAGACAAACCAGAGAAAATGCTTACTAGACGGTTGTGACGACTGGGATATTTCAGGAGACCTTCCGGAATGGGACAGTCACGCCAGGATAATCAAAGAAACAAGACTATGTCCTGAAATCATGATCCATTCAGCTTCCTCGCAACAAGTCATAATCGTGGAGCTAACAATTCGTTACGAAAACAGAATGGAAGAGGCCCACATCTATAAAAGATAGAAATACCTGAACCTAACCAAAGAGCTAAAAGATGCCGGCTACAAAGCTGTGGTGATGCCCGTTGAGTTTAGTGTCAGTGGATTCATAGGGTCTACGACCTTCTGACTAAACTCTCAATATGTGGCAACAAAAGACTGAAAGCACTAAAGCTACTCGCAGAGAGAGCAGAAAACAGTTCCCGCAAAAACTGGAGCAGGAGAAACGAGAGGTTCCTTCATAAGAATGAAAAATGCCATCACTTCGAGACCAGTTTGCGAAGTGGTATAGTGCCTGGATTAACAGCCCAGCCAAGATGAGGGTGTGGATTCGGATCCGGCGCTGTGCATAAAAAAAGAAAAAGAAAAAAAGAAGTCATTACATCGGTGTAGCTTGGCCAGAGTGTCAGAATTTAAGGGTCGAAACATTTACTATAAGGGGGTTTTCTTCCCTGAAGATCCTGTGTTATCTAGCTCCCCAATGAGTTTCTACCTATAATTATATTATATACATAACATATAATGAAAAAAAACAAAACCACACACATAAACTTGACTATTCTTTTTCTTAGATATTTCATTTCAAGGAAACTTACTCCTGTAATTTTCTGCGACCGTACATTTGCCAAGAGATTGAATGAATGATGGGGAAAACGCTACGGTATACTGCAAGTATTAAAAGGTAAAAAAAAATAATAACATAAAAGGATATTTATAAGACTTACTCGTGACTTTAAATACAATAACGTAGTAACGAGACATATTTCATAAGAGCTTAGAAAAACCATGAAATCAACAAAAATAACTAAATTCAGCTTACATTCAATCATAGGCCGAGAGACGACTGAGGAAATGTCTACCAATAAGACAGGAGCTTTATTTGTCAACGTTGACAGTTAGCACTAAGATTTGTTTGTAAAATGGTGACAAATAAGTCCTGCATCTTATTTCTGAAGGTTGTCAAAGAAGGCCAGCTAGAGGACAACTAAGGTAATCCACCTCAAATATACATCAATCTTAATGACGCCCCCCTCCCTCCCACGCCAAAAAACTAAGTAAATAAAATGAATACGTAGTAATCAATACCACACTGGCCACTGAAAAAAAAAAAAAAAAAAAAAAAATACAAAAGCGAAAATGAAACTAGACATATCGGGCTTTATTACATTTGCCAATTTTATACCTTTGATTGTAAATGGTGAGAATTTTAATGTAAGTAAAATTTTGCTTAATATGGAAAATAATTGCTCAGATATGAGTCTGAAACTTTTAAAAATTTTTTAATTTTAGCAGACAACACTTCATAAAAATATTTCAACTAAAAAAGTAATATTTTTTATGACAAATAGTATCAAAGCTGAAAAGGATTCAAAGCTTATGAAAAAATCTGGTAAGGTTTATTTTTACCAATAATACCAAGAACGAAACTTGCGGAACAGGTTTTGAAGTTGTTGAGTGACTGAATGGTTCCAGCACCATGAACATAGTAAACAATTGGAGGTTCTATTTTTATCAATGTGCTATAGATTCTGAAAAATTGCAATGCTGGAGTAAGGGCAGGGCAAAACACACCGGCTCAAGAGGTAGATCTTGTGCCTTGGGTGTTGCAGAATCGAGGAGATGCTGCGGATATAACAAACTTTTCTCCCCTGAAGACTTGGTCTCTTTTCGAAGATTTGTCTGTTGGATACCTTTGGTGTTAGAAGCAAAGCGCTTGAGGTTTGTGCAAGATCCAGATTTAGTTTATTTTGAAAATATACTATCTGTTTAGATCTAATCTAAATTTGCAAATAATGGCTGGCTTGTAGATGTAGACCACAACTGTTGACCAGATCAAGATCTATTCTAGATTCATATATAGATTTAGATTTAGATAAATCTCTAAGTGTCTTTAGTGAAATCCAACTATCAAGTGACCAAATTATTTGGATTGATGGCTGGTGTCTTAACTCGAGAATAACATAAATCTAGGCAAGCCTTGTGATTCAACTAGCTGAAACAGGGCACTACAATCTGTGTAGACTTGGGACCTGTACACAGAAATGTAGACAGTAGAGCTCTTTTTGATCCTCCAAGATTAAATATTATGAAACAACAAAATTTTCTGTGATAGGAAATAGTGGCTTATTTACCTAGCAAGTCCTCTCAATGCTTAACAAGTGTATAACACAAAGCCATATTATGTCCAAATCTATGTCAGGCTAGTTTTTCCTGTTTTTTCCATTGCCCCCCCTTCCCATTCATCTCAATAAATGATTGCCAGTATATTTTGGCAACAAAAGTTGGTCCAGCTTGTTCTGCAAATCAAGCTTTTGGTTACTTTACCTCTTTTTGAAAAGCTAATTGTAATATTGACAGAACAAAAGGAATTTTTTTTTCTTTAATTTTAAAAGTCTAGAAATTGTAAATTTGTATTTTAGATTTTTCATTTCTGAATTCTTCGGTGTTTTTTTTTACTATCGGACCAACAGCTATTTGGGTTTGCAAATGATATTTATCTTATGTATTTTGATGTGCTGAATACGAATTTGTAGCTCTCATTTTGCGCAAATAAATATTTTTTTTTTCAAGATATTGGCATTGGTTTCTCCCTCTTTATCTTGCTTAGCATGCGTTCATTTGGTCAAGGGATATAACTTTCTAGCAAAAGTTGGTCCGATTCTACAAATTGACCAATTCTTCTTTTTGATTCAGTCAGTCATGCTTACAAGTTTCTGCCTCAAGTTCAATCGATAGTTTTCAACTTATATACTAAGTTGTAAAGTTGATATTTTGCTTTTTTTCATCAGGCAAATGTTTTTAAGTGTTGTTGACATTTTTACGAAGTATGGCTCATTGAGATGAGAATCTTTCATCTCAGTTTTTTTTCTTTATCATCTGAAATTATATCTATCAAGGTATTTTTCAATACTGCTATTTTACATGCAAACTATCTTGTTCATTTTCAATTTTTAAACTAAGCTGATAGAATAGACACAGACACTTCTAAAATTTCAACAAATTCAGACTGCAGAAAAAAGGACATTGTTGGAAACTGAGAAGCAAAACCCAAAGCTTAGTGAAATCATCATGCAAGTCAATTTTAGCAAGAATGTTTACAGTTACTCACTTATAAAATTTCAACCAATTCAGAGGGAGCAGGCACTAAGAAGTCAAACCCAAAGTTCATGTGAACTCTTTTGCAAATTCATCAATTTTTTGCTATAGATAAAATACATTGATCAATGTAAATTGCACACTCAGTATTTTCTTAGGCTATTAATAATAAATATTGATTGCAACTTAAATATTTACTTAAGATGCGTTTAGATTTAAATAAGATATCATCGATGACAGCTTTTCCTCTACTTTAGTCTGATGTCTTGGATCCCAACTCAATAAGTCACACATCATGCACAGTATGGGTAAAAAAAAGTTACTGTAACTAGGTCCTTTTTGAAAACTCATGTTAAGGTCATTATTTCTCACAAAAGGTACCAAAAAGTGTGCTGCTTTATACAGGAATTCATCTTCTCTTAACAAGGAATTTGATAATGAATGTTTTAAAGGATGGCTTGGGGTTTTACAAAATTACCAAACTATTTTCATTTTTACATTCAAAAGTGTAAACATTAAGAACTAATGCTTTTACATTTAGCTCATTTTATAATAAATTGTATGGAATTAAAAAAAAAAGTTTCTGATGATGATACGATACTTTTCCATTGTCTTAAAAGGGTAAGAAAACTAGGAATTCATCTTCTATGCACGTTTTTTTTTTTAAGAAACTCCATAAGCACTCACGAATACCTCTTTTGGGTACGTTAGTTTAGTAAGATATGATCATATGGGATATGATGCGGCAGGTTTTTTTTTGTTAATGGTAATTCATTATTAGGAAATGATATCCACTTACTTGATGCTATAATAAGTTCTATGACTATCACACAAAAAAATTACAGTTGAGTCCAAATAATTCGAATCCGGATAGTTCGAATTCTTGGATATTTCGAAGTTGTTTAATTTTACTGAATATTTCTCTATTTAAGCTTCATTAAAAAATATCGGTTTGTTAGAATTTTTAAAATAAGGATCCGGTTAATTCGAAGCGATTTTGGCCTGATTTTTTTATTCTGTCACAGTGAAAGCACTTTTCTAGGCTTGAAAAACAAAGTACATGTAGTGCTATGCTCCGCGCGGCAAGTGATTCTGGTGTGTGCTACGTTACATGCAAGAGTCTGCAATAAAGCTACAAGAGAGGAAGGGGTTAGGCCCATTCCCACCCCTCTGCACACTTGTATGACATTCCTGATCTGTCATCCACATTTTTTTTACTCTCTTTCTTTGTATTCTGATAATTCAAATTTCGGATAATTCAAAGCGAAATAAGCGGACTCGACTGTCTATCAACAAAGCCCTCTTTCGTATCATCGAGGTACCGTACCTATTCGGAAGTCCTTCACTGTTTTGAAAGATAATTATAAATTTGAGTGACTTATCCACACACTTTTTGAAATCTGTGTGGCATCTGTGTTTAATACTTCACTTCTTTACATGTGCTAAAACGTAATTGAATTCAGATTGGTCCTCCTTTCCACCCCTTAAGCCTGGATAGACAGGGAGATTCAACTGATATCACATTATCATTATTATTGCTTCAGGGTTGATTCAAGCTTGAGACACAAAGTTCTTGTTTGATGAGGGCAAGTGCAGTCTTTAAACGATGAATGCTACAGAAGGCATTATTTGAAAACTAGTCCTAACCAAAAAGCCTGGGTAGTCTATAGTCTAAAAATTGAAAGTTTCATTTATAAGAAGATAAAATGATTTAGCTAGTTCCAATGTTTGGCTTTTGTAAAGCGTTTCAAAATAAGGACAAAATAGATTGTGGAAATTCAACTTCTTTATCATAGAAAGAACACAATTTTGCAAAATGTGGTAGTTACTAATTGATAATTTTTTTTGTGTGCAATTTTTTTTTAGACTTTTCAGTGTGGTCGCAAAATGTGGTGGCCTTTGGCCTTATCTATCTTTATGCTGGTCAGCAACGGCCATGGGCAGAATTTGGCAACAAAGATCTGTCCTATGGATATGGTATATACAGACATAGGTACCAATGCAAATGCCATTATAGGGGGCATTTATGAAATGCGACAGCCTGGTACCAAAGGATTTGGTTGTGGCCCTGTGATAACAGGTAAGATTAGTGAGAGTTTGCTGATTTTTTTATTTTTTTGAATCTCAACAAAAATGTATAGAAGTCGCAGATTAGGTAGCTTAAATTTTGACTTGATAAGGTATTCAAATATCAACACCATATGCAGATAGACAGCACACTAAGAATGTTATAATATTGGGGGCTATTTTTGCAATAATTCAATCATTAACTGAAAAATTTCAATCATAATCAATATGTTGTTTTTTTTAAAGGTGTTTGAAGTGTAGCACTATAGTAAAAATCATTTCTATTTTAAATTCAACACTCTGTAAAATATGATATCTCATGAGTTAAGATGTTGAAAGTAAATCTTGAATCTAATGATCTCATCACCAAAATTTTTATTTCCTATCCAATCAGAGCAACTTCAAGTGTTGGAAGCTTCAAGGATCATGATCTCACGTTTGAACAGAGCCAACTATGTTCCTGGAATTACATTTGGTCTGTAATTTTTATTTTAAATTGAGGTAGTTTCTAAACGAAACTTAACAAACGTTATTGCCCTCAAAATATTTCGCTTTCTTAAAACTACTCAGGACTCCAACTTAAAACCAATTCTTTTTTCACTGAAATATATAAAAATCGATCTTGCATAAAGAAACATAAAAGTGAATTGGAATATTATATTACAATGGCATAGATGTCTGAACTGGGACAAACCTGAAAAGATCAGTAGAGATATATATTCATGTAGATGTGCCTCATCTTGCCCCTAAATTCTTTAAATTGCATTTTCTCTGAAGACTTTCCTTTATCATAGGAATGAGAAATCTCTCTTCCCCCACCGCCTTTAAGATTTACAGATCCAGTGAGAAATACACAATTTTTTTTATTATTTCACTCACTTTTTGTATCCCAAGTATGAAATGTGGAATTAGAATTTCACAGTAAAGTTGGGAATGCAAAAAAGGTAAATTTAAGAAGAAAAAAAGATTTTTAATAAAATTGTAATGTACAGTATAAATAACCTATTGCATTGAATGCAAAAGCAAAACAAAAAGAAATGATCATAACCAGTTGTAGCAGTTATTTTTTTTCCTGTACTCTTTTAAACCCTATATGATAAAGTATAATATAAAAAAATGCTTGATTTTATATTATCTCAAATATGATTTATTACCTGTTGCTTTAAAATTAATATTTTATTTAAAGAAAATGAACTCTCAGATGTCTGTTTTAAACTTTATTTCTTCCATCTAGTAATTATATTCTTTTTATACAATGAATCTTTTGTTAAATAGGCATGAAGGTATATGACACATGCAGGGAGAAAAGTGTGACGCTGAAGGCACTGCAAGAGTTATACCCACAAACCACTTCCGGCAACCTTTTTTGTTCACAGAACAATGATTTTATTCTAGGTAATAAGATTTTAAATAAATACTTCACAGTACTTGCATTTATAATTGCATAACATGCTTTCAGACGAAGGCCTAGTTAATTAATTGATTTCCTCTTAAGTGATGCAATATGATTCAATACTGAACAAAATATCGTTTGAAATTTATTTGGTCTGAGTATGACAATTTCTGAGAAATTTTATAGCAGACAATTAAGCAATAATCATAATAGAAATATATCCAATTTTGTTTTCATTATTTTAGGAAAGTTGTAGATGTCTTTAATGTTATAACACTAATTAAAATCATATTCTGATCCCTCATTGATGTAAAAATTTCTGGTTCTGTCTCATGATAGAATAATTCTTCTGTTTCTTTGATGGCTGTCAGTATAGTATTCTACTGCATTTGCTAGATAAGATGAGAAAAATCTCTCTCCATCCCTTTTATTTATGAACATGTTATTTGGCACATATTTCTTTCAACATAAAATCTCTGACTGCTTCTCCAGAGCTGCTTGTCTGCTAGATTATCACAATGAAATTTATCTTTCCTTAGGTTCTGTGGGGCCTTTCAACATAAAATCTCTGACTGCTTCTCCAGAGCTGCTTGTCTGCTAGATTATCACAATGAAATTTATCTTTCCTTAGGTTCTGTGGGGCCTTTCAACATAAAATCTCTGACTGCTTCTCCAGAGCTGCTTGTCTGCTAGATTATCACAATGAAATTTATCTTTCCTTAGGTTCTGTGGGGCCTTTTTTTAGCAGCGCAGCTGTAGTTGCTGCAGAGTTTGCCAGCTCTGTCCCAACAAGTCTGATCAGTCCAAGGGCAGCTACTCCATTGTTAAGTGACAAGACCATGTTCCCAACCTTCCTGAGAACTGTGCCTTCTCTATCAGCGCTCTCTCAAGTAAATAGATCATAAGCGTCAGTAGTAAAAATTTTTACCATTTTGAAAAAAAAAAAAATGGAAAAGTAAAGGAGCTGGCAAGACTGAATTAATGGAGAGAACGGCTAGGCAATACATTTTTTAAAAAATTCTCCTCACATTTAATTGACATTTCAAATTAAATGAAGTCATGAACAGGTGTGTGGGCGTGTTCACAAACTGAGTAATTTTCACTAGAAACTAAAAATTCTTATGTTGATCAGACCTTCTTGTCTTAATGAAACAATCTGAAAGTTCTCTGCTAAGGTAAATATTTCTCAGAATTTATTCCTTGTACTGGCTTGTTATAGATATTGAAGGTTCACTCCAACGTTGAACTCTCAACCGTCCCCTTTAAATGTAGTGCATGTTTACGCAGGTCCATGGTTATATATTTAAGAGATTGAGCTTATAAAACTAGCACTGGTTGCTTTTAAATTCAAATATTTACATAAATTTTGCCTTTTTCATCCATTCTGGTGGTAGGGAATTAAAAATTTAAATAACCTGGAAGAAAACGGCATGCATTCTTTTTTCCCCCTTATCATCGTTAATTATGATGAAAGAATCTTGTGTACACAAGTTATATCTCTTAGGAAAATTATATTTAATAGAGTTTTTAACTTTTTTTTTTAATCTCTGAAGGGCTTCAAAAGTTTGATTGTTTAAAACCTAAATTCCTATGAATATATACATATTTTTTATCTAAAATAGACTATCATGCATAAAAAAAAAACATTTCAGTATAAGTATAATGAGCAAGAGATGCATATTCTTATTCTTGCAATATTTAGTCTGAGTTGCATTGCTATTTATTAGTATTGAGAGTAATACCAATGTTTACCTGTTACACATCCTAATGGGTTCATTGAATAGTAAAGTGAGCTCATGATTCAGTCAAGAGCAACTTTCTTCATAGAAAGTCAACTGAGCAATATTGATTTCAATTAAATTTGTCATGAGTTGGTTAAGTTCCCTTCTACCATGGCTTGTAGATAAACGCAAATATTCTTTTGTAGAAAATAGCATTCAAAAGAGTGGTGATAACTTTGAACCCCTTCTTTATGCTTCTTATCCCATCCCCACCCACCTCATTTTATTTTCTTCTTCAGGCTATTGTAGAGTTGCTGAAAACTCTCAAATGGGAGGATAATATTCTTCTAATTTATTCTGATGATGAATATGGGCGCAGTGGCTACAAACAACTCCTGCAAGCAGCTTACAACCGTGGTGTGTGCTTTGCCAAGGCTATTCCAGTCAACCCAATTCATTTAACAACAGAATCTGCTAAAGCTGCACTGGATGAGCTGGGTGGAAAATCATACAATGCTGGTGTGATGATGATGTCTTTCATCGAAGGGAAGAAAACATTTGAGGCTATTGATGGGGTAGCTGTTTAATCTCTTTTTTTTTTCTTTGAGAATATTTTCTGATGAAAGTTTTTTTTTTCCTTCTTCTTATGGTTAGAAAAGAAAATGGAGTTGAAAGGTATCTGATTTTGTCCAATCCAGTCATTTTGAAGTCTTTGAGAGAAAGTATTAGATGCTAATTAACCGAAATTTGAATTATCAGGACACATAGGAAAAGAAAAAAAAAATCTTCAAACTGAGAATGGAGGAAGGGAGTCTTAAAAAGAGCTGTTTGATGAAGAAGCTTTCAGAAAAATGACTTTTCAAAATTTTGAAGTTTCACAGTGGGGCTAACTGGCCCTTAACAAGACTAGGATGGTACAATTTAAGACATTACTTGCAGAAACTCCTCCTGCCTAGCATTATGTACCATAATCGCTTTTCGCAAACAATCTAGCCCCCACTGAAAATGTAAGGGTTACATGTTGACTGCTTCGGAAGGTCTAATTCTACTGAATACTAATGTAGTTTACTGTCAGAGCACTGTACTGTGTACATCAACTGCTCACACTCACATGATTGGAGACAGTTTTAATGAGTTGTGGGAAGATTATACTTGAAGATAACATTTTTTTCACGACCAACATGTCCTTGGCATGTAAACAATGTAAAGCGAGTTGCATGAGGCACAAGAGAAAACACGTGCTACTTATGTTATGATTATGATCAGTAGTACGTAAGCCTTCAAAACTTCAATAATAAATGCAATAACTTGTATAGCAAGTAGTAGGCTGACTCCAAATTAAGACTTCATACAACCTTGCCACCCAATGCAAGTGAACATTTCTAATTTCCATATTTGCTATCTTTAGAACTTTTTCATCACCATGAGTCCAAAATAATATCAGTAAGCCTTTTTTTATTATTAAATTTGTTTGGAATTTTCAACTTGTGTTCAAAATATTTTGAGTGTATTATCTATAAAATTCATCCACTCTCTGGTATTCTGATCAGATTCCATCCTTATACTCCACTCAATGGATCGTCAGTGATTTTGATATAACCTCAAACTACAATGGGCTGGTACGTTCACGAGGCGCAATGCTTGTCACGCCCAGCTCTCCAACACTTGATGACTTCAAGACTTTCTTTTTAGAGCGGTTTGACATTAATTCTGCGGATTACTCAGAGAACCCATGGTTCATCTCTTGGTGAGCTGCATAACCTTGCTAATACAGAAAACAAAACTTAGATTGTAAAGTAGCAAATACTTTTTCTCTGTAGAATTTTTTCCCTATAGTTTGCTGTTTTTTCTATTCTGTATCCTTTTTGTCTTCTAAGTAATTATGCGACAATACTTGCCTCTTTACTTACTACTTAATTACCCAAATCTGTATTCTTTTCTTTGAAAATAAAATTCTTGATATCTTTAAAAGAGCCAGGAGTTGAAGCAAAGTAACCTCTTATTTTTTTTTTACTCTGCAGGTATGAAAAGAAATATTCTTGCTTGATCAGGAGTTCTTCTAATTCAGTGCCCCAGTGTACCCCTCTCAACCAAACCAGTCTTGAAAGAGAATTTATGCAGAACCCTTTTGTTGTGCCCACAATGAAAGCCATCGCTGCTTATGCAGAGGCTGTGCGTCTCGAGTGCACGAGTTCTTCTGTTTCCTGTGTGAACCATTTGAAGACAGTTAGCCCTTCACACTTCTACGACACCCTGAAAAACCTTAATGTGACATTCCCGGACACCTATCCAGTTTTGGGTCTTAGGGGGGAAAGTATTAAATTTGATGCCAACGGGGACCTTGAGTTGTCTGACTATGTGGTGTATAATCATATAGAAAAATCAAACTCTGCTTCCTTGTATGAAAAGGTAAATGAATATTTGTCTTTCTACCAGTTTATATGCCTATTTCCACATGAAAATAAAATTGTATGTGTGCACAAATAAGCTTATTTAAAAAAAAAAATGAAATCTGATCCTTGTGCAGTTTTGTGTTTTTGTTATTTTGAATTAAGGCATGTGAATTTTGAATGGGATGATAATTGTTTTTATGGAAGCTGGTAAGAAATCAGGTGTATGGCTTGCTCAGCACATAATGACACTCTTCCTGCACACAGAGCAAAAGATTGATCTTCTCCTCCAAGGCTTTCCTTTATCCCTTGTAGCAGAAGGATTTGCAACTTTTCCCCCTCCTCATTATTACCATAACAGGCTCAAACAGGTAGAAGTGCTACTTTGATATTGTTGATGATTCTATTTTTAACTTGTAAGATTTAAAAAAAAAAAAGATTTTTTTCCCTAATTTTTCAAATGAGCTCAATGGATTTGCACCAAGGCAAAAATAAGATTAAAAGAAGCGCTCACGTTGACTAGCATTTTAGATCTAAATTGAGGGATATAAAATGTAATACCTCTACATAAGAAGATTCTGATCAATAGAGACCACATAGATATCACTGCAGCTCAACCAAAGAAATCACTAGATCTGAATTGAGATGAAAAGTATGGAAACTCCTAAATTGGACTACATTCCAAAATGATCCTGGGTAAAAATTTCCAATCATGTTTGTGTACTATAATATTATAACATAGATTTGTTTTTGCTTCAGTGCATGTACAAATCTCAAAAAAGTTTGAAACGCACCAACTATGACAGACTAAAGGCTTTACATTGCCAAACTTACATGTGTAATACCTCTCATGTTAACTGATTTTGCAGGGAAGAGCCACTTCTCACCAATTTGATATAATTAGATATTGTTCACCGCATGTCACTCTTGATTCTTGATATTAATTCAGAATAAGTTTTACCACTGGTTGCTCTAGCTCTTTATTCAATGAAATATTTTCTTTCTTTTTGTGTACACAACATCATTTCAGATTGGTGAGTTCAAAAACAATAGGCTTATTCTGAGCAAACTGCCAACACTATATAACAATCTCAGGACAACGTCGATTGCATCAAATCCAGATTTCTTGTGCCCTGTTCCAAATGGCTGCACAAACTGCCTAAAACCTCAAGTGTCTACTATCTTCAGGTTTGTCTCTAGTGATTATGATTTTTGTATCTGATGTCTGAAATTTGAACTAAGTTCAGGTTAGTCTGTAGTCATTATGAGTTTTGTATCTGAAATCTTACTAAATTTAGGTATGCCTCTAGTCATTATGAATTCTCTATCTAAAATCTAAAATCTTCCTAAGGTCAGGTTTGTTTATAAAGATTGCTAATCTAAAGCTGTAGTTTTTGTCTCTAAAGCCTGGAACCTTTTCTATCACAAGGATGACTTGTAAACCCACTTTCTTAAGACTTTAATAACACAAATGCCCTCATCAGATCACTGCTATGTACTATATATTTTTGTCTATAATTCTTTCAGTAGCTAAATCCAACAGGAACAGGTGTCAAACTAGACAGGTCTTTTATAATTTCAATATTTATTCATGCATCATTTGATTGGCATTACTTGAGGAAAAAAGTATACATTTAATTAGAAAGCAGTGGTATGGAGCATCATGCTTTTCAGTGACTCAGGAAGATCAGAATCTACCCAAACAGCTTTAGTTCCCAGCAAGATCTGTGGGGAAGCATAAAATGAGTATAAGTTTCTATTTGAAGTTTAGCAGATGGGAAACGTACCATCAGAGAATGCAGCACTGGAATCAGATCTTGCAGTGAAACTTTATGAAGTTAACCCACGAATATAAAGGTGGAGTGATAGATTTTCTTCCTGGAAAAATCTGTTTATCAAACTTTGTTATTCTGGAAATGTAAAAACCTGTTAGTTAATTTATTCTTCAAGAGCAATATATTCAAACTATGTAATCATGCCTCTGAATTTCATTCAGTTTTTAAAGGATAAATTATATGGTTTTTGGATACCAATGAAACTGGACTTTTCCATTTTTCTTTCTTGCAGTAAGAAATAAATGATAATGATGTGCTGGAACTCTTACTGATCAATGCTATAGTTTTCTGCACTATGACAAAGATTTAAAAAAGTAATGTTATAATCTTAGAGCTGTTATGCAATATTTCTTTAGGGAATCATTTTTCTGTGAATAGCACAATATGATTCATCAGTTAGAAAGTTATATTCTTAAATATTTTTTGTACTTTATACACCAGAAATGACACGCTCATTAAACATGTAGGTTTTTTTTTCATTGAACAGCACACCTGTGGATCAGTTGAGTTCAATGTATGAATATTTTGAAGTTTGATCCTTAACATTTTTATCCTACTTTGTCAGATGTATACAAAAAGAACAGCCATAGGATCCCCTTATTGTAAATGAACTTTGTCTTTTAGGTATAGCCCAGGAGATGTGGTTATTGCCTCACTGGCAAATGGTCACAAGACTGGAAGATTTCCATTCATCTGTGGAGAGGGTGACCTTGCTCGGCTGGCAGCGCTTGTTGCTGCTGAATGGGCTGCGTCCCGCTACAATGCAAATTCATCCAAGTTGCTGCAGGTATCTCTGGGGAGCCTTGTGGTTGACATCTGCCCAGATGCTCTTGTCACAGGAGGTTTCATCACAGACCTTCTCAGTGGTAATAACAGACGTAGGGGAGCATCGAACATTCGGGTTGATAATATCTACGGCTTTGTGGATCATACAGGTGAGGGAGTGTCCTCTTTTATATTGCTAATTGCATAGTTGTACAATTATTTATTTCAAGCATAGATCACTTTATCATCTTTTCCCCATGCTGAGTCTGCCTTTTGTAACTTTTTGTTTGACTATTTTGGAGTTGTGATACTCATTTGTGAAAAAAAATTTTCTGAACTCCAATTAAAGACTGAGCATAGGCCTAGAACGTAACTTGAAGTGGAATCAGAAGGGAAGTGGCAAGAGAAAAATGGAGGAGTTGAGAAAAAAAAGAAGAGATCTTAGTAGGGATAAAATTGAAAGTGAAGAAAGGAGAGACCAAGACACAAAGAAAGAGATGTAGGAGAACAGCAGGTGGAGTGGGTTGTGCTGAATTATAGACAGAGTTGCAGTTGGGTTTAGGGGGGAGGGGATGAGAGCAAGGAGAAGGGAAAGCAGAAGAGGATATCAGGTTAGGAAAGAGAATAGTTGCTCATTAATGAAGGAGGAGTAGAAGAGCAGAAACAGGGGGAGAAGGAAACAAGAGCAAGAAGAATAGAATGTAAAAAAGGATATATCAGTTGAGGGGAGAGTAAAGTTGCTGAATGAGAAAGGGGTAGATGGAGGCCAAGATAAGAGTGAGTAGAACCAAAAAGGGAATAAAACTTTTTAAAAAGTAAGGACAAACCCCGCTGATGAGACTATTCTGGTAATTCAGAGGAGGAAGATGTTTAGGAAATAATACATTATTTAACTTTATAATGAAACCAAAAAAAAAAAAGACCAAGAGTGTTACTTTTCATTTTCATCCATGTTTTTTTTTTAGACCCTAGCTTCTGTTGTGACCATAACATATAAGGAGAGTAAATGTATCATACATTCTTGAAATTAAATCATTGCCTTTGAGTGTTTGCCACAGCTTTCTCAAACATTTAAAAATTCTCCAATTTCCTCTGCTCAACAATCATGAAAAGCTTTTACATCACTGATGTTCTTAATCAGTCTGCACAAAAAACTTTAACATTATCGGTGGCTCATAATCAATCTGCACTTAACTCTGGAAACTTTTTCTGTAACACCCCTTGTGTGTAACCTCTTGCAAAAAAAAGCAAAGAATCAGTATGACAGAAAAACATGAGAGAATTATGGGAAAGGCAACAAAACATCAATTCATCAAAGTTAGGTCTTCTTATTTCAAAAAACGGTCTCATTTTCGATATGATCCCAAATTTATCAATTTGAAGTATTTTACAGTCACAAGACTTATAATAACAAATGTTTGCTCATAAAAAATCAATTATTGTATGAGAGTTCTCTACTCATGAGAAGCAGAAATGTCAAATTTTTTTTAACTGAATGTATGTGGACAAAATTGCCACCTATATTTTAACCAGCACTTAGGCTTCTTTTACCAACAAACTGTTGCAATTTGTTTTCATACTTTAAAATGATTGCTTTTGTCACATTTCCTCCCTTTATCTGAAGCATTTGTAAATTCTTGTCAGCATCATTGCAAGTTTACCTTTGACAGTGGATCATCTCAATTCATTTAAAAACTTTTTTTCTCTTGAACACTGCTTGCCATTGGCTATGTGCTATCGGCAGATGGTGATCAGGCTAGCATGATTAGCTCAGTTCTGGCGCAGTTGAAAATCCCGGAGGTCCAGACAGAGTCTGTTCGTAAGATGGGAGATGGTGGCTCTATGTCCATGATGATGAGTGGAGATCACACCTACACAGTCGATGCCATGCCCAATGATCACATGCTACATGAAGCGATTGCCAGCGTCATGTTGAGATTGGGTTGGAAATATGTCCAGGTAAACCTTTTTTTTTTAAAGTGCTGAATTGCTTTTACGTTGTTTCGCATAGGTGGTTTGCTACTATATCTGCGTTATTTCCTTTTGTGTAGTGGCAAAGAACCAAAAAAAGCCACCCAGTTTTTGCATTGATTTATAACCAGGGGTCAAACTATACTCTAAAGCCACCCAGAGTTTTGGCATGCATTTATAACCAGCAGTCAAACTATGTTGTTGCCTCGGGATGAGTTAAGGGCACTGTTGCTTTAACTGGACACTACTCATCTTAAATAGCTCAGACAGCAGGGTGGTAGATTGCTGATTTTATCCACAGCTGAACTATTTGAGGGTAGGATCCCATGTAATTATTCATATCCTTAGCCTGACTCCAACTTGTGAGATCCTTCGGAAAATTTGGAGGATATGAAACTAACTACAGAAACTGCCCCACTGAATAAAGGATTGTTCGACTTTGATTTTGGCTTTTTATCAACCCAAATCTTGGAACAAGCTGTTGATTAATTTTTCTCTTTAAAAGGTTTTTTACAATCTTTTAAAAAACATTTCAGAATTAACCTTTTTTTTTCTCTGGTAAATTTTCTCCAGGTTGTGACCCACGGGACAGGCATGTACAATGCAGCTGCTCTTGATTTTAAAATGACAGCAGGCAGGTAAGGCTTCGTTTTTGTTGCTTTTTACTTTTATTTTTTTCTCTGCCAGTTGTGATTTCTGCCTAATCATGTCAAAGCTGAAATCTTTCAGTATGTGGCGCAATGCACAGTAAACTATATAACTAAATACAAAAAGGGCATTGAGTTTGCTTGGAAGAATCAGATTAGAAAACTTGAAATAATGTATCTCAAATTAACATTACGTTGTGATGTATGATTATCTTGAGATTAGAGTGAAAAATATATATTTTTAAGTGGTTTGCTTGACACTTTTCTGTGCTGCTATTTTAAATGTTTTTACAGCTCTCAAGAATATCAAGTTAAATGTTCAGGAACAGATCCTCACAGAACCCTTTCCATTCATGCTCTTCTCATTGCTTTCTATCTTACTTCCCATTCCTTTGATTTTCAAATCTCTCTCTCTCTCTCTCTCTCTCTCTCTCTCTCTCTCTCTCTCTCTCTCTCTCTCTCTCTCTCTCTCTCTCTCTCTCTCTTTCTCTCTCTCTCTCTCTCTTTCAACTATTTGACTGCCAGTCTCTCCCTTCCTTAATTGCTCTCTTACTTCCTTAAAACTTATTTTTTTTCTATCAGTGTTTATTTCTATAAATCTTTATGAACCAGATATCATATTCTTTCAGACATGGCATCTGTGTGGTGGATATGGTAGATAACCTAGACTCTGCTGATTCAAACCGCTTCTCCACTGCTGTGGAAAGGCTCAAGAGTCGGTCTGATGCACCTGTTGTTGTGGTTATTGCAGAAATGGCAGCTGTCCGTGGACTGTTGCAAGCCATTCAAAACCAAGGTGTGTATCTTTTCAGGAGACGTATAATATTGCAAAATATAGGGTGAGAAAATGAATTGTTTTTTTGCACCCTCCAAATGTGACATGGACCTAGCCTTTCCAAATTATCATAGTTATTTGCACAAATTGGATTTTGTGCACCAAGAGAAAAGTACCAAAAAATAAATGTATCATAGAATCAACACTTCGAGATTTGAAATTGTAGTAGGCTGTAGGAAACGTGTGCTTTTTCTTATAAAAAATTCACTTTAAATAATAAATGTATCACTATTCTCTAGAACAAAATAAAGGCCTTGATCTATCCAATGTTGATAATATTCCTGCCCCCTAAAACAAGGTCAAGACTATAATCTATTCACTGTTGACCTGTTACTGTCGCTTATTACTGTTCCCTTATACATTGCACTAAAGGAATAATACAGCTGTAAATCTAAAATCTTAAATTAAAATTATCACTCTGTGATTCCCTAAACAGGACAAAGCTTAGATCTAAATCTATGTATTGTTGACATATATCAGCCCTCTAATAAATAAGAATTGATAGAGAAGGTAATTAGAAGCCCAGAGATGCAGCTTGCACTGGACTAGACTTGTAAAATCTTTCAATCAATCAATCCATCCATTAGTGTAGATTTCAAATTCTCTTCTTTTTGGTGTATAGGTCAATCAAGCCAGCTCCAGTTAGTGGCTGGGACAGAAGCTTGGGAAAGGAGCCTTGGTTTGAATACTGGTGCCCTGACCGTGGGGCTTGAGATGAGTAAGGGGAAGATCTTCAAAGAGTTCGAATCATGGCTAGGCAGCTTGAAATCTACACAGATTGTTGATAACCCATTCTTGAGCGAACTGTTTGAGATGGTCATGGAGTGTAACTTGGGGCCATCGACAAAAGGAAAGTACACAAGAGTGTGTGAACCCACAGAAACTTTTAACACAGTGAGTTTGTTTCCTGTCTAATTGGCAGTGATCAGCATGCTTAACCTTCACTAACACCTTGGTAGGTTATGCCCTGGCATTTTTTTTTTTTGTAACCATGTCACTGACTCTCTGTACAGAGTTGTTGTTAAGCTGAGATATTATAGTTGGATATTTTAACCACTCAAGGCAAATCAGAGTGGGAGTTCTCAAAGCATTCAAAGTGGCTCTTGACTGCTTTGAAATGTGTTGATTGAGGACAAGTTCGAAAACACAATATTTGTGGACTTAAAAATTCAGATTTTTTTTTTTAAACTTTCTTACAAAGCAAGAAATTTGCTGTTACTATATGATACTCCAAGACCAATTTATTTCTATTTCACCCTGCCTGGCTTTCAAAAGGTTTGAAATGTTAAAAAGTATTCTCACTTTTTATGTTGAGGAGAGCCATTTCAACTGCTAATATTGATATTTGTACTTATAAAAAAAAAAAAACTGTCAAAAATCGTGTGTTATGTAATATCTTTCAAATCTAATGAACACTTACTCTTTCTATCAATAGGTCTACCCATCAGTCCTATTATATGGCATTCATGATTTAATTTCTTAGGTGTTGATATGTAGGACAAATTATCTGATGAATGTTTTTCTGTGGGATTGAAGAAGGTGGTAGAAGTGCAGTGTAAATCAATCACAAATTGTTCCCTCGTTTCCCCAGAAAAATCTGACTGGGATGGACAAGATTCCTTATGTGATACAGAGTGTATACACAGTGGCGGACCAACTGCACGAGGTCATCAAGGAAAAGTGTGGTGACAACTACTCTGGGCTCTGCACCTCTTTCAGGTTAGTACTGGTGCATCAGGAGGATCTGCGGCCATGGGGAAGAACAACCACTCTTATAAAAGAAGGGCTCATTCATAGCTGATTTGAATCCCTTGAAGTCTTTAAGCATTTTTTTCTTTGCATCTCTGCCATGCATAAGTAAAGTGTGTAGAAATGACTTGAAGCAATTACTGCCTTTGTAATAAACCAACCTTAAGTTTAAAAAAACAAAACACATGCAATCATTAGTTAATAAAGAAAATAATGGCTTAAAAAGGTGTTTAAATTAAAAAAAAATTCTTTTTGTATTTTTTGTATATTTTTTTTTTAATTTCTATTTTATATATATATATATATTCAGCAATTATTTTTAATGATATTAAGGTTTTCCCTTCTTTGTCTTTATCTTCAATCTCTACATTCCATCTGGATGTGGTCAAGGAGTGGAAGTTTCATCTGTGTAATTGATTGAACAAGATATTTTTTTTCCTCCATGGCTCTTTGAAGTTAAATGCTGAATTTAATGTCTCATGAATCAGTCTCTACAGTAGTAATCTTAGTTTTTCTAACATTATAAAAAATGTTGATCTTGTGGCCCTGATTTCTTTTCCTTTTTTTATTCATCAGGTAACATAAAACTGCATGAGAAATAACCCTAAATTGCACATTAAATGGGGAAAGCTGTCCTTTTATTGGCTCGTATTAGTTTTTCTTTTCCTTTTTTTTTTTAAAGTTTACAGTTAAAAAAGTAAACAAGCAAAGAAAAATTTAAAGGATAATCTTTCTTTTCACAACTTTGTCTACCAATCACTTTAAAGATCATCCGGAGACATCGGAGCCCGCCTATACGACAAGCTGCGTAACTACGCTAAACTTTTAAATGGCTATGGCATTAACAGTGGCAAGAGCATTACCGATTTTGTCTTTTATCAACAGGACAATGAAGTAGGTATTTTAACCCTCTTCCCCCCACCTATCCTTACCTGACATTTTTGTTGAAACATGTTCTGATATTTTGATTATTTACACATAGTTTGATAAATTGATTATTTACTCATGTTCTGATAATTTATTTGTTAACAAACGTCCTGATAGGTTGAATAAAGAGAGGGATCGAAAACTCCAATAGATCACGCAAAACGATGTGATGGCAATGATGAAGGTTGTGTTTATAAAGACTTTTCTTTGAAAAAATGCAAAGTTAAATTTAAAAAAAAAATCAGATACAGATGTTAGATGATAGCATTTTTAGGGTGATGAATTTTGAGGGGCAGGTTTAATAAGTGTTTGTGGTCTTTTCCCTCTTCAGTTTGCCAGATATAACAATGAGGACCGCCAGCTGGTCTTTAACAGAAATGTACTGTCCAATGTAGCAGGGGGCACATCCTGTGCAAGTTCATGTATGGAGTGCCAGTACCTGTTTGCTTTACAGAGTGGCATGTACATGCCAGGAGACTGGCTTCTTGCAGGAATCTTCAGGTAAATTAACCCTCACTCTGCCTAACATAGTTTTTCACAATAAAAGGGACACTTGAATTTGAATCATCTTTTTTGTTTCAAAGGATCTCAAGATTATGAAAAGTCAGTGCTTATTTTCCAAAGAGGGACATTGACTTAAATACAAAACAAAACGCTCTCAACTTTCAGGGTCCTCATATGTATCCTGATTCTCAGAAAAAATCCTAGATTTTGACACATCTATAGTGATTATGCTCCAGAAAATTAAAAAATTTATGTGTTCTGCGTCTCTCTGTCTTTGTCTGTCTTTTTGTCTGCTTGTCAGTCTGTCTATCTTTCTGTCTCTTTCTCTTTCACTCTCTTTCTGTTTTTATGTCTGTCGGCCAGTCTTTCTCTCTCTCTGTTTCAGTGTCACACTTTTTTTTTTTTCTTTTTGTTTCTCATTCTGTCTGTCTGTCTGTCTGTCTGTCTGTCTGTCTGTCTGTCTGTCTGTCTGTCTGTCTGTCTCTCTCTCTCTCTCTCTCTCTCTCTCTCTCTCTCTCATTCTTATCCTCTTTGTGCTCCAATTAGTGTGAGTAACCCAGGACCTCAGCAACATCAGCCATATGTGTGTGGAGACATACGCACAAGCAATGGGCCCCAGTACACTACAGCAATGATGTACGCCCTGCAGCAGGTTAACATGGGAAATGCCCCAGTCTCAGTCAAAGGAGTCACTTTTGGTGAGCAGTGAGGCTCCTGATCCTATGTAAACTCTTTGTCTTCACCTTTTTTGTTGTTGTTGAATTTTATTTTATTCATTCATTTGTGTCGATTATTGATAAAATGATGTTAATTTGTTTATTTCAAAATGTTCCAGTCTTAAAGTTTGTATAGAACATGTTCAGGACTTTTTTTGTTTTATAAAATTTGAAGGAAAATTAATGTCAGTTTCATTTATCAATAATTGCATAAAAAATTTTTTTTATTTACACAGTAGAATACAATAAGGTCAAACACGGAACCCTTGAAATCACGAATTCTTCGAACTCATCTACTTTCCCCTTCTGATTCTCTCCTTATTCCCTTCATATTTCTACGTTTTTGTTGAACTTGTTGAAAGTTATAACACGGTTTCTTCGTACAATCAGCCCAAAATTAGAGGGAAAAAAAATGATCTTTTAAGAAATTTGACAGACCATGACTTTCATCACATTTGCAGATCTTAAACTTCAATCAAGTGCTCTACACATCTGTTGTTATTCTTCAAACAAGTATGCCTTGCACCTACTTTTTACTGTATAGAAACAATTTGTGGACAGGTAGCCTAGCCATTATCCATAGTCTCTAAGGAAAGAGACCCCTCTTTACCTGCCTCACCTTACTGTAGCTTAGTCCTATAAACACGGCGCCAGTTGTCTGTCTGCGCCTATGCTAGGTCTACCTGTCTCTAAGGCTTCAAAGCGGCTGATTGTAACCAAGATTTGCTTATTCTCAAAGATGAGACAACCATTAAGATACTCTTGGAGGATCGAGATAGCAAGAAAACTTCAGAAGGCAAATCTTCAGCCTCCACCCCACCATTACAAGTGTATGAGGCTTTAACTTCTGGCTCCTTAAGATGGGCAGGTCTCATTAGGTCATGATTCCATTAGCTTGCCTGCTACCTGTATTTGGATCTCTTGGAGTTAGAAGATTTCTTTATTCTAGGTGGCATTATTTTGGATCATTGCAACAATCCGGGTAGAGCGAACCTACTTACCTCTAGCATCTACTCAAATGAATTGTTCTCCATGGGAGCTGACGAGGGTCGCATCTTGTCCTGGCTGACTGACAATTCTGGTGCCACTAAGGAGGCGGAAGCTCTGCTGGATCCACTTGGTGAGGAATGTTTCCTATCTCTTCCCTTTCTTCGCTCTCTACCTAAATGCCTGAATCTCTCCAACAATATCCTAGCTCCTCTCCATGTCATTGTGTTTTGTTAAAACTCTCCTTTTCCCAGATGTCAAACTCGGCATTCAATTAACAAATTCTTTGGTACAGATTGACGAAAGAAAAGGGGAAAAAAATCAAAATGCTATGCAGCTGGGACACGTGGACATAAATAAAAAAATGAATAAATCCTTGTGTAATTTCTATTTGTGCTCCACAGATAAACAAGTTGTTTCATTTGATCTTGAGGATCATTGTTAATAGAATGTGAATAACAGATCTAATCTTCTAGGAACTGGCTGCTTTGTTTTCACTTCAAAAACTCAAAATAACTTTATCTTTATCCGCTAAACCTTGTATGGTACGACCTAAAAGAGGAATCTGAATAACCTCTAGGGTAATTAACTGGACAATAATTGGAGACTACCCATTAAAACTGAAATTTGCCTTCAATTTTTTTTTGTTTTTGTTTGAAAGTTGTGGGATCCATAAAAGCATTTTAAACAACACTCAACTTTTCCATATTTCATGTGCAATTCCATATCTTCAAATGGTATATATTCTAATATGTGTTTTAGGTGTGGCTGTGGTGAGTCCTTCGGCAACCAGCATGGATTTGATGGATTACTCCAATTTTTACCGCACTATCCAGGGCGATTCGACAGTTGCCTTGGCTCTTGTCAAAAGCATCAAGTTGTTGGGTTACTCATACTTCCAGGTTTGTAATTCACAAAATCCAAGCAACAGAGTCACAAAGGGTAGCTTTTGACTAAATTTTTCCTATTTGCATGATTATCCTATTGGTTTACCAAAGTTTTGAAGATTTGGTTCTGCAAAAAGTTTTGAAGATTTGGTTCTGCAAAATTATCCTTACAAGACAGCAATCCCTCTCACTTATCTTAGCATGGCTAATCATGAAAATTCTCACCTGTTACCACAAGCAGCAAAGGACCAGCTGGCTGTGAAGATGGATTACATGGCAAACTGGCGTCCTTTCCCCCTCAAATATTAAGTCAGCCTTGGAGATCTTAATGTCAATACTGGATGTAGGGTAATAATTAGAAAGACGTGTTTTCTCTGTCTGACTTTGATCTCTTTTCAACGAGATTTCTTATGTCTTTACAGGTCATCTACTCAGACTCTGCTTACGGTGAAGGAGGTTTAAATATCCTCCAGGATGTAGCACAGGTGGAGGGCATCTGTATCATCAACTCCGTCAAAGTATCATCAATAGAAAATGCTGATGCAGACAACATTGTGAAAGCTCTTGTTGATTCAGAGACTGATGTGGTGGTCTTCTTCACCGGCACTGCTCACACCAGAGCTGTTTTTGAAGCAATATCAAGGAACAATGAAGCACGCAACTCACTCTTTGTTCTCCTAGCAGAACCTTATCAAAGTGTATGTAACAGAAGCAGGTCCCTTTTATTGTTTTAAAGTGCTCTTATGTGGCCCTTTGAGTGCTTTTCTTATAAGCTTAATAAACAGCTGTATTGCTGAAAATGAAAAGTAACTAAATCAAAATTTATAGAAGTCTAAAGGTAGAATGATGAGAAAACTGAAAAAGAAAACATTGTTTTTTCCTTGGAATCATATGTACACAAGCAAAATTGAACAATATTGGTCTATGAAAAAGATTTTTCAAAAATTGTAAATCAATTCATCTTTAAGGAATCACAGTAAGAAAGAAAAAAAAATTCACTGTATGAAGTTATTAGGATTTAGAGTGAATGAAGAAAAAAAAATAAACATTAGAATCAATGTAATTGAAAATGTTTAACTTTTTATAATAAATAAGTGTAAATATTATTGAAAGACATTGGTCTGTAAAGTGAATAATATGTAGAATTTATGCAAAACTTGTAAAATGTATGTAAAATTTGAAACTATCTACCATTGCGCATATACTCAACAACTTGAATACTTATTAGGGCCTCAAAGAAAAATGCTTATAATCACACTTGGCCTCATCAGTACTCCTGCAAGTTTTTTTTCTTTTTTTTCTTCTTCTAAAGAACTAGTTAACTTAAGGAAAATGTAAAATGGTCAAGTAAAACAAACATGGATGATCAAAGAGAAAGGAAAGGTTTGTTCTATTATGGAAATAAGAATAAGATTTTCCAGTAATTGATTGTCTTTCCTCTCAGATTGTATCCTCCGTTGCTCCCCGAATGAAACATAAGATAATGAGCCTGCGACTTCAGACTGGTTTGCTCCAGAACTACAACACCTACCTGAACACTACCTTTGCAAATCCCTACTTTGATCAGTACTACATGAAGGTGAGCAGGGAGTGATTTTAGAATAGACTGAGAGCCACTACCAAACAGGAAACTGACTTGTATCAAGGCCGGCCTGTTAGATCTAACTAATTAAGTTTGCAATGTATCATGATTTATGTGATATCACAGTTAACTTTTATGTCAACAAAACACCAACAGTTTATGATTGTTTGAAGGACAATAAGACCAGTATCTTTCCATATCTATATTGATTGCAAAAAAAATTCATTATCATGGATGTATATCTCTCAAATTAACTCTGATTTCAGACACTTGTTGCCTCTGGTTTCAGCTCTTGCCTTCATTTGAATTTTTTTTTTATACTTAAGCTTTGAAAAAAACATTTTTCATTTCTTGTTAAAAGCATTTCCATAACTAAGTCTAGGTCTAAATTTTGACACAAGTCCCTTGTTATTCACCCCCAGGGACTTTCTATTTATAAACTCTTTTAACCCTATTTCAATGAGAGGCTCTGAATGCAGACAGATTTGAATGTTCATATAGGCTAGTGGCTATTTGTACTCTTGTTTGCTGTACTTCTACACTACTACAGGAACTTAAATCTTTAGATTTAGATCTGGACTTTGAAGAACTAGTGCCTGGCTCGTTGGACATTTGGTCACTTTGCACTAATAAATCCAGATCTAAGTTATTGTAATGGTTGACAGCATCATCTGCTTTGCTATCAGATGAATCAATTTCTGACCCTAAGGATTGATTGATTCAAAAATATTCCTATGCTGAATAGCCAGTCTACACCAGACATCTGGCTGAAAGTGAAACTAGATTTAAATCTAGTGAGGTCCAGCTTGTTTCAGGGATTGATTGCAAAATGCGCTGTAACCTTTTTATTTACCAAGAGAGCTAACTCAAATAAGATGAAATATAAAGAGAAAAGGTGACTGCTAACTGCCATAGAATGCCAGACCGGAAGGTAGGTTAGATCTATTAGAAAAAAAAATAGGGAAGTGCCAACTGAATCCTCTTGGTAGTGGCACTACAGCAAATATTTTTTGCTGTTTGAAGCTAAGTACATAAGATGTCTACTAATGTTAGATTTCTGTATTTAATTGACATAATTAGCTGCATGTTATCATTTCTTTTAGGTCCTGATATAAATGTGGATTATCTAGATTTCAACAAAGATTTTTACAAATTTATTCTTTGTAGAAATTATTAAAATTAAAAAAAAATTAATTCAGTCTCGGTTAGATGAAAACTAGATCTAGATCTAGATTGTTAGATCTTATCTCTTCTACACGGCTTCGCAAAGGCATTATTTTAGCTGCCGAGGCCCGCACAGTGTCAATGACCTTACCCATGACCTAGATGTTGGCTCAGGTAGACTCAGGGCCTGCGTGGCACATTATGCTTTTTTTGATATTTTATTGTAACTTCTAACCACAATAGTACTTAATATGTTATATTTTAAAGTTTTACATTGAAAAATAAACAAAACAGGCTCTATAGACAAGCAAGAACGAAAATTCTAGCTCAAATACTTTTTTTGCTATATGGCCATAAACTGTGAATTTATTGTAGTATATTAGAAAACAATAGAGTGATTTTTAAAAGGTCGTAATAATGTAATTCTTATCATATTTCACATACAGAACTTATCAGTTTTGAATAAACTACTCACCAAATTTTTTTCGTTAGATAGAATAGTTTTTACTAGAGACAGACTCTTTGCACTTTTATATTACTTAGCTAAATACAAGTAGTCTCGATCAGATTTGTCTTCACTGTGTTACAATAGTGCTTTTTGGAACAGCATTGACTCACAAATAGAGGATAAATTAAATCACACAAAGATACCACATAAATTCATGTCACAGATCCTGTTCTATCTCGGCAGGTCAGAATAAATAAAAGTTTAAATTGTAAAAATATTTTACAGCAATTATTTTCAAAGATATATTTATTGTCCTATCCTCGAAGAACAAGTTCAATTTGTAGAAGGTGTGGTTTAATTTATTAAGGAGACCCAGTCCAAACTTGCGGTTTCTAATGTGTGAAATGCAATGGTGTTCTAGCTAATGTTTTTGAATGACTCCGTTGTGAAACATTCTTCTGTAAATTGTCATGAATTTGTTTATTGCTGTTTCAATTTATGGTAAAGAGCTGTAATCTAATTACAGTTGCTGTGTAGGATGTAGCCTTGTAAACTGTCCTGAATGCACTGATGAGATGGTTAGATTTTTTAAAATTAAAAACATGGACTATGAAAATGCAGTTACTACACTCACAAATATGATGACAGAAATATCAAAGTAACACCGCATTTCAAATAAGATTTGAAAGAAACTGTTGTAAGTTGAACAATGTCTGTACTATGAGAAGTTTCGAAGATATTGTGAGGTAAAGAGGAGGAATGTTCTGTTTTATTACATAAAATTCTGCAGACCTGTGCTCTGGCGCGTGCAAACAGCAATTAAATCAAGTCATGGGCAGGCCTGACCCTGACAGTGATTGATTAAAGTACCTGCGCTCGGCCTGTTGTAAAAAAGCTTGAGTCGCCTTAGTTCAAAAAAACTTTTAGGCCTTTCCCCCCATTGTTCAGGACTAAAATGCAGCTTTTAGGGCATAATTCCAAGCCATGTCTAAAATATAAATTTTACAGGGTTGATTTAGGTGTTGATCTGGATATATTTAGGTCAAGATTCAATTAAGGTTAAGTGAGCTCTAAAAGATTTAGATTATACATTGATAGATCTAGATATAGTCTTTCTAAAGTATGATTATAGATGTAGCTTTGATCCAGATCTAGATATTTGAGCTGGTCTATTCTAGATACCAGATTTAGAACCCTGTTAGTATTGTCTGTCTAATGTAAATTTATATATTTATATACCTGTATCTAGATTACATGTTCAGATAAGTATCTGAGGTTTTTATGTTGTTCTGGCACCAGATTTTAGATAATCTAGACCCTGAATAATTTTTGCCCAAATTTCATATGATTGTATCTACATATAGATCCCTAAATGTAGGAGAAGAGTTCGATAAGAAAGTGAAGAGTCTGTTTTCTAATATATGATCTAGTGTATAGAGGACATATTGTGAAGGCTTAGGCTGTATTAAGGGGCTTAGTTATTTTTTTTCAGGATATCCTTGTTCTATTCAGTTATCCATAATGCTCAAGATGTAGAAAATAGATTTTAAAAGTTTTTCAATTATTCATAATCATACTTCTAGGCAAAAGAGTTCTTATTCTGTATATTTAGACCTTAAAAGATAAGGCTTACTTTTGGGCTCAAGTTTTTCAAGTCATGTCCAGAGGCCATTTACATCCCTGCGTTCTTTATAGTTACAAAGAGGAAGTAAGAAAATAATGAGAGAGCCAAAAGCTGATGCTGACAAAACTGAAAACACCCAGTCTCAATCGTAAACTGAGCATACTAAAGTTTTAACGATATGTGTGGTACAAACCTCCACCTCAATCACTAAACTGAGCATGCTAAAGTTTTAACGACATGTATCAGATGAAAACGCCCACTCTCAATCACTAAACTGAGCATACTGAAGTTTTAACGATATGTCTCTGATGAAAACAACCAGTCTCAGACCCTAAACTGAACTTACTAAAGTTTTAACGATATGTATGGTACAAACTCCCGATCTCAGTCACAAAACTGAGCATACTTCAGTTTTAACGATATGTGTCTGATAAAAACACCCAGTCTCAGTCCTAAACTGAGCATACCACATTTTTATTGATATGTCTATGATGAAATCCAATATTTGACTGTTTGATCAACCAAATGTTTCCTCTTTTTGTCTATCAAGTAATTTTTTTTTTCAATTAACTATTCTTTAATGGCCAGTATTGGTTCATGCATTGCAAAACTATTTATTTATGATGCAAATAAAGGGTTGTGAAGAAGTCCTCATTTTCTTTGCAGGATCCACTTTTTTATTTTATTTTTTTCCCGAGAATTTATAATTTGCTGGTAAGGATTTCATTTTATGAAGACTAGCGCAACTATTTATATAGTTTTTTAATCATACACTTTTTCTTCCCACTTCCAACATGACAGCTAAAGCAATGCAACCTCCCTGGCTTCTCGACCTATGACCAACCATGCCCTGGAGGACGGATAGCTATAACTGACGAAAAAGGCTATGCACCAGACAACTTCATTCTAGCAACAATCAATGCCGTGTATGCCAATGTTGACGCCTTGGATAGGACAATAAGAGGATACTGCGGAGACTCCTACACACAGCCATGTCATGCATTCCTGTCTGCCCCTGATATGAGGACGAGATTTAACTTGAACTTGGCTAATGTGGATTTTGTAGATGAGGCTGGCAAGAGTTTCCGCTTCGTTGACAGGGAGGGCAATGTCATCTTTGATATACTGCAGAGTGATTCAGAGGGAAATTATAGAAAGGTGAAATTACAATCAGCACTGATTAAAAATATCTGAAGGAATGTAACCACTTATATTCAAAGAATGCTGAATATGCTGAAGACATCTTGGCTGAAACTAGTTACTAAGGTTTCTGGAAAAAAAAATGTTTTTAGGAAACATAAATACTAAAATTTTAAATATTGCTTAACGTAGCATTTAGCCAACGTAATTAACATTTTCAACAGAACTTAAGATAATCTTTAAAGAATAAAATTACTGATTATTGATGAACGAGATTTATCTTTCTTCTCTGTATCATCCTGTAGGTCGGAACGTATGGTGGTGTATCCCTTAATCTGGATGGTGCGGACACGTCAGTGTACAGCGGTGTCGTTTCTGCTTGCTCACCACCGTGTCTGAGTTGTGTCATGCGGGGACTCAACTTTTCTCACATACCTGGAGATATTTACCTTGCAGGTCAGTGTCTGTTTAGGCTTCCTTTTTTAGGGAGTATGGTGGCAATTTGGCATGAATCATGTATGCAAAGGTGGCTTGTGACAACATGACTATAAATCGATTAAAATCTTGCAAAAAAGGGAGTAATTTTTAAATGACTGTCACTTATAGCCTCCTTTCTAAGCAATGCCAAGCTCTACTTAAATCTTAAGATCTATTCAAATGCCTGTACACTCGTGATTTTGAATTCATTGATTGTCCCTATTGTTACAATTATCTCAGTCTTGTGTGATGCTTGACCTTTCTTTACAGTGTGAATGTTTTTAACAATAATTTCTTTTTGTTTTTTGCTGTGTTCAGCTTTAATGAGCATATAATGTTATGTGAACAATTCTTTGTAGGCACCAATCAGTAGAATGTTGAACTGACCAAGAAGAGGTCTTAAATTTTATAACAGTGCAAATTTTGTAAGGAGCAGACTCCATCTAATCAGCCCAGATTTGGCCTTATGAAAAGCCAAAATCTTAAGTATAAGAGTGTTTGGATAACTACTAATCGAAGGACCAACATCATAAGGATATACAAAGATGAAGTTTTCTTTCTCAAGCTGCTTTACCATTCAATGAAATCTGGTACCTGATAACTCACACTATGATTTAGGCTACGGCATTTTTAATTTATGCTTCAATGTAACCAATAAGTACTAATTGTTTGACAGTAATGATGGAAGAATGTCCATTCCATTAATTGCAGGAAATAAATTATTTTAATTCAAAGTATTTTTTTAGTTGGATTTGTCCAGGGTCTCATCCTTCCGGCCTTTGCCATGCCTGTTGGAGACTTCTTCTGTATTCAGAAAAATCAATGTTGTAGATGGCAAATTGTTGAACAGTGAAACCAAAAAATAAAATCTCTTACCCTTTTTATTAATATGCTATTGCTATTTTATGTCAGATGGTGGGCGAGGAATTTTGCTTGTGTTTTGCTCAGTAGTTGACTCCATCTGGAACTAATGGTTAGAACAACATGCTTTTCTTCTTTGTCTTTGTGATTGTTTTAGCTTGTAAGGCCTGCTTCCTTCACAACATTCACATGATTTGGTAAATTTTTGAGCTTCATTTTGGTGGTACTTTTGAGTAATTTGCTTTCACTAATGTAAAATATTGGCCCTGTGGTAAAGTGGACAAGATCTTACAAAATTCTTGAGCTAACATGTAACATCTTAACTTATAATTTTTGAAAAGTTTCGTTACTTTTGTCCTTTTCATGTGTCATCAGGTGTATTTGATGTGCACAAGATCTCAAGCACTCCTTTCACCTGTGGCAGCATCAACACACTGCATGGATTTCTGCTCTTGGAGGCGTTCCACTATGCTCTCAGTCAGGTCAACAGCAAGAAGGGTCAGTTTGCCAACATTTTACCAGATGTAAAACTTGGAGGCATCGGCATTGATGCTTGCGACTCGGAAATCAGGGGAAGCTATTTGGTCAGTAACATCAATAATGGCATGACAACACTGGCTCGTGATGGTATTGTTATTGACCCAGCAAAAATTGATGCCTACATTGGATCATATGGAAGTCGAGCCTCAATTTATCTTGCTCGAGTCCTCACTGATCTAAAGATTCCTCAGGTATGTGTGAGCTTCTTTTTTCATGGAAATAATGCTAAAATCTTTACTTTTTCAAGCTTTGTATTAGCATTTTTTTTTCCTGAACCCTCATGCTTTTCTTCAGGCAGAAAACATTTAAAATAGTCACTTGAAATTGTAAAGTTTTGTAGATGATGAAACTGAAATAAATATGTAAGTTCTTAAGCAAGTAAAAGTGATCATTTCTGTAAATTTGAAAACTTTATACTTTTTTGTTTTTCTGTGATCAACTTATTTTTTTTAAAATGGGAGGGACAACAGACCTTTTTGCACTTTCTCATAAATGTGCTTTCATCTTAAAAAAAAAAAACCAAACAACAACAAAAAAAAATCAACACCCAACTGTTATGTTGCCTTGAACAAAACATCTGCAATCCATTTCTCATAAGCAGCTCTACATACTGGCAGCTCCAAATCTATTGCTATGTATTAATCAGCTTTCATTATTAACATCTCCAAACCTATTACCATGATCAGTTTTATATGTTAACATTTCCAAACCTATTGCCATTCATAGATCAACTTAATTCTTAAAATTCTCCAAACTTATTGCTATTTGCAGATCAGCTATGCAGCAGGTAATCCTGATCTTAGTGACGATCGATATTATCCGTACTTCTACCGCACTGTCCCTTCAGACAAGGACATGGTAGAAGCCATCTTAAAATTCTTGGATACCAAGGACATCAGATATGTCCAGGTGAGTTCAATCGTCCATCTCTGAAAATGGAATCAAACAATGTTTAGGACCAAACAGAGAGACAATTATTTTAGCTTGTTGCCCGTTATGACCATCAGACAACGTTACTAATGTTGCTGAGACATAGTTGGTCATAGGAAAATTGGCCAAAGCTTTGCCATCACCAAAATTGAAGACAGGCCTGGCATATGGGGATCTTCCAGCGTGGATGCTGCTTTCAATTTAGGAAGTTTCTTGCTTAAACTGATGTCTGGTGTGAATATGGGTAGACCAAAGTTCACATCTAGATTTAGATGCTGGTGGCATGTTGATATTAAGAGAGAAGAGTGATATCTAAGTGAAAAAGGGCTGCTTTAGAAGATTTGAATGGTCAAGGTGGAGGTTTCAAAAGAAGGAAAATCAGATTGTTTGGATTAAAGTGAATTCATATCTAGATCTGTTGTCTTACGTGCAAAATTGAATTATAAAATAAATCAATTTTTGGTTGTGTGTGAAAACTGAGCTCTAATATAAATTAATTTCATTACTAATTTAGAACATGTTTTTTTTTAAATTATCTTAACATGTTAAGTTTTCATGGGAATAGAAATTTTTTTTCATTTTCTTTAATCATCCCAAGCAGATGAAATGGTTGATCAAAATTGAACATACAGAACTAAAACTTGTTAATAAAAAAGATAAATGACTGAGAACAATTATCTAAATTTCTTTCTTTATTTCAACTGTTTGTATGAACAAAATACTGTATGAAGCACTGAGATACATTTCATTGCACAGTCTGTAAGAAATATTGCCGTCCTTTTCATAACAAATGTTCTTGTTCTTAAATGTAGGTTGTGTATGAGGATACATTCAATGCAGCTGCAACAAAGGACTACTTTATAGAGCAAGCTTCCTCCTACAGAATCTGTGTTGCTCAAGTTGTGGCCTACGCTGACATCAGGACAGTCACAGAGTGAGTGAAGGAAGCCTCTGATTCATTCTGAAAATGCTTAGGCATTTGCCAGGCAGCTTGTTTGTTCAAAAACTATTTCCAGAAAATACAGAAAATGCCTCTTTCAGTTGACGGCACCTTTTTTGACATATCTAAAAACTTGAAAAAAAAAAAAAAATTCAAACAGTATGTTTGTACATGAGAGCCTCAGCCTGGGATTATTTGCTTAAGCATCATAACAAAATTCCTTGTATCAAAAAAACCACCATAGGAAATAATGAAGTGCTGGGGTATATATATATATACACACATCTTTTTTTTAAATGTATAAAAAGGTATCGAGATCATGTAACCACACGCCTGATCAAAGATCTCAAAAAGTCCAAAATCATTCCAGTGTGTCTATTCACTTCATAGTCTGTTCTTTAGTTCCTTCAAATAAGCTTTGCACTGGAACTTGGGAATAGGTATGCTCTAGAGCTCTTTGAGCAGATCAGAAAACATGTTATCATATCATTGCATTATAATAATTATGCTGATGTAAAAATGTGGATAATAGGAGGTTTTACTATTTTGAAGCTCATATAAGCTTTATTCCATTATAACTGTAACTAAAAATTATAGATGAACTTCTCAAACGATTTCTCTAAGAAAAGATGAGATTTGAATACAGAATACTGGTATTTCTATGTCTGTTTTTATTGAATCCACCAGTGAAACAGCTACTTCTGTGGTGTCCCAGCTGATTGAGAATCCGGCAGCCAACACAGTGATAACTCTCCTCAGCACAGAACTGATTGCACCCATGCTGCGAGCTGTGGAAAGGTCCACCCGAGCTAGAGGAAAACTGCGGTAAAAGAAAGATTCTCTGCACAGGTGTAGGGTACCAGTTAATTACCCACCCAAACCAAGCACCTGTCCTACAGAAATTTTTTTTTTTATCTCTGGGATACAAAAACCTTAAAAATTTATTTGAATGGAGCTGATGAGTGGTTTACCAATAAGAAATACCTATTAAAAAAAACAAATAGAAAAAAGAAACCTTGGTGAATCATGTTTTATCATTTGATAAATGACTTTTTTTTTTTAAGTTTGACAAGTTTGAAGTTAAATGAAGGCAGTCACAAGGTTGGAAATAGAAATGGAGAAAAGAATGTGGTTTTAGGTATATTAGTCTCTGTTTGCTAGGATGGAAAATAAATTACTCTTCAGATGAAGGTGAAGGCATCGGGTTCAATATAGCTAATGCAATTTGTTACAGGTTCTTGCCACCAATCTTTATTAATATTTCTCGTCTTGATTTTCACAAGGTTATGTATTTGTGAAAAAGGTCACTAAGTATGATTCAATCATTTCGTATACAAGTTATTAATTGTCCCCACAAATAATGGAAGTATATCATCCCAGTTGTATCCAATGAATTACTGCTTCATGGAAAAAAATTTTAAGGTAAAAATGTTTGTTGATTATATCCTGAAGCCCCTAACAACTGTTCCCATACTTTTAAAGAAATATCATGAAAACTGTGGTAATCTCTATTTCTGATAAGTCTATATTTTTCCTTTTCTTTCTCGATATTTCTCCAGATTTTTTGGCTCAGATGAATGGGCAGACATTCAAGAGGCTGTTGTGGGGACAGCGGGTCAGCAGGCGGTTAACTCCCTCACTGTTGGATTAGACTCAAATAGTGTTGAGGTAAAAACACAATTACACCCAATAAGCCTAAAGAAAGAGTAAAGAAGCTCTATTTACAATTCATTTTCTTTATCCCAGGAATAAGTATTTACTTCAAAAAGTATGTCATCTTCTTGTAGGATGTAATCACTCTTCTTTTAATTGGAGAGCCCAATTTTTTTTTAGGATGGTTTAAGACCTACTTTATGAGGGGATGAATGAAGTGCTTAGGCCTTCCATCTCAGCCTTATGTAGGGCCTTATTGTCTATTCAAATGGATTATCCTGTTGTGAATGAGCTGTCCAAGAAATAGAGGTTTGGAATTAGTTTGCTCCAAAAGGTTGAAACGGTATCAGCCAGCAAGCTGACCTGTGATAATGATTTATGAGTCTTACCTTGTACTCTTATAATCAGACTTTTTTACGTATTTGTTCTTTTTTTTTTCCATACATATTTTTGCATGTTTCGTTTTCCTAGGTATATATATAAAACCCCTTTTTTATCCTTTGATAGTTTGTATTTCACATTTATATGTGAATATATTTGTGTAATTTCTTGTTCTTGTTTGATGTAGGCGTAAATCTGAAAGCTTACATGCTTTGTTTTGTTTTGTAAATTTTGAAGCTGCACTCTACTTTTTTTTTTTTTTTTTTTACTGTGCTTCACAACTTATATTCATCTAAATCTAATTCATCTGTGACAGAAATATCAAGCAGATCACACAGATCGTCATCTAAAAGTTTAAGTCCATATCGCATCAAGCCTGAAAGTTAGGCTTAGGTAGGGCCCTCTTCATTTTGCTATGTTGTGAATGTACATCAAGGAACAGACTCCTAATTGCTCAGGACAAATAAATAAATCCTTTTTTTGATCGGTTGATAATAGCTACACACGAACTGGGGTGAATTCAACACGACTAGCTAAGCCTGGTGTACAGTGTGTTGGGTTTGTTTAGACCGTACAGATTCAAAGGGTTAATTACAATAAGGAGATTCAAGAAAGAATTCCCTCTTCCATATCTGAGACAAGAAACTCTGCTTCCCCTTCCCCTCTCCCTCCCTTAAAGATAAAAAAAAAAAAATGGGAAATAGCGCCTAGCTTACTTTTTGTGTCGTTTTTTTCTTCAGGAATTTGAAAGCTACATTAATGCACGGGGCCTGGCAAATGCTGGGGAAAACCCATGGTTTGAAGAGTACTATCAGGCCATACACAATTGCTACTTGTCCAAAGTGAACACAATGGGATATCGACAAGCTTGTTCTCAAACGCTCTCAGATATCACCTTCTCCAGCCGTTACCAAGAGGATCGAGGTGTGGCCTACGTGATAGATGCTGTATACGCTGCTGCATTTGGTCTGCATGAAACTCTCAAAGAAAAATGTAAGAAAGAAATTGTTATTTCTGGTACCATACTAGAAATCTATGGGCCTTGTTTGGCATAGGTGAAAAAAGTTTAATCGCTAGATATGCTCTCTTCAGTGGGAAAAAAAATGTCAAAACCAAAGTTAATGCACCAATGATGGGCTCCAGTGACATTCAGAGCAAGGCTGTATCTCCTATAGTGATATCATGAAGTTTTGCATCATAGTTCATCAACATTAATTATATTGTTGATGAGGAGTAGAGGTAAGGAAATCTGAGGAGAAATCAAACCAAAAAAACAAAAGGCCATTTTATGAAGAGGTGGCCCTTAGTTCAGTGATACCTTCACCGTTGAAACTCCTTTTGCTGTGTCTGCAGAGAAGATTGCTACTCACACATTAGCTGTTTATTGTATAACTTAACCTCAAAACTTTTCAGGGCTTTCAAGCTTGGCATTTTCTCATTTAGGATTTTTCTCACCTCCTTCTACCATGAAATACCAATCATTTTGTCATAACTCTATCATATTTCTAACCAATACTCTCATTTATACCATAAATGAGCAATTACTGCTTTGGAGTAAATTGATGCAATTTTGAAAAGGAAATGTTGTCACAACAGTCACATGATTAAAAATAACAGATCAATAAGCTGCTGTTAGCTCAGAGGTCTTTATTGATCTTGTGCCTCTACTTAATTATTTCTGTGGATGAGCTTAGAGGCTTGCGTTAACTGCCCTACTCTGGCTGACTGTAAATTTGTCTAGTGTGCTAAGGAGAAGCCAGAGATTTATGGATTGGTGATATCAGAGAAGAGACAAAATATCAAACAATGATACAATCTATCAATCTATTTTGTTTTCTTCTCCAGGTGGCAACAACTATAAGACTGTATGCCAGACCTACTTAAATGATAAAAACCGCCATGATATTCTGAACGAAAAACTGAAAGATGTCACCTTCACAGACCCTCTGGGAGCAAACTTCCAATTTGTCAACCGGTCAGGAAACTATAATTACCGCTACTATGCACTTGACAGGGGCGTATTTGGAGATCCCATTTACAATGAGGTCAGCAAGAGCCAGCTGGGATGGCTACTTTTCTTTCTTCACATGTCTCTATACATTTGCAAATCTGATTTAGGTTGCATGGTTACTTGGGCATATGAAAACAATCCTTATGTAACTTGAGATTAGAATTTGACTTATTCTTAATCACGTGAGTCAAAAGTGTAATTCCCTTATTGAAAAGCAGTTCATTTTAACCAAAAACTGAATGTCTACAACTTTGAAATGGAGGAAATACTTTTTTTCTTAAATCTTTTATATCCCTGACATTTTTGGATGCACACTGTTTTTTTTTTATTTAGATCTGTTGGCTGTTTACTGGTAAACTAATTTTTATGAATGAAACATGGGTGAAATATTTCAAGCCCTTCTCTGCTCAGAAGACTTCTTGGATATGGCAGGGGATATTGAAAAAAGCATGAGCTTGCCATATAAGGGACAAGCTACATTTGATCATTCTCCATCACCGACTACCCTCGTTTTCAACATTTGCCTTGCTCCTATCCTCAGATTGGTAAATACAATATAGTCACACAAGAGATCAGTATTTCAACGCTGTATGAGAACCAAATAAACAGCAACTGTGAGCGTAAGGACACTTGCAGCGAATGTCCTCTGATCAGAGACAACAGCCTGCGCCATGTCACCTATAATGGGTAAATAAACATTTGCTATATGTCACTTTAAAGTTCTGTTTTCTTTCTTATTAATTTGATTAGAGGAAGCTTTTATTTGTCACTTTCTTTGTACAGGCTAAGTTATCACAGCTTCTGCATTTATCCATGTGAACAATATCATGATAAACATCAAACGTACAACATTACTTTAATAGAGAGTTTTTAACCGAGTCTCTTAGCTCAAGCAATCTCAGGGTGTCTGACAGTGTCCTCCTTTTTGACCGGTTCTTGGACATAGCACATGTCAGATCTGTTTTGAGTCATTCATAAATACATCATACCCCTATGCACTCTGTCCCTGAGATCCAATGCTGCCCAACACATCCATGGCGTTGGTTGACACAGTGGATATTTTCTTTTGCAGCATTTTGAACTCCCCTTTGAAGCCTGGAGATTTGTTTTCCTGCTTTCAAAATGTAAAACTGGCATTTGTTTGGACGTTCTAGGTCTAAATATGTGAAATTTTAATTTTTATTAAAGGAAGTCGTTCATTTTTTCCCTTAACCTTACAATCCTTATTTGCGAGGCCATGATTATTATTTTGTTTACTTCTTAATGGCTGCCCAGAGTGGATCTACTTTCCGTAACCTCTCCTCACCCTCTCTCTCTCAAAAGTTTAATGTTGCAATATGTAATACGAACTGGTCTGAATGATCACAGAAACCCAATACGGATTCAAGACTATGTAACAAATTTTGAGTTAGACTCAACTCATAGCCTTACTCACTCACCCTACTCTTTGAAAGATGAACCAAATGAAGGATTTGACTTTATTATTTTTTTTCACAACCATAATGCAAATTGTACCCATTGCAGGGCTAGTGCAGTTGGCTCAAATACGAAGACAGTTGTGGCTTTCTTTGACATACACAGACAAGGTGTTGATCCGTACCGATGCGGTGCCATCAACCCAGAGGGATTCCAACAGTTTCTTGCTTTCTTTTACACTCTGAAGAAAGTCGTTAGTAGTGTGAGTAAGCTTGAGATAAGACAAAAATTTTTTTCACCCAGATAGTGGTAGGGAGATTTGCTCTCTCATCTACTTTGGATAGTAGGGTTTTAACTTGGTGTGGAAACTTATTGTTAAATCTGTTACCACCTGTGTGCTCAGTGAATAGGTAAGAAAGGTTGAATCGCCAAGAATGGCTTGGTAGCATAGCTGTTCTTGCTCTTCACGTTGCTTGTCCCTTGCCATTTGGCTGTTCCATGGGTGGGAGAATGCCGGCTGTGGCCAGCATGCCAGTCAATCAAGATTCAGGACATGGTCTGCCGGCCTATCATCCTTTGGAGAAAAAAAAAATTGTGTGCTGGTCCAAAAACTAGATAGATCTAGAGATCTAAGTCTGGAAACTTTCGTTTCATAGGCCAAACCAAGATTTTTGCTAGTTTGAATTGGTTTGTTTTCCGGTTACTTTCATGAAAACTCAGTAGCTGATAGGGTATAACGATGTGCTTTGCAATTAAGATGTTTTCTTACAGAGTGATGATTAGTCTTCAGTTTGAGAGGATTGCATAGTCTGCAGGCTTTTTGAGATTTTGTGGCCAAGAATCAAGAAGCCTGCAGGCTTTTGAAGATTTCATGCTCCCACCCATGTTGTTCTTTTGAGTACGATAATATTAAGGACAGGTTAAGCCTCACAAATTTTCTCATTACATTTTTAGATATATGGGCTTTAGAAATTAAACTTTTGGATAATCAGATTTTGATGCTAGAGAAGTTATATGCTAGATATCATGAGCTGAAGAGTTTTTCTTTTAAAAAACCAGTTATAAATGTGCACCAACTTTAGCAGGGTAACACAATCCCGTTTGTCATGTCATGAAATTTTGAAAATTAACTTTTGTCGTCATTGATATTTACAGACTGAGGTGGATATTTACCTTCTCATTTAACTTGTTATGATTTTCCTTATCCAGACTAATATACGTATGGTTGCTATTGATACCTGCTCCAACAGCCTTAGAGTAGACCAGGATCTCTATGGTATACTGGCTGGAGATGGTCTATGCAACTCCAAGTAAGTGAATTGTTTGACCATTTTGTCGCCACAATTCATAAAGTCTGTGTTTCTCTAAGGCCAGTTTTGTCCACTTATGATGTGGCAATCCTGTCCTTTGAGAATGCCAAAACATGACACTGAAATGTGTAAACCCATAGAATTTAGTGGAAAAATTTGGAAGAATATTGTTCATCGTAATTTTGTCTTGTCACCCCCTTAACTTAACTCTCGCAACTCTCAAAAATCTAAATTCTTCTATAAGTATTGCTCAAAGGATAGAAAGTAAGAAAATTATAATTTCTGCTGTGCTAGACAAGCAGTGATATGAGTTTGATTGACAAAAACCCGATCATGCCTTTTGTTTCTCTTTCTGTCTATGTTTGACACAACCTCTATCATATTTTTTTTCCTCCCTATGTCCAATTTTGACTCAAAATCATCTTTTTCTTTACGTCTAATTTTGATAGGAAACCCTATCATACATTTTGTTTCTCTCCTTGTTTAATCTGACTCAACATCTATCATACATTTTGTCTGTCTGTCTGTCTGTCTGTCTGTCTCTCTCTCTCTCTCTCTCTCTCTCTCTCTCTCTCTCTCTCTCTCTCTCTCTCTCTCTCTCTCTCTCTCTCTCTCTCTCCCTCTCTCTCTCTCCCTCTCTCTCTTTCTCTCTCTCTCTCTCCCCCCCCCCCCTCCTCTGAGTGTGTGGGTGTGTCTACATTTGATACAACATCTATCATACATTGTGTTTCTCTCCCTCTGTCTAGGTTTGACCTCACTTACCCTCTCAGTTTGAATGACCTGGGCAGCGTGATTACACTGGGTGAGCTTAACACAATGGCTGCGGCCCGCGTGCTGGAGGGTGCAGGTGTGACCTATATGAGCCCAAATGCTTTGAATCCTATGTTGGACAACCACCCCCACCTTATACGATCTATCGCACCAACCAGCGCCATGATGAAAGCTCTGGCCGACCTCCTCAAGGCCCTTGACCTGACCTATGTGGATGTAGTCTATGAAAACACTATGGAGGGCTACCAGATGATGAAAAAATTTGATCATTACACTTATGATGCCCAGTCAGTTTCTCATGCTTGATTTACACTTTATTGACTTAAATGTTCAATCCTTGCTTTTGCAAATTCAAGTTTTATACCCACAAAACTGTGGCTGTCCGTATCCTCTCCCCATTTCTCCCTCTCTCTCTCTGTCTCTCTCTGTCTCTCTCTTTCTCTCTCTCTCTCACTCATGCCCTAACTCCCTTATATGATGCCCAGTGAGTTTCTAGTGCTCTAGTGCTTAATTACACTTTATTGTTTTAAATGTTCAATCCTTGCTATTGCAAATTCAAGTTTTATACACTCCCAGAGCTCTGGCTGTCTGTGTCTTCTCACCATTTCTCCCCCTCTCTTTTTTTCTCTGTCTGTCTGCCTGTCTGTCTATCTGTCTGTCTGTCTGTCTGTCTGTCTGTCTCTCTCTCTCTCTCTCTCTCTCTCTCTCTCTCTCTCTCTCTCTCTCTCTCTCTCTCTCTCTCTCTCTCTCTCTCTCTCTTTCTCTCTCTCTTTCTCTTTCTCACTCAATCACTCACTAACTCATTCACTCTCATGCCCATTCCTCTATCTCTCAATTTAAGTAAACCTGTTTTTTTGATACTACTAGTATTTCATTTTAGAAAAGTTTTGCTTGCTCTTGCAGAGTCTGCCTCGCAAGCCAGCTTGCAGTCGATGAGGATGCCTCAGATCTGGAAGTTTCGTCTTTGCTTAATGGTTTAAATAGAGCTTCTGGTAAGTTTTGTCTTGCATATTGCGACCTTTTCCAATTAAAGTTGAGACCAACTTGAGCAGGTCCTTACACACCTCATGTACCTCAGCCTTTGTCTAGCAAGTCTTTTTCATGTACCTTTTTTTTTTGGTCCATTTATCAAAAAGCATAGACATGTTCAATATAATCCTATAATAAAAATGATAATAATTGTAATTGAAAACAAAAAGAAATAATAATTTAAATGATAATGATAAAAATAAAACAATAATTTATAATGAGAATAATAATAATAATAATAATAATAATAATAATAATAATAATAATAATAATAATAATAATAATAATAACAATAATAATAATAATAATAATAATGATAATTATAATAATAATAATAATAATAATAATAATAATAGTAACAACAACAATATTTTAGAGAGACAGAGAGGGCAGAGGTGACTTTGTGTAAGCCATGCTCTCCCTTATGCTGATGCAACTCCAATACTAGAGTTTGAATCCCATGCAGAGGAAATAATTTTCTGTCATTTTTACTCAGAACTGTTTCAAAAGTACTCCTGAGCACTGCTTGAGATCTAAACTCTAGTGATATTGGTAAAGTAAAAGCAGCAGCAGCAGCAGCAGTAATAGATGTAATAATCGTTGAAGTAACTGTGCATTTGTAAAACAAGTAACGACAAAAGTTTCCCTTGATCTGCTCATCATCTGGTTTACTTAGTATGGATCAAAGGCAGAAAAAAAAGAAACAATGGAGTTACAATGCATAATGAATATTTGAAATTCTTTTTTATTCCTTTACATTAACTTTTCAGGTTCTAGAGCAGTTGTCCTTCTTGGCTCCCACATGTTTGTTAAACGCATACTCGAAGCGGCATCCCGTCAGGGCATTGCAGATGATTACCTGTGGGTTCTGGCTGGACCGTGGGAACCAACCAACGCTAATATTGAACTCCTGGGAATCGGTAGCAACATCAAAGTCATGTCCATCCGCCGTCGTACATGGCAGGTGCAGGATTTCTATCAGCTTGTGAATGGACTTGCATATGATGATGTGCATGACGGTGCTAGCCAAGCCAATGTTCCAACCCAGTGGTTTGATGAGTTTTTCCAATTGGTGTTTGACTGCACACTTCCTGACAGTGAGAGGCCTCTTGGAGGGGGAAAGCCATTGTGTAACAAGAAAAAGGTATGGCTCGTATTGAAAATGGTGGTGGATATTAGAATGTATAGCAGGAAGAGGTATGCAAGGAAGTTTAAACCCAATCAGCGGACAGGAACCATGCCAGTGTAATTAGTTTGAAATTTGTAGTTGGTATTATAATATTTAACTGGTAGAGGCATGTATGCCAGTTTAAACCAAGCATTGGACTGGGGCTTTACAAGTGTATTTTACAGTGTGCTCATTTGTTTTGGAGCAATACTGGATAACAAGTCTGTACGCTATGAACATCATCATCATGTTGCCCTTTGCGGGCATGAATATAATTTATGGCCTCTCAAACAAATTTTAGGATTGAATAGCTCTCTCTTTTGACTGGGACATATATCTGAACCTGTTAGTCCATTTATAAACAGTGATAAGCTTCATGGAGGAGGTAAGAGAGTTAGGACAGCACTAACAAGATGTCAAGCCAGGATTGAAAAATATAGTGATTGTAAGAAGTGAGTTGAAGGCCTGGTGTGAAGCGGTCAGGGCATGTCAGGGAAAAGAATTTTCCATAAATTTACGGAATTCCATATATTTTTAACAGCCAAGTAATCCTCTATAAATCCTGTCCTTGTGCCAGAGGGAAACTTTCATTCATAAGGTTGTACTTTTTGTAAAATTTTTCAGAAAAAGAAAAGTGGAAATATAATTCTACGATGAGTACAATATTTTTCTGTCATCGACTATCAACCTGTGCGAGAGGATAAAACTGGGCGATATATTATATTTTGAACTCCAATATCAAGATTTGCATTGTGGTTGAAACCATCCAAAATATTGGTGCTGTTGAGTTATTTGCTTTATCGTATATTCATGCGAAAAACTTCTCTCCATTTTCACACCCAGTTAAGAATCTAGATCTAGAGTAAATCTTGATCTTACTATCAAAAGCGGGCATGGCATGACATGAAACTATAATTACAGTGGGTAATTTTCATTACAAAGCAAATAAGATCTAGATGTTTGTTATTTTTTGTTTTGCTGGGCCATGTGGAAACTTTAGACCTAACCGTTATTGATCATGTTCAGCTCAAATGTCTGAGGAAAAGATAAAGATGAAGTAGCAGTGCTCAATATGTATTCTAAAATATAGGCCTTCATATATATATATATACTGTGATCAGTAAACCTTTATTAGGCCAGTATAATGAAGAAAACAGTAATATTTGGGGGACACAGCGGTCATTCAACCTCCTAGTGTGAAAACAGAAAAAAAATAAGCTAAATCAGTAAAAATAAAATCCTTTACAATCATGGCTCTGTGTACAGTAAAATTTTGTTTTAATTTAGGGGGGGGGGGGGGGTGGAGGAAAATGCTCCTGCCTATGTAGTTTGCATTGACCAACTTTAAAAAAGTTCAGTAAAAAATTATTGCATCTATTCTAGTTCTCATCCCTGGCATTTAAACAATGCGAAGTTCTGGTAACAAACAAAAAAATTGGCAAAAATACATTCTAGAAAATGTTTAAAACTCATAGCAAAATAGGGAGTAATTAATGTTATGGATATGACATTAAGGAAAAATAGGTTTATTTGTAAATTAAAGCCCTTTTTGTCCTTCTTTTTATAAATATTTTGTAAGAAAATGATTTTCTTTGTACTAGCTTTAGTCATTTATCCAATTGTTGCTGTTTATTTTGATTGACATAAATTTTCTGTGACAATCTGCAGACATTCAATGATGTGGAATGGATGGCAGATCCATATGTGGTCAACACGGTTGTTGCAACGTATACTGTAGCTATGGCACTGAACAAGGATTCTGTGGACATGAATAAGAGAATGGAACTACAGTGAGTACTTATTTCATCAGATTCTCTTCAAGATTATTTTTATTTAAAAAAAATCCTCATATCTATGGATAGTGTAAAGATGAAGTTTAATAGTTCTATCTTGCTACACACTCTCTAAGTCTTTATGATTCTTTTACGAGGAGCAGACAATTTTTATCTGTCAGAGAATTTTTGAGCTGTTTATTTGCGAAGTTAAAAATCTTTAATATGTTGTTAAAGCCTCTTTAAAGACTGTTAAGATTTAGTCCACCTCAACATGATTTGACTTTGCCTAAATCAACCTGGGCTCTAACTAATTCACTGTATTTGGTAGGTTTAACTTAGTGCAAGTGAAATAAGTCAATGGTTGAGCTTGATTTTTATGGGTTTTTTTTAAAGAAAACACACACAATTGCAATCATAAAGATGTTTAAGAGACATCACCTCTCATCTGTCTTAATCGCTGTTTGCAGTGGCATGAGCCCCACATTGCAAAGGTTCTGCTATCACTCAATTCCTGAGGAGTAATAGTTCATGGATCTTCAAACTATTTTAGTATATAGATCATCAAACCATATTGATTTGTGGATTATTATAGATCATCAAATCATCTTGATTTATGGATCACTATACCATATTGATTTATGAATAATCAAATTTATGACTTATTGATCAGCAGACCATATTGTTTGATCATGAAAGATATAGTTGGTCATGGCTATGTTGTTGGATGCTCTTTGCGTATTTTCCTGGTTAAAAAAAAAAGAAAAAATTAACAGTCCTCCACATTGGTGACAAACAATAGGTTGTTTTTTTTTTTTTAGTTAATTTTTCATCATGACATTTTGTTGTTCCATAATATGATTTGCATAGTATTTAAATTTCCTACACAAGCATTTGATTAAGGTTGTGCAGAGATTAATATTTAAGGCTCCAGGGATCTTAGGTATTTTTCAAGAATTGCATGAAAAACTGCAAAACTGAGATTTGGTTTACCCAAAGGATAGTATGGGTCTTAACCCCTCTCCTGTTTTTGCACCTGCAGATAGGGCAGAAAACTGTCCTGCTGCCACGACCAGTTAGCTTCTGGACTGGTCCTGGGGCAGAGCAGATTACCTGCTTTTGTACCGTGCGTATTGTAGTTTACAACAAGCTTCTCGATAGGCTTTTTTTTTCTCATAGCAAATTACAAGAAACATTTATTTTTGCAACCTTGACACCTTTTTAAAAAGTATGTTTCATGGATCTAATCAGTTTAGGAGAGAATGAATTATAAATAAAGGATTTTTTTTTATTTTATTTACTTTTTCCTCCTTTTCATCTTTTCTTGTCTTGTCAAGGAACGAAATTTTGAGCACAATTTGGACAATGTCGGATCTGTTTTCAACATTGCCTGCTGACCAAGCTATGAAATTTGATACAATGAACCGCTGGTGGGATCAAGGCTTCATTTTTTCAACTCATTGGAGCAGCAGTGGTTCAAGTGCTGGGGTAGGTAGTACCTTGATTAGATTACCAGTGGCTTGAGACAAAACAAGAATGTGAAGCTTGTTAGAGGATATGTGATGAAAGAGTGTAAGAGAGACGTGTTAGAGAAAAGAGGCAAAAAAAGGAAGGTTGGGGGACAGTTTGCTGCCTAACAATGAGTGATTCAAATTGGTGTCTGATCAAACTACTAAAAGTGGTAGGATCTAGAGAAGGCGAACCACTGGGTTAATATAAGTAAGAATTATAAGAGCTAGAATTTTAGGTAGTGCTCAGCAGTGGTTAGGGTAAAGCTTTTAAGTGAAAATGACTGAAAATGCTTGAATTGGTGGGATTAGAACCATCGATTTATAGATGCTCCGGCACCCATTGCCTTGCCACTCAAAGAGAACATAGGCTATACCAATACACCACTACGCTCCCTTGAAAGAGAATTTCATGGCGAAGGTATTTACTAAGCCTTCCTGAGTGACTTGCAATCTTGATTGGGAAAGCCCAAATCGCACTATTGGTATATTCCTTACTCTCTCTCTCTCTCTCTCTCTCTCTCTCTCTCTCTCTCTCTCTCTCTCTCTCTCTCTCTCTCTCTCTCTCTCTCTCTCTCTCTCTCTCTCTCTCTCTCTCTCTCTCTCTCTCTCTCTCTCTCTCTCTCTCTCTCTCTCTCTCTCTCTCTCTCTCTCTCTCTCTCTCTCTCTCTCTCTCTCTCTCTCTCTCTCTCTCTTTTACATGTTCTTTCTTTTTCCTTGTCTCATGTCTTATATCCTCTATTATCTCCCTTTTTTTCCTCAGTCATATTGCCTTATTTATGATCAAAACCTATTATCTCCCTTTTTTTCCTCAGTCATATTGCCTTATTTATGATCAAAACCTATTATCACTCTTCATGCCGCTTTCTTTTTCTAAATTTCTCTCTCCCCTTCCTCATACCTCTATGGATATTGTTTGAAATTGTAATGGCAACATATACTTCTCAAAGCTGGGAATCATTGAGGACACTCTCTAAATTTCCAATTGTTCCATATTTTTTTTCCAGCAAGATTTCCAGAACCCGATAAATTTTACTCATCTGAGCGGCATTCTGGGAGACTTCTCGGTGTCCAAATGCTCGGAGGGTACGTGTGGCTGTCTCTTCGCAGAAAGGAGAGAAGCTGCAGTTATGGATGAAATGTATTCTCCATCAGACCACCGAAATTTCTACAAATATGACAGCTCGGGAGAAAAGTCATTCAGGTGGCCAATTTGGACGATCCCTGTAGCCGTTGTGACATGCTTGGGTCTGATCATCACCCTGATCCTCTTCCTGGTCCTGATCTGCGCCTACCCTGTAAGAGGGGGAACCTCTGTCCTTGGCTACATGTCCATCATCGGAATTTTTTGCATCTATGTCATCAACTTTGCCTTCTTCTTGCATGCCTCAGAAGCAGTGTGTGGCATTAGGCGCTTCTTGATGGGCGTTGTATACATGATTGCTCTCGGCCCAATGCTAGTGAAGGCAATGGATAACTGGCGCTACAGCCATGTGGACCAGGCTGAGGGGAGATACAGGTATTTTTACGATATTGTCACTCAGTTGTACCCCAGAGTCTTATCCTGGGACAATGCACAGAAATCACTCAAATGAACCTCAAAAGAGCTCTGAAATTTTTCCCAATAGTTCTTGTATCAAAACTTTTTTTTTTAATGAATATGGGATTTGACATTTCAAATTATTTTGCTCAAAAAATCAAACTGTTAACAGCATGCATAAAAATTATTTAGGTAACAGCATGCATAAAAAAATTATTTTGCTAAAATCAAAACTTTTAGGTAACTGCACACATACACACACACAAACACACACACACATATATTTACAAATTTGTATATAATGGAAATTACATCTGGGAACATTGATGATTGAAAGAAGTCCCAGTCATGGGTGAGTAACACATCAAGAATTTGATTTATTTGACAGAATGTAAGTAAAGAAAAGATTGTAAAAAGGGTTGGAGGGGGAAGAAAAAAGGGGGGGGGGAGGTGAGGAGGAGAGGGAGAGAGTTCAAGATGGCACATGATAGAATTTTTAATGCTAGGATGGAGACCTATAATCTTCAAATTGTTGGGGAATTTTTTTTCTCACTGAACTAAATTATAGATAAAAGAAGAAAGATTTTATCACTCTTTTTACCTGGTCTCATGTTTTATATCCAAGCACCAACTGGGTGAGCTTTGACCTCCAGCCTATGAATATTTTAACCCCTCAGTGGCATCTCCTCTGCCTGCTCTCTCCTGATGGTCTCGGTCGGCCTAGTTCTGATCCAGTGCATCATCCCCATCATGTGGCTCATCCTGAGGCACCCAACAGCCACGGAGCTTATGGTGGAAGGTCAGCAGGTGAGTGGACTGACTGAGCTGCTGCTATTATTGGACTCAAGTCTTCTTTTTTTTACAGGTTTACCATAAGGGTAAAGCCATCTTTAAACGATTGAATTCTTAATTTTCTACATAGCAAAAAATGCAGTGCAAAAGTGGCTTGATCAAGTAATTACCAACACAAATGAATAGCGTTTCAAACGTCTTGCCACTCTGATCATAGTGCTTTCTGCCGAAATGACTTTGGGGTTCTGGTGTTTCCCTGAACTGACCTTCAGGCACTGGTGTTCCTCCCCCCCAAACCAATCTTGGGCTACTGGCGCATCTCTCCAAGTGACCATGGCAAACTGGTGTTTCCCCCAACTGACCTTGACCTACTATTGTTTTCCCCAACTGATGTTGTTGTACTGGCGTTTCAATCTACTGATTTTAAGGAACTGGCGTGTCTCCCTTGACTGACTTTAGGGTGCTGGTGTTCCTCTCCATCTGACTGTAAGGCACTGGCGTTTATGCTAAATGACCTTGAGATACCGCTCTTTAACTGCTTCACCTTAGCTACATGCTGTTTGGCCCAAATGAGCTTGAGCTGCCGTTGTTCTCACCAACTGAATGTAAGGTACTATATTTGTCCCTTTAAGTCTAATGACTAAGACCACCGGTGCTTCTCTCAAGACACCTGAGGCGAACACTAGTGTTTTCACCATTACATGGATACTGGTTCTTTCCTCAACTGATCCGGTCTGCCGGTGTTTCCTCAAACTGATCCCTCTCTCTTTGAATTCCATCAAGACAAATAAATGTATCTCTGGTAGTGGATTGGATAAAAGTACATTCACTGGTGAGTGCCATCCAGCCAGTCCACCTGAAAAAGGAATAGGGAGTAACAAAAAGATATAGGCACAATTAAAGTTGTTCATCTTAGATCACCATATTTGGCAGAGGAGATAGAATTTTAAAACCACCTGAAAATAACGACAGGAAAAGAATTGATGAGAATATACCACGAGAAACTCATTCTTCAACCACCATAAGAACTGCTGAGAATATACCACGAGAAACTCATTCTTCAACCACCATAAGAACTGCTGAGAATATACCACGAGAAACTCATTCTTCAACCACCATAAGAACTGCTGAGAATATACCACGAGAAACTCATTCTTCAACCACCATAATTAGCCAAAACATATTCGTTGGCTAAAAAGAGAAGGCAATTTAATTTTTTAAAGCGAGTAAACATTAAGGTAAATAGTAATTACTATTCGATAAAACTGCAGTAAGGACAAATCTTGACCATCTAGTTTCATACAATGTTACTTGTTTCACTTCTGTGTAATTGCTGTTACCAATGTCTTCTTCATTTATCCAACATATAGTAATAGACTGTTATTTCTGATAACATGGAAAACAAAAACCCTTTTAAAATTCCTTTCCAACCAGTCATTCAGAGTTATAATTTTTTTTTTTTTTCATCTCAGAGTCGCCATGATAATTGGTGGTGTGATCCAGCACAGGACTATGACCTTGGCCTTGTGCTTTCCTTCGCCTTTGTTCTGTTCGTGATCATCATCACTGCAGGCTTCTCTGCCCTGGCCTTCAACTCCAGCCGCAACAATTCTGAAGCAAGGTATGACGGTGATCACATAATACTCATCTTGCTCTTCTTGTGTTACACAGTGACTTGAGGTAGTATTAAGAATTGCTAAAACCTCAATAATCATACTGTTATCAACAATCTTAATTAATAACCATTAAATGCCTCTACCTTATTCCATACCCTCGTGAGGAAGGTTCTCAACTGAGCTTATAAATAAGAAAGGAAAATAACTTTTTTTGGAGGTGTAGGAACTCCTGAATGCTGGGACTTATCATGCTTCCAATAGCTGCACTTAGATTCACAACAAGCCTATAAAGCTGAGGACAGGAGGTGGGTCTATCACAGATGGAAAGAGAGGAAAAAATGTAAGCAATTACTCAACCCCCACTAGGAAGATGTTGCCACTCTATAATGAAATATGCATATTTCCATATGGTGCCTGTGAATTGAAAAGCTCAAAGATTTCCAACAAACCATTGCCAGTCAGGAAATCTTTCTTTACTCAAACAGTAGCATCTGTTTGAAATGTCAAGTTACTTTAGCTTATAATCGAGATAATGCTTAGAGTTAGTCACTTCTTGTACCTCAGAATTAAGTTCGAAAGTGAATGAACAAAGTCTTTTCCAAGATTTTAATGCTTCACATGGCCTAATCATGATTTAAACCTCGGACATCTAGATCCAGAACTTGAGTATTTGCTTATAAATTACAAAATGCTGAAAAGGATTTCAGCCAAAGCGATTTAATGCAAGTGGAAGTTGATAGATTTCACTCACTGACAAACTGACCTCGTGAACTAAAAACTTGGAGTGGTGGTGAATGAGTTAAAAGAGCAGAGAGAAAGTTATAGTATCTCATCTGTGTGTCTTTTGTACTCAGGTGGATCCTATTCAGCTGTGCAGCTACAGGTGGCTGCTTCTTGGTCTGGATGGTGGTCACTACCAACGCTGGACCACCGTACAGGTAGGGGCACACGTATTGTACATATCATACCTTGTCTCTTCTGTCCTTTTCCTGTCCGTGTGATTATGTGTGTGTGTGTGTGTGTGTTTCTCTCTCTCTCTCCCTCTCTCTCTCTATCTATCTATCTATCTATATGTATATATATATATATATCTTTCTCTGAATACAATCTTTTTTAATATATGCAACTCTCCTCAGTATTTCCTATGCTTGCCTCAAAAAAAACTATTTTATCCTTTTCCAGAAATTGCTGTAATTTATTATTTTGGCCAAAATTCAAAAGTAAAGAGACACAAATTTTAAAGGACTGATGAACCAGGGAGTAAAGAGAAAATGTGAACCTCTTGACTGCTTGCTGTATCTAACTTTATTGGTTTTATGCTCTGTGGCAATCCCATACCCACAAGGCTACCAAGCGCATATATAAGCTCAAACCTTAAAAGACATTCATTTTGAGAAAGATTTTTTTACACCCCATAAGGGGGAAGGTTTTTTCTTTTGCTTTGACCACTTTTATGTCTCCTAAGTTTTCCATAGATATTTATCCTGGATTGGAAAGTTTGAAAGTAAGAGCAAACAAAGGAATCAACAGCGGTAAAACTGCTGGGTATCTGCCAACAGGCTAAATCTTCTCGAGCAAGAATAGTTCAAGCTTTGATTCTCTCTTTTTACAGGGACCCAGCGGTGGCCATAGCCAATGTCGTGAATGCGACGCTCCTGATGATGACCATGCCGCTGCGTAAGGCGCTCCTCATGATGAAGGTGAAGATGCACAAAGATGACAAAGATAATGTATACCACAACAACGGAAGTGAGTATAGTTATATAAGAATCCATTTTCTCCTTCTGAAAGATAACATTGCTTGAGTTCCTTTACCCTGTTGTGTTCACTTACATAAATTATTTAGGGCACTTCTAGGGTAAGGATAAATGATAAATAATTATGAATGTTCAGTCTTTTGTAATTTTGGCTGTATGATTCCAATTCGCCACCTGAATTTTCTGCAGATTTTTTATGTTGACACCATCTTGCCTGTTTTTGTAGCAAATAATTGTTCTGACTTCTCCATTCTGGCCGTGCCTTGTCTGACAGAGATTTTAGAAAGCCTCAGATTATACAGAAGAACTATATTAACTTGGTCATGGAAAACAATTACAATTACTTACTGGAAATTACCTGAAAAAAACATGATTGGCATTGACAATTCATAGCTTGTTATTTCATGCTTATTGTCGATTTTCTCTAGCTAGATGGAGAAGTTCAGCTATATTCTCTATGAAAAAGTTCTCTCCATTTAGCTTTAGAAACAAATGGTCTGCTTATAGCCCAGCCTTATTAAAAATTAAAAAAAACAAAACTTTTAGCTCTAAGCTGGCTTGAACAAAAAATTAAAAAAAAAACTCTAAATGATCCTTTATTCTGAAACTTCTTTTCATACTATGGAAGTAAAACAATTTTTTCCAAGACAATACATTTTTGGCAAGACCTTCATTTGAAATAGTCTTTTGATATTTTTTACATATAACATTTTTTAAAGAGAGAATCAAGTCAATGAAAATTTCTAATAGAATTTTTGTGTTGGGATCTCTGTGCTTTCTCATATACAGCCTCTTTATTATTCTTACATCCTCAGGCCCATATGTGTATGGCAGCAATTACAACAATCCAACATATGAAATTGGCTATTATGATAATACCTTCATGGATGACAAACTCGAAGAGTTTTGAAGATCAGTTTTTGAAAAGAAAAGGTGATTCCTTCTTTTTTCAAATTAAGTGAACATATTTCCGCAAGTTTTGTGAAAGAAAAAAAATAGAGTGAATCAAAACAACTCCTGGCCGTATTCATTTTTTGAAAAGCTTCACAAATTAATGTAAGATATATAAAGAGTTAAAAAAATAAATTCTAATTTGAACATGGCAGATTGTAAAGGCTTTTTCGTCAAAGGGGGATAAAATTTCTGCTAATAAATCTTGCGCTATAAGACTTTGACCATTTCTTTCTGATTAATTTGAGCTACAAAGAGAATGATATCAATGATAGCTTTGGTTAACAGCGATAATTGATGTAACTATACAATATGATATTTTTATATGGTTAAATGATGACATAAAGACTTACTATTAATTTTATTGCAACATCTCAAACTTTCTTAAACAAGTGTTTTTGTAATATTGTAAACCGATGATGCAATTAATTTGGTTCCTTTCGTTAAAAAATCTTTTTTTTAATACTGACTCAGTTTTTGATTATCACACTAGATTGTTGTGTCATAAAAACATATAGTTTTGACGTAGGTCTGTACATGTATTTTTTCACGGTCAACAAACTGCTGAAAGCAGAAATTAAATTGTTTTTTTTAGGTTACTTTAAGTCTAGCTATAACTATAAGTTCTCTGGTTTTCAAACATTCAGAGTGAAGTGTTCAGGAACAACCATCATGGCAACCTAGTGTCATTTCTCTTAAAAATTATCCAAAAACTACTAACTTTGGCCTCGATTCTGAATTATGAGTTATCTTCTATAAATTTGGTGCGCGAACAAATTGCTTACTGAAACCTATGTAGTATTTAAAAAAAAAAATTTCAGTACTAACATGCTTCAACTTTCATCATTATTTTCCCTAATATTTTTTTTTCAGTCTGTCATCTTTGCAAAGGACAGCAGGAACTGAAAAAATTTTCACTTTGTTTTTAATGTGTGCTTGTTTGTGTGTGAAGGAGTGAGCTGTTTGAACTCATGCAAATGTTGTTATTTGAAAACAAAATGTAATCTTCACAACTATAATATTTCAGAAATGTCTTAAGAACTCCTTTGTTCAGATGTAAACAGTAATGTGTTATGAGTGCCGTTAGACCCAGTGATATTTCTGCCAGACATTCTCTGCTTTCAGCTCTGTGCCTAGAAAGGAAACTGATTGACCAAATCCCATAGCGCTGATTTTTTTGTTACATTGCCAAAGATTAAGAATGAATTTTTTTAATTCCATCCAGAGTTCAACAGTTAAAAATGTAGACAAACTCAATTCAAATTGACAGAACCCTCCAGTCTATTAGCATTAATGCACCCTCACATTTACTTGCTCTCAAATATTGCTGGAGCAATAATGGTTTTGAAAGTTAATGATAAAACATAGAGAAGTTTTTAATCAGTTTTGTCTTCTCTATAGTGCATTGAAGCAAATCGTATGGCTATTTAATATGCTTTCTCTTGCATTTCATGACTAAAAGTGAAAAGGAGTCTAATTTTTTTTATTCTTTCTTGCTTTTTTGTTCAGTTTATTTTGTTTTAGTTTTTGACAGTGCTAAGCCATATCATAAGATTGCATAATATTAATTCTACTTTAAGACAAGAATCACATCTTCATCAAGTTTTCTTTTAATCATAAAACTTTAACTTTCTTATCTTACTTGCCACAAAAGGTTTAAAGAAGTTTGAATAAAATATGATATTAAGCGACTTTGCAAAGGAATCTTCCATCCCTCAAGTTTACAATTATTTATTAGATATCCACCAGCAGATCTGAACTGAACATGTTTTTTCTTGCCTTGTTCTCTGTTTTAATGTTGTCTGGATATAGAAAGAGATAATTTGATATGTGTTTCAAATATTCTCTTTATTTCAATGTTCATACCTTTTTCCAAACCAGTAGTTTGGAATGTGTATTTCTTTAAAGTCTTTAAGAATTTCAGCCTCTAAGCCTTAAAGAGGAAAAGTGTGTGTGACTGAGTTTGAGAGAATACATTTATTCCTGTCATAGTTGCCTTACTGCTTATGCAAAACTAAAAAAAAAAACAAAAAAAACCCCCAATCAAATAACGAAAAAAAGTGCACATTAAGCTTTGTGATCAAAATTTATGGTCGGAAGATGAAGGAATGCTTCATAAATTGAATTCATTGTATAATCTTTCTTTCCCAATAACACTGGATGATGTAAAGGAGTTTAATGTTTGTGTTTGAAAGAGTTATTTACATTGAAGAACTTTTTTTTGGTTTGAAGAAAGAATATGTTCGTCTCATCCTGTGATGAGCTTTTTGTCTCAAGAACCAAAAGTGACCCACCTTGCCATTTCATAAATGCTGTAAGTTCACATAACTTTTCTGTTTATAGCATTAAGAAAAATAATTTGCTTTACATTTCTGTACAATGCAAACTAATATTTTTACGCATTATATAATTATTCTATTGAAAAGCCATTAAAACTATACACATTATATACATTTTTTTATACAGGGTTGTGTTTTGTTGTTTGTTACAGTATCTTTTATCCTGTCTGAATGTTTTGCTGTGAATCTAATTTATGATACTGTCATTTTATACTTATCTGCAAAAATAAATGTTTGAAAAATATAGGTGACGCTTAAACTGTTTGGCGTCAAAATATAGTAATAAAATAACAATATCAACACAGACCCGTAATACATCTGAATCTAAGGGCTTATAAAGAGTTTATTTAAAGAAAAGAAGAAGAAAAAACTGTTAGATGCCTTGGTGCTGATAAGTGAGACTGACGGGAATAAACTGATATTGAAACTTTATTTTTCGTTGGCTGCCTGATTCATATAATAGTTAGAATACATGTCGTTAGAATATGCTTAATATAATTAAATAATATGAGTGTAAACATGCAGCGTTCATCTAAGACAAAGGCAACTGTTGGCTGTTTCGTTGGTTTTCTCATCTGTGGTGTTGCTGAGTGAAACAGGGGAAGTAATTGAATTATCAAGCTTACCTGCATACAATATCACTCAGTCAATTTTCATACATTCGATTCCAGCAAAAGCTCAGCCCAAAACATTTGTCAAAAACCAAAACCATGAACAGGTTAAAATCTTTCTAAATAGCTCTAAGATCATTAATTGGAAGAAAGATTGACTGTTTGGTAGCTTGATATAGCTCATCTGCTACATTGTGTGCATTAGAGATGGTCCTGTTAGACAGAGCTTAAATGAATACATGCACATGAAATTTTACATCCAGCAACAGCTAATGATAATGGTTTGAACCCTTGTAGTAAAGGCCATATAAATCTCAAGGAAGTATTTTACTTAAGAACTAGATGGAGCGTTTGTAAATTTGTTGAAAAGTGTTTTCAATGCGTAAAAAATTTCACTGTGCTCTACATCGTATATGCAATGAGACTGTATGAAAAGGTAATGCAACTACCGTCATATTGAAGAACTAATCAGCAAACCAAAACAAAAAGTTATTGCAATAAAAAAAGAAAGATTGAAAAGGATGATTATATGTGCATGATGTAGTTGACCGATAACACAAAACATAGATTGACAGTAAATATTCTCCAATAAAATGTATACACTGTATCATTACATTCAAATTAATCTACTTATTTTACTGGCAGAGGCGTTGATATGACTGCACGTCTGATCACAGGGAATTATTGTCTTACCAGAAAAAAAATTTAGAAAATATATAATCTTCAAACCAGCTGTAGAGGGACCGAGTAGCTGAAGCCAAGTTTATCTAATACACTTCTCCTTGATAAAGAAATATTGGCCCTTGAGAACAACTTCACATGGTTCAGAATGCATAAATATTAATCACGGAAAATTGCCTGTGACATACTACCATTTCATAGTCAGGGAAACTGACAATATTTTGGGCAAACCACAGGTGTACAGCACCTACTTTCTAAAGAAGAAAAACAAAATTGGAAATGTTATCGTCTGGCATCCATGGTATAAAACGCAACGAGTCAATTGAAACCTTATCAAATAGGGAGAAATAAGATCCAGGCCGTTACGTCTCATGTGTGGTTTGGTTGACAATGTCATCAAGTACTATCTCTTTAAGTGAACAAATTAGAATTATTACAGATTGAGATAAATCTTTTTAAATCTCTTTTCCTGAAATATTGTAGTGAAAATCACTGATAATGGTAAAGAATAACAAACAGCAATTGATAAATATTAGAAATATAAACACTCCAGGATCAGAGTAACAAGCAATCATCCTGAATGAGATCATATTTGTACAATCATATTTGATTGTTTCAGTACCTGAGGGAAACAGTTGCTTTGATGATAAGATAAAAAAAATGAACAAACATCCGCACTCCCCACCCCTTTTTTTCACAAAAAAAAACCCAAAACAAAAAAAACAAAAAAAAAAAAAAGACTAAAAAACAAACAAACAATAAAAAAAACTAAAAAAACTCGCAGCCTTTATGTATCGATATAAGTTTACATGTAATTACATCTTTAGCGATCAATTGAGTTAATTTGATCAGGAAATATTTTTATCCTCTGCAGCAGATGTCAGTTGTCTATATGTACATGAAATAAAATAATGTGTGAAGTTCGCTGGCATAATCAGTTTACATGTAGAAAATAAATAACACAACGGCAAGTTTTTATCGCGATGCGGATATGACTTACACTCCATCCTGAGAGCCAATTGCACACACAAAGAAACATGACTAGCAGTAACAGAGCACAGATCCAACAAACTGGAGTCCTGCAAACCACATTTCCTACACAGTATCTCACAGTCATAAAACGGTAGAAAGGTTATCCAAAAATTTATCATGAACTATTAAACCGGAAGTCTTAAAAGTATGTACCATGGATTAAAATATGGATTGAACCTAATGGTGGTAGATGGGGCTGACTGGAACTTCTCCGACTCCTACACCAATCTTTATCATCTTAGATATTGAGAACACAGTGTATTGAGGGGGTGATTGGAACTTCTCCGACTCCTACACCAATCTTTATCATCTTAGATATTGAGAACACAGTGTATTGAGGCGGTGACTGGTACCTCCCCTACTGCTACAGCAATCATAATCTAGAAATCTAAACGTTGAGGACGCCTCCCTCTCTCTCACTCTCTCTCTCTGTCTCTCTCTCTCTCTGCCTGTCTCTCTATCTTTCTCTGCCTCTCTCTCTATCTTTCTCTCTGCCTCTCTCTATCTCTCTCTGTCTGTCTCTATCTCTCTACCTCTCTCTGTCTCTCTCTAACTCTCTCTGTCTGTCTCTCTCTCTATATATATCTCTATCTCTCTCCCTCTCTCTCTCTCTCTCTCTGTGTCTCTGTCTGTCTGTCTGTCTGTCTGTTTGTCTGTCTCTCTCTGTCTCTCTCTGTCTCTCTGTCTGTCTGTCTGTCTGTCTGTCTGTCTCTCTCTCTCTCTCTCTCTCTCTCTCTCTCTCTCTCTCTCTCTCTCTCTCTCTCTCTCTCTCTCTCTTTCTCTCTCTCATAAACAATCCCCATCTCGCCTGGAGACGCTGTCTACATCAATGAAGCCAAAGTCGGAGCCTCGCGAGGCCTCAAGCACCAGGCCGTATCTCACGTAGGCTGGAGGAATGGACAGCTGTGCCGTCTGCCACTCGCCAAGAGACCTGTGTCGCTCAGAGCTCCACATGGAACAGTCTAGAAAGTTACTCCCTCCAAAGGACATCTGCTTACAAATTTGAAGAGACCCCGCATCTCCTTCACCGCTGACCCGGAAACGGATTTTGAAACAAACACTTGCCCCGTTCTTGAAGGATGTAGAGACAAGGCGTGCCTTGTAGCCTTTGGAACCAGAGACCAGAGAAGCCCTAACAAAGCCAGCTGCAAATCAGCAAAGGAAAACATTTCATAAAACTATCAGGCCAAGAGAGAACAAAAAGAATCTATACCCCCCCCCCCCCACACACACACACATTCCCCATCATTTTCTTTCTCACGCATCCCTCTCTGACTTCTTGACTACCTCTCTTATCCTATGATTTACCATTTCACAATAAACATAACTGCAACCCTAACACACACACGCACACAGAGTTAACAAATAACGGCATGTAGTTGTCCCCTTTCCTGCTCTGGATAAGCAGAGCTTTATAGGAATACTTTCAATTAAAATAACTTTTTTTTTTCAAATAATGCAAATATTTGAGGATTTCCAAGGACTGAATGTTAACCCCTACTTTCAATCATACAATTATTGTGAGTCTGGAAAAAGGGGCTAGATTACTCTGAACATCCAGATAGAAGTTGGGGTAGATAATTATTATAAACGTGTATAGCGCAAGTACCTGACGAGTTATCAGAGGTATTAAACCAATCAAAGTCATCAGTCTTGTCCTGACTGTAGCCACAGAGCCCGTCTGATCTTGGACTCGCCTCAAACTCGCAATGAAACGCCTGCAGGTCTGTCATGGAGAGAGGAAAGTGACCAAGATAAGCTGCTACAATATTGCGCTAGAACTTAGACGGACTACAGCGCTTTCTAAAGTCCCACACAAAACGATTACCAACCAAACAATTCAAGACTTTATCAACTTTTAAAGCAGCATTTTGAAAGCGGCTGCCATTAGTGCAGATTTGTGTATCTTACCAAGATATGGATTGTTTCTTAAATAAAAACATTTAAAAGAATGAAGAACTGTAATTGTGCACAGACTTTCCTCAAGTGTAAGCTTCAATAGAACATTGAATTTAAAACCATAATCGAATCTAAATGTCTATGTAAATATGTCTTTTGAAATATTCTGCAGCATGCAAATTCCAATCGCTTAAGTGTTGCGGAAAATCCGTCTAGTCATTTTCTATACTTTGTTTTCTTATATACTTATCTTTTGGAAACAGTTATGAACTTGAAATCAAAAGCACCAGAAATATTAATTTTTGCAGACGAAAATAAAACATAAACAAAAAAAAATCCAACCTTGAAATTCTTGGATAAATTCCAAAGAGCATCTACTCTCTGCCTTATCTCCGTTATAAATATTATTTAAAGTAATAACTTGCCCTATTAAAAAAAAATAATGAACCCACTGTAATGTTGTAACAGTAATCTAGTTTGGATGGCTTATTATTGTCCAAACTGATGATACAATAAATACTGAGAACCACTGCAATGTTGTAATAATTATCCAGTTTACATTGTCTCATTAATTATTGTCCCAACTGATGATACGATAAATACTGAGAATCACTGCAATGTTGTGATAGTTATCCAGTTTACATTGTCTCATTAATTATTGTCCCAACTGATGATACAATGAATATCGAGTAATACTATAATGTTGTTTAAAAAATATACAAAATAATGGTGGTTAATACGCAGATTAAGAAAGATCTTTATAGTTTCTGCTTTTGTCTAAATTGAAGATGAAATAAAAGTTGAGAACCACTGTGAAATTTTAATAGTTATCCAGTTTATGGTAGCCCAAAATGATTAAATTTGAAGATATATATATATATAAAATTATACACTAAAAAAAAACGTTATTGAAACTGGGAAAACGGGATGCATAGGCGAGGCATACCTCTATTGTTTTTTTTTTTTATTATTTTGTTTATAACTATAATAGAGACTCCATATTTATGATATAACGATGGATCATTTGCGCCGATTAAAATAATTATACAATTGACATGCCCTCAGCATAATAAAGCCATTCCTAAACCTTGACCTATTAGGTAGAACTAAGCATTGCGTGTCTTGTAGTGCTACCTTGGCACTTGCCAGGGGAGATAAAAATGTCATCCAGACCGATTCCTCCCCCTGAGTAGCGTCCAGAAAAAGCCGAGAACAGCACATGCGTGGCGTCCGCCGGCAATTCAACAACAGCTCTGTAAAGTTCCATTACCAAAAAAGTAATTAATTTTGTTCAAGACATCAATGAAGCATCGAAGAAAGCATGTTGTAAAAATTGCAGTCCTTAGTCGATAAGACTGATTCAAAATAACGTGGGATACTTTCTATATTTTAATTAACCGTTGCCTTTAAAATCAACAACCTAAAAGGAAGCATTGGTGATTAATTTCAATACTGCATTATGTTGCAAAGCTGAGGGCATCAAAGTGGATACCGAGGTGCAAAGCTGAGGGCATCAAAGTGGATGCCGAGGTGCAAAGCTGAGGGCATCAAAGTGGATACCGAGGTGAAGGAGATCTGACTCTGAGTGGGACATCAGGGACCCTGTCGGGGGTGGGAGAGGAGGCGCTAAAGAGAATGGGGGGAGACAGACTAAAAGAGAGAGAGAGAGAGAGAGAGAGAGAGAGAGAGAGAGAGAGAGAGAGAGAGAGAGAGGAAATAGTACATTTTTTGCATAGAAAAGATGAGCGCATAAAATAAAAACAAAATAAAAACGACCCCCCCCCCCCCCCCCCCCCAAAAAAAAAAAAAAATAAATAAATAAAAATAAAAATAAAAATAAAAACAAAAACAAAAACAAAAACAAAAAACAAACACCCCCCCCCCCCCCCCCCCCCCCCGTTAATGAATAGCACGTTTAAACCGAGAACCACAAAGCAAACATTTGATCGCACCTCACCCATTTCTCGAAAGATACAGCGCTAATGCGAGCAATGGAGTCTGACTGATTGCCGAGGCTGTCAATCACTTGCACGCCCAGTTTGCATTGGTCGCAGGAGAAGAACGTAACATGCAGGTTTAGGCAAGAGGGGCCGGCTACACTCGTCTCATTGGTTAGGGGCGGGCTTAGCAAGTAGGCAGTCCTAGCGGTTTGCCCATATGGAATATAGGCGTAGGCGTAGTGACCTAAACGAATGAATCCAGTCATCCACAAACAGAACACATAATGAAGAGTATGGCTCATGCCTCATGGGGTTGTGCGTACACACACAAAACAAAACAAAACAAAAACCTAAAAAAAAAAACCCTAACAAAACTTTATGACATCTACTGAGGTATAACAAAGTTGAATAAAGAATAATTTCTGAACAGGCCATATTGGCAAAGCCTGAACCCTTTTGATGTTATTAACAGTCTTTAAAGCAATCTTCAAACATACCCTAGCAGTCGGAGAGTAAAGTAGCTCACTTGTTTCTTTATCAATAGTGACATCATTTCTGATTCCTACAGCGTTATCTCCATTATTCTCTAAAAATAATTTGCAACTCTTGCAGGTGAAAACAATTGCTGGAGCAACATTTTTTTTTTAGCCCAGCAACTAGCAATGCTGGACCAAATCTTGTTTAAAGTGGAAAACTAGACTTGAGCTCAACTTCTGGCGGTTGATCTACGACAGGCAATCAAACCGATTAGCATTTAGTATGCGGACATGTAGTTACAAGGCTCAGAGCGTACCGGATGTGTTACTGTATGTACTGTCAATCATTGGTCGCGACGGGAAGTGGACTCCGCCCACTCGCCTTGACCACAGGAAACTGCTCTCTGATCGGGAAGAATAGCCGCACATTGTCGGATGTTCGAAATCACAGCTGACACTGACTTTCCCTGAAACATACCCATAACATAATAAAAGTTAAAGTAAGATATGGTGAGAAAAGTCTTTGAGATCTCATAAGGAAAAACTCGTGATAGTCACTTGATAATTCTTCGAATTTCGTTTCTCATCTTCAACTCGGAAGTTGTTTTAGTTGGCTGTTCAAATCACAGCCTCTAACCGCATTTACAGGCAGTTTACGGATACCATATATTTATTGAATCTGCCATTTCTAGCAGCTCAAACAAAGTACAGCTGTGGAGAAATCACTCATCACACCTTACCCTGCTGATCTGTGCTCTCCCAAATCCAGTCAAGGAAAGAGTCCACGCGTGTGTACACGCCCGGTTTGCCAAGCTGGCCACACCCCTCGCCCCAGCTGACCACGCCCACCAGCTCCCATTGGTCAGGTTTAGACAGGCACATCAAAGGCCCGCCGCTGTCACCCTGTGGGAATCATGAGAAATGGATTATTTATGAATTAGAGTTGAAATATTTCAGTCTATCCATAAAAATACAGCAGAAATTTTTTCTGTGACGAGCTCACACTTTGAAGAGATTTTTGAGAGAGTCGCTATGACAATAGATTGAAAAGTCTTTGCATTTTTTTCTTTAACATAATATTATTATAAAACCAACCACCTTATTACACACCAAAAAAAAAAAAAGAAGACAAAAGGTTAGGGCAAAAAAGGAGGTGATATATAGCGATATATATATATATATATATGTATAGAGAGAGAGAGAGAGAGGGAGAGAGAGAGAGAGAGAGAGAGAGAGAGAAGGAGAGAGAGAGAGGCAGAGAGAGAGAGAGTAAAGACAGAACTACAATGAGGCAAAGTAAAAGACTAAAGGGAAAATTAAAAAGAGAGAAGATCAACAAATCAATAAATTGAAGTAGAAAAAGAATGGTGAGTTTTAGGGGACAAAGTAAGAAAATAAACAGAGCGAAAAAAACATAAAGAGAAAACTCTGAGACACCGATGAGAGACCAGACCTTACAAGCGTCCACTTCGCCATGCTGGAAACCAGCGCAAATCATAGATGGCTTGAGGCGGTCTGGGTAGACACTCTGACAATCGATCTGCTCCCATAGGCGGAGTTTGGCGTGATGGAGGATTGGGGTAAACTCTCCAGCGATGATCTCTGGGGAGAAACGGTTAAATTATCAGGTATCTTGATACATAGAGAGGAGTCGCGCTGAACTCACTAGCCGAGATCTCGCTGAACTCACTAGCGGATATCTCTGGGGAGAAACGTTTAAGTTATCAGATATCTTGATACATAGAGAGGAGTCGCGCTGAACTCACTAGCGGTGATCTCGCTGAACTCACTAGCGGAGATCACTGGGAAGAAACGGTTAAGTTATCAGATATCTTGATACATAGAGAGGAGTCGCGCTGAACTCACTAGCGGAGATCTCTGGGGAGAAACGGTAAAGTTATCAGATATGTTGATACATAGAGAGGAGTCGCGCTGAACTCACTAGCAGAGATCTCTGGGGGGAAACGGTTAAGTTATCAGGTATATCGATACATAGAGAGGAGTCGCACTTAGCTCACTCGCGCTTATGTTGTAAAAAAAAAAGTTGCATATTGTTGTATTAATTGATATTATGTACAAATTTCGAGTTTTTCATTACTGGCTTTGGTTAGGCAGCACAGAACAGGACTATAAAGCACAGATTGACGAATATTACCGCTAAAGACAATAGCATTAGAATCGAGTAACAACATCGATATCTATATGAATGAAAACAGCACCAACTTTGACAGTAAAAAATGAAGATGACTGCTAACAATGAGACCTAGAGATCAAGTGGAAAATAATGTAAAACTGTGTTGGCTCATTGAGTTTGAAATCTACTTCGTGATTTTACAAATCCAAATTGGACTATTATCTAAAAGGGATAAATAATAACAAAAAAAAACAACCTGAAAAAATATATTTTCAAACATATCATTATCGAGTTCTTTTTACACAAGGCAAAAGATACAGAAAGAAAGAACGTAACTAGGCAGTTTAGTTTGTACATGCACAATTTACCACAGAAAAATCCCAAACTTTCAAAAATATCAACGCACTAACAAGATAGACTTACCTATGTCATCTCTGACACCCCATCCCGCCACATAACACGGCGTTTTAGGACTCCTGACCTTGACCTTATTCCCTAAACACAATGGCCGCACTGTCGCGCTGACTTCCGCATCCTCTTGTAGCCGCAGAAGAGCAATGTCGTTCTTGTAGATGTAGTTATTGGCGGGGTGCATAATGATTTCTGTTACGTGACGGTGCGTCACATCCGGTGATATGATATTCACGTGACCCGCGACAACCGTCAAAGCTTGTGGCGAGTTGATAATGCTAAAGAGGATAACAAGCCGAAAAGGGGTTAGGTGAGAAGAGTCATTACAAAAAGTAAAAATAGATAGCGCCATCTTACTAAGATTACGTTTAGAGATGGCTTAATCATTGTGCTTTTGGCAAACAGAATGATTAATGGCTTTTGGCAAACAGTCTCGTTCTCATTGAAGAATGCAGAACATGATGAAAAGAAAGATCTAGACAAGAGCTCATTCTTATTTTTTTTTAATTGCAGTCTGCATTTATTGGACTCTTTATCAACTATGACAAATGTTGCTAAAACGTAGGAAACTGTAGAAGACTGTATATCTATATAAGTAGATAGATGTATAGATAGATAGATAGATAGATAGATAGATAGATAGAGAAAGAGAGACAGACAGACAGACAGACAGACAGACAGAGAGGAGGGGGTGATTACTTGTAGACACAGTGACCAGCAGTGACCACCCAGAGGGGCGAAATGAGTGTCCCTCCACACAGGAAGTTGTCCCCAGAAAAGAGGGCGACCACCCAGGGCCACTGTCCGTCCACAGAGCTTGTGGAACCAAGCACATAAGGTTGTGGGAGGTCAGTCTGCCGCCAGCCACACTCTGATCAGCGGGACAGAAGAAAGGCACTAAATATGCTACAAAGTTACTCTTGTAAGTAAGATACAAAAGTTTGAGAACCTTACTAAAAATCCCTTTTTTATTGTGAAGTTATTCCGTAAGTGTTTAAGCTGTAGAAACTGGGTACAAACCTCAAGTTGTTAAGTCAATGCCATTTATTATAATTTTATCACCAAAGGTTACTAAACACTGCTAGCCGACATAATCAGTTAATGTTTAAAACTGCAGCAGAGTTGAACATTTACCCCAGGGCGTCTAACTCTTGCCTAGATAGAGACCTGTGCCCCCGTTTAGCATAATCGCTAGCATCTGTTGAGAGCTTGGACAGTTTGGAGAACAGATCATTGATATAATCTTCATGTCCTGAACGTGCGTTAGTGTAAAATTAGGAACAGGAAAAACAAAGACAGCCTTACCTCGCTGAGCACACTGTACTACAATGACGTGGTTGCTTTCACATGATGAACTGAAAGAGAGGCAAGGAAAGTTATAAATAATTTATGGCTTAAGAATTTATTATTATGTTCATGTAATATAACACGTAATTATGACCACACGCCTTTATTTAGTGTCAGAAGAAAAAATTTAAAGTGATAATAGTAACAAACAACGATTTTTTTCCACAAAACAAAAAAATAAATAAATAAGAAATCGTAAAATGTGGAATAAACCCAATAAAAAAACAAACAAAAACAAAACAGTTAAGAACAAAAAATCTTGAACTATTTTCAGGGTTCCTTTTCAATCGTTTATGTCTCTCACTCGAGTCGTTGAGAAAGCAAATTACAACATACCTAGGCACCACCTTCACATTGAAGAGCGAAGCCCGCGCCTCTCGGCTGTTATTCCTGGAGAAGATCACCTCAGCCAAGGCAGTGCTTGTCGGGACAACTGCTAGCCTGCCGATTGAGACTGGGTGGCTGCAACAGAATAAACTACAGTTTGAGTAAATATCTGTCGATAGCGAAGAGATAATTATTCAAGATTATCAATTTTAGAGAAAAAAAGATAAAACACCGGTAATTATTGAAATCGTGAAAAACAAAATGTGCACCGTGAAAAAGAAACTGGCACACCGAGTTACAAGTAAGAGAAGGTTTCGTGTGTTTAATATAAACGAATTTAATACCTGTGTTCTGTTTTATCACAAGCCCAGTCTGCTATTGACTGTGGCAGACTTAACTCCGCCTCTTGAGGATGGCAAACAGAAAGCCACGCCCCTTGAAATCTGATCAACAGCGGCTTGGGGCCAGTTTTTACTAGACGAAAATATTCAAGATTTTATACATTATTAAAGTTTCAAAAATGATCAGACTGAAAACTTGTTTTGTCAACCTTTCTTTCCATTCTCTCTCTCTCTCTCTCTCTCTCTCTCTCTCTCTCTCTCTCTCTCTCTCTCTCTCTCTCTCTCTCTCTCTCTCTCTCTCTCTCTCCCTCTCTCTCTCATTCTCTCTCTCTCTCTCTCTCTCTCTCTCTCTCTCTCTCTCTCACTCCCCCCCCTCTCTCTCTCTCTCACTTTCTCTCTTTATCTTTCTATATGATGGCAAAAATCTAAACTCAACGTGAAACCCACCGTGGCTGTAAAGACGGCAATGTTTCGCGTTATATTTAGAAAAACAAGCTTTTGTATCTGACGCTGATGGATTTATTGAAACCAAAGCCATCATGCAATTTTCTTTTTTAATGTTGCGTTTCGTATTCTTGCGCATTTTAGCCTTGTCATGCATTTGAAGTTGCATGTTCTTACAATTTTTTTTTACTTTTTACAAATTGTCATACTGACATATTTTTCTCGTTTAAACAAGGGTATTGTAAGACACAAGATGCAGATATATATATATATATATATATATATATATATATATATATATATATATATATATATATATATATATTTACACCTAAATCAAATTATTCTTCACAATGCTTAAATATTAAGCCAGGGTATGTTCCGCTTATGTTTAGCCTTGCCAAGAATTACAAATCACAAGTCTAAGACTTAAAACAATGCAACCATGGAGCTATTAGAGTACAGGACTCTGATGACTGACCGCAGTCCAGTTCATCCTCCTTGTGTTGGCACTGAGGGATCCCATCGCAGATCTGATGTGACTGGACGCAGGTGGAGTCAGAGCAAGAGACCTGACCACTGGGACACACGTCTATCTAGGGCAGATGAGTGTAGTGTGAACATTCATGAAGTCTCCCCTTTGACTAGTTGATACAATTTGTTCATAATCAACAACCTGTCTAATGCATTCTTAACTATCGATCAAGCCTCCGTTAGGCAGGGCCGAACTGAAACATGGTATCCTAACCCTATACCACTGCCGTTGAGACCAGAAGTTTTATTAAATCTTTAGCAAAGACGAATGATCTAACATCAACCAAATGTACCTGGATTCAGTATCAGACCAAACTTATATAAACAATAATAAAAATAAAGTAAAGAGAAAGTAGATTAATATATGTCTAGAGTACATTCCGAGGTCTTCTTAGTGTCAATCTTCAAATTCTGGCTTGTTAGTTTGATTAAAAAAAAAAAAAAAAAACCTGTTATCATTCTTTACCTCAAGATCGAAGACTTGGTCTAGGAATCTCAATGCGGATATGTTTAAAACCGAATTAAGTTTGCGGATTCATAGTTGAATAACTTAAAAAAAAAAAAAAAGAACAAAAAGTCGTAACAAACAAAAATGACATTGAAAAGGATTGAGCGGGTTCAATTAAAAAAAAATCAACAAAGACAATAACGATGAAAAAAAAAAAAAAAACCACCGCTAAGATTGCTGGTTAAATATTTAACACTGTTTGCCATGATCACATTATGACTTCATCGCCTAAAACACTGAAATAACATCATGACCATCATCATCATCATCGTCGTCGTCGTCGTCGTCATCATCATCATCATCATTATCTTTATCCCCTTAATCGTCAGCATCATCATCATCATCATCATCATCATCATCATCATCATCATCATCATCATCTTTATCACCATAATCGTCATCATTATCATCATCATCATCATCATCATCATCATCATCATCATCATCATCATCATCATCATCATCATCATCATCATCATCATCATCATCATCTTTATCACCGTAATCGTTATCATCATCATCATCATCATCACTAACAACAGCAAAATGTGGAAAAGAAGCAGCAGGATCTACAAAACATATGCAGCAACAGCAACAGTAAAAACAAGACAAAAAAGGTCCACAGACTTTACCATGCTGATCACGTGACCTACCACATTGCTCCTCGTCGTCTGCTCGCGGACAGTCGAACTCACCATCACACCTCCAGTGTGTGGGAACACACAAGTCTGAGCCACGGCAAGCTATCCGCCCGTACGGACACTCTGGTTGTTGAGGGTAAAATCAACACACACTGGATCTTCAGGCATAGCGACCATTTTTTTTTTTATATCAATAAGTTTATACAAAAGTCGAAGTAATTATACCACGTAACTGCTTAAATGAAGATATGCTAAAAATATCTTTGGAAGGGTTACAATACTCATAAGTCGGTGATGAATTATCAATGAATATTACAAAAAAAAAAGCAACAACAACCAAACAACCCAAACAAAATCCTTTTTTATATGGTAATTGCACAACCCGGTCTCACAGTAAAATGTTCAATTACAAACCGATGGGTATCGTGTCCACTTCGAAGACAGCATATTGAATCTCAAAACCTTTCCCAGTCACCATTCGATCCGATTTGAACTTGACCTCCAACCTTTCACCAGAGGAAGTAATATTCTCGGGAGTTCTTGCTCCGCAAAACCGTCCAAGCAACTTCCTCTTTTCCCACTGCACATGCGTATCTATTACCTCGTAAATCTCCAAGAAATCGTAGATACAAGAGACGTGCTCTTCAATATCCAAGCGGAGAAAGTGCAGAGAGATGCTCTGATGAATGTAACAACGTGTGTAACGTACATCAGAGAAGTTCATGTCATATTATTTTGATGACGTGTATTGAGCTAGAAAAAAAAACAACAAAAAACCCAAAAAGAGCAACAATGAAGATTGTTAACCCATCGATTTTAATAGCCCACAAAACGTATTATCTTTCTTTACTTGAACAATGTCTATACTTTCGCTTCATCTCTGTTCTTTGCATTAACAACGTTTCCTTACTAGCTTTTTAAAGTTTGTTGATTTAACTTAAACGGCAAAAAAAAAAAAAAAGCATGCAAGATTTGAGGTAGTATAATTATAAAGATAGTATATATTTGATTGGAAAGGAATGAACTTGAAGGTAGGTAGAGAGGAAGAAGAAGGAGAACCAGATGGATTCAAAGGGAGAGTAAAATAGAGAATGAGAGAGGCAGAAAGACAATTAGAGAGAAAGAGAGGAAGAGGGAAAGAAAGAGATAAAGAGAGAGAAAGAGAAAGAGAGAGAGAGAGAGAGAGAGAGAGAGATAAAGAGAGAGAGAGAGAGAGAGAGAGAGAGAGAGAGATAAAGAGAGAGAGAGAGAGAGAGAGAGAGAGAGAGGAGAGAGAGAGAGAAAGAGAGTTATGAGACATTAAACAGTATCTATAAGAGCTTGTAGGGGAAGTTATCTACCTTATGTTTGCCACCCTGTATGATCCACTGACAAGTCTCGTCAGAAGTATAGTTTGTCTGCCATGTCTGATCAGGGAAGATAATCGCTCCTGACTGATCGGATAAGACCACGGGGTCCCCGTCACACGCTGGTTCCTCGCTAGTAGTGGTTAATACTGGTTGGTTTATGATGGTGGTTGTTGGTACTGTGGTGCCAATGATTGTTGATTCAATCGCGTCTGCTGTTGAGGAGATGGTGGTTGCAGGCTCACTGATGGAAGTGTTGGTCCCGCGCTCACTGATACTGGTAGAGGTAGATGTTGTATCCTTGGTAGTGGTACGGGTAGGTGGCTCATTGCTGGCAGTATTGGTGGTTGTGGTTGTATGTTCAGTAGTGATTGTGGTTGTAGGCTCAGTACTAATAGCTGTGGTGGTTGAAGTTTCAGATGCAGCGGTGGTTGTAGACTCAGTAATGGCAGTGGTTGTCGGCTCAGTAGTGGTGATGTTTGCAGGCTCAGTAGTTGAAGAGGGTGTAGGTTTGGTGGTCATTGTGGTAGATGTAGGCTCAGCAGTGGTGGCGATAGCTGGAGGCTCAATAGTGGTGGCGATAGTTGTAGGCTCAGTAGTGGTGATGTTTGCAGGCTCAGTAGTTGAAGTGGGTGTAGGCTCAGTGGTCATTGTAGTAGAGGTAGGATCAGCAATGGTAGCGATAGCTGGATGTTCAATAGTGGTAGCGATAGTTGTAGGCTCAGTAGTGGTGATGTTCGCAGGCTCAGTAGTTGAAGTGGGTGTAGGCTCAGTGGTCATTGTAGTAGAGGTAGGATCAGCAATGGTAGCGATAGCTGGATGTTCAATAGTGGTAGCGATAGTTGTAGGCTCAGTAGTGGTGATGTTCGCAGGCTCAGTAGTTGAAGTGGGTGTAGGCTCAGTGGTCATTGTAGTAGATGTAGGCTCAGCAGTGGTGGCGATAGCTGGAGGCTCAATAGTGGTGGCGATAGTTGTAGGCTCAGTAGTGGTGATGTTCGCAGGCTCAGTAGTTGAAGTGGGTGTAGGCTCAGTGGTCATTGTAGTAGATGTAGGCTCAGCAGTGGTGGCGATAGCTGGAGGCTCAATAGTGGTAGCGATAGTTGTAGGCTCAGTAGTGGTGATGTTTGTAGGCACGGTAGTTGAAGTGGGTGTAGGCTCAGTGGTCATTGTAGTAGATGTAGGCTCAGCAGTGGTGGCGATAGCTGGAGGCTCAATAGTGGTAGCGATAGTTGTAGGCTCAGTAGTGGTGATGTTTGTAGGCTCAGTGGTTGAAGCGGTTGTACTTTCAGTAGTGATTGTAGTAGATATAGATTTAGTAGTGGTGGCGAAGGTTTTAGACTCAGTAGTGGTAATGGTAGTTGTATATCCAGAAGTGGTGTTGGTTGTAGGTTCAGCAGAAATGATAGTAGTTTTAGATTCAGTAATGGTGGTGGTTGTGGGTTCAGTAATGGTGCTGGTTGTGGGTTGAGTAATGGTGGTGGTTGTAGGCCCAGTAATAGAAGACCTATTCGCGCTTGTGGTTGCAGTGCCAGTATTGGGAGCAGCTGTAGACTCAGTAATGGTACTGGCGTTTATGATTTTGGTGGTTGAAAGCTGAGTATGAGAGGGTGTAAAAATTGGCTTCGGGTCGTCGGTAGTGATGTTTATAAAGTCAGTAATAAAGGTAGCAGCTGTAGATTCAGTAAAAGTTGTGTTTGAAGGTTCAGTAAGAGTTGCTCTAGTAGTTGTAGGTTCTGTACTACCGTTCGTCGTGATTGCAGGCTCAGTAGTGGTTGTGGTTACCTCAGTGGCCACGGTGGATTTAGACTCAATAGTGCTTGATGTCGTTGTTCCAGTCAATATAGAGGTTGTGGCTCCTGCTCTTGTCTCTGCGGCTTCAGTTAATGTGGACGTGGTAGATGTAGATGGTGTGCTCGTTGCTGGGACAGGCGAATAGACCTTCGTGAAATCAGATATAGCTGAGATAACTGTCGTTATTGGTGGTGTGATCAGTGAGGCTGTAGGTTTAGTTGGTGTTACCGATGAGGTTGTAGGTTTAAGGTTATTAAAACCCACGGTAGTTGAGCTTTCATCCTCGAAGTTTTTGCTTTGACTAATATCTAAGTTCCCCTCACTGTTTAACGCATAATTTTCTGTGGAACCTGGCACTGTGCCGGACATCCCAGAATTCTTCTCTTTACTTCGTCTGCTCACACCTAAGCGGAAGCCGCGGCGAACCTCGACCGGATCACTAAAAAAATAGATCAAAAGCGAGGCTCCTGACGTCACGATCGTACTTCCTGTGCGCGCTGGCGGCTGTGTCTGCTCAGTGCTGCACATCCTGGCCAGGTTTGGAGACGATTTCGAGACACCGTCACGCAAGTCAACGTAGTCGTAGCCACAGGTAATGTGCTCTTCTAGGTCAAGGTCGATTACAAGCACTTCCAAAACCTGGAGGAAATGCAATAAGTGAGGCGGAATAAAAACGGGATCAGCGCTTCTGAAGCGCGATACATAACATTCCACACAGGTTCTTACAATCCAATTTCCCTCTATAAGTTTACAAGGGAGTTTCTTTTTTTAGAGAAGCTGAAATTAGAAACGATACGTTGCTCTAACAATATAGTAGGATCATTTACAGGCTTTAATGAATTACCCATTTTACACTGAGTGAGGTGAGCGATTCCGACGCTGTACGTTGTTATACCAGGATCAAACCTAGTATTCCGAGGTCCGAAAGCCAAAACTAATGTTAAGCACTAGACCTTGACGGCGCAATGTCAAAATGCACTAATAAATAATACAGGATATCATCGAGAAATCAATGGGAAAACCGTCAAAGAGCCTCACAGAAGAAAAATCTTTAGTAAAAAATTATTAGTCAATACAACACTGAACAGCTTGGTTGAGAGTTGAAAGACGAAGAGAGCACACGAAACTGTCTTCTACACATGTGTTTGACTATCCATTCTGAATACAACCATACAGATCTAAGTCAGGATACCTTGCCCACCTTGCCATTGGCACTTTTCTCAATCAATTTCACCACCCGCTCTCTCTGTGACAGTGATAACACCAATACTCTACACCAATTCCGAACCCGAAGATTTTTTTCACATTAAAAAGTTTAGCGGTTCTCACATTCTCCTCTGATGTGAAAAGACGAAGGTCACATTGTTTCGAGGTCGGATAGGACCCAAGTGTGTAACCAGGGGAGGTCACCAATACTTCCTCTTCCGCGACGAAGGACAAGATGGGTGAGCTGCACATGGTCAGCTCTTGCTTGGCTTCTGCACTGTCTGGTTGTGTAGTTTCTGTTGCAGAGACAAGTTTCAGACAATAATAATTGATTCATTGCAAAAATAGTAATGAGAGAAATGTTTATTTATGTAGAAGAGTTAAGAAATTCTTCATCTCAGAGATACAGTAGAGAGGAAATGATGTGCAACTTTTTAAATTTCTCTTTTTAAAATTCTTTAAAATATTTTTCTTAAATATTGAAGTCAGAGCAAATTTAAATCATTGATAACAGCAAAACATTTAAAATAAGCTAAATAGCGCAACGTCAAAACATTTCACAAGAGTATATAATGCTACAAAGCCTGTGAACCCACCTCTAGTTGTCAGAGAGAGACTAAAGCCAGCCTTGCTCACAACAGAGTCTGACTGGAAGGTAAGGAGAACCATGTCATCTGATTGGAAGTGAACTTTTTCGGTGCCGCAGAATCGACCAATCATCTTGAAGCGGGAAGTGATTTCTAGCCAATCCCATATACACAAGTGCTGCTCAAGATCCATAAACAACACGACGCCATGTATCGTCTGCAAATTAAAATAAAACGGCTTGTAATTAGTGAAGGAAAAAAACTTGGACAATATGGATACGAAAACAAGGAGGCCATTTGACTTGGTAGTTCTAAGAAATATTTTCATAATTAACTATGGGAATTTCTTATTTGAGCAAATAGATCACAAGTTTTGATTGGTAAACAAGAACATTCTTTGCCATGTTTTTAATATGCTAAAGGCTATAATTTAATTGTCTTTCATAGGCAAGCTTCACTTTGCACTTGTTGACTGGTCTTTCTACATACAACAAACAACTGTGACGCTCCGTTAAATTATTCTTCGCATAGCTGTAATACACTAAAATGATATGAGCTTCATGAACTACTATACTATTGAGCCGAGAAGAGATAAATAGATGGGACAACAAAGGTGATCCCCGCTCGTGATAAGAGGTCTTTTTCAGACCTGAAGGCGTGTATTCAGTCATGTAGTCACCAATGTGCATCTTAGTATATGTAGTTTAGAGAAAAAAAAAAAAGGCAAAACGAAGGAGGAGGAGGTTAAGGAAAAAGAGTGGTATACCTAGCGAATAGCAGTTAACTCCGACATAAGATGACCACCTTACCTTACTTGCTGGAGCGTGGACGAGGAGATCACAGCGTGTGGAGGGTGGGTAACTCCCACCGTCCCCGAATCCAGGAGACTCTATGATCAGGTCACGTGACGTGATTTCAACAGTAGTCCTGGAGCAGATATTAATGACCTGATAGTCCTGGGAAGAGTTTTGTACGTCAGTGGGCTGGATGGGTCGGCTAGTGATGTATGAATTGGCGTTGTTGCTATTGTAATTGCTTTTCCAATTTAGGCTGTCAATACTGCTGTTCTTATTCGTCATGTTGCTAATACCTGTAGTGTTATTAACTTCAGAACTTTCCTCAGAACTGCTGATGTTTACAAAGTTGTCGATGCTGTCGTTTTTGACGCTGGATCTGTTCTGATTGTTGGTGTTTTCGTTTTTGCTGTTGTTGTATATATTAATGTCATTAACATAACTAGCCGATATATTTACGCTGCTGTTTCTAATGACCTCCCCAATACTGACGCTGCTGTTGCTGCTGACACTGGTAACATTGCTGGCTATGCTGATGTTGGAATTGCTGTACAAGTTTGAACCTAGAGGCGTGATCGCATCGAAATCTTCCGAGGTACCTGTGATATTTTCTCCATCTGGGAAGTACGATCCATCAGACCTGACCGCGTTAAACACACTGGACGGGGTTGTGCTAATATCGACTGTAGTGCTAGCTGATAGGCTCACTGTGTCAAGAATGAATCCATCACTTGGCATGTTAGACTCTTTGAGGCCATCCTTTGCATTTGAAACAATGTCTTCATGAGAAGGAGAAACGAAACGTTTTGCTGTTAGCAACACAGCACTTGGACTCAAAGCTGCAGATTTTGTCACCACTGAAGGAGTTAGTATTAGCCCAAGACTCTCCTCAACCACTGGTATTTGGTTTGTGGTAGATGCTGCAGTAAAACTATGGGTGACTGATGCGGCTTTTGATAACAATGATAAATATTGAGTCAATGATTCCTCTTGCGACGATGAAAATCGTGAAGCTACCGATAATGACGAGAACGAAGGTGACAAGGTTAACAGTGATGATACTGGTATCGGATGCGCTGATCTTGACAGCTGCGGCTGCAATTTCGAAGTTTTTGAGGGTGATATAGATGCTAATGACAAAGCCTCATGGGTTGAAGGCGATAGTGGTGGCGCCAAAGACACCAAAGGCGATGGCTCAAACGACGATAGATGAGATCTATATTTTGCTTCATATTGAAGCGAAAGTGCTGAAGTTTTCAATATCTCCTTGGATGAAGATGGGTAAAGAAACATTGATGACTGTAGAAGTACGGAGGAAATGGATTCAGCAGAAGATATTGTTGACATATTGATGGAAAGTGTCTTCAGCGAATCTAGATGCTTCGTTGAGGACAAATGTATGCTGGCTTCACTAGTTTCTGATAAAGGGACTGAACCAGTTTCACCAGTTTCGACATATGCGGTAGAGAGTTGTCTTTGACTAGAAGCTGTGATGCGCGGCTCTCCAGACCTCTCCCTGTTGTGAAGCTTGTCCATCACGGGAGAGAACTCCAAGACAGCTGAAAATCCGCGAAACTGAAACATCTGATCTGATGAGAACACGATAAGCTTTGGAGTCGTCAACTTCACCGGAGGCGGAAGAATTAATCCACAAAACCGGAGGTCAAAGGTTGAGTTTAACTCTTCACCTTCTAAAACCCGTATGTAGTCATAATTGCACGTTTGATGATACTCTAACTCCATGATTTGAAAGCGTATAGTAACAATCTGAGAGAGAAAAGGGAAAAAAGATGAAACAATCCATGTTAACATTTTCGTTTTTCTGTTAAGTGGAAGATATTTTGAAATGTGACAACTAGCCATCTACTGCAGATAATCCTTACCCAGAGTAAAACCATTCTTTCAAAGTCTAAGACGAGAATTTGTCTGAGCCGATTTTCCCTTAGCAAGTTTAAGAGAAAATACTGAGCTCCCACCAGTCGAGAATAATATATTGAATTCACATCAGTCGAGAAAAATGTATTGAATTCACACCCGTCGAGACTATATTGATCTCACCAGTCGAGAATAATATATTGATCTCACACCAGTCGAGAATATATTGATCTCACACCAGTCGAAATTAATATATTGATCTCACACCAGTCGAGAATATATTGATCTCACACCAGTCGAGAATATATTGATCTCACACCAGTCGAGAATATATTGATCTCACACCAGTCGAGATTAATGTATTGAACTCACACCAGTCGAGCTTTATATATTAAACTCACACCAGTTGAGAATAATATATTGATCTCACACCAGTCGAGCTTTATATATTAAACTCACACCAGTTGAGAATAATATATTGATCTCACACCAGTCGAGATTAATATATTGATCTCACACCAGTCGAGAATATATTGATCTCACACCAGTCGAGATTAATGTATTAACTCACACCAGTCGAGCTTTATATATTAAACTCACACCAGTTGAGAATAATATATTGATCTCACACCAGTCGAGCTTTATATATTAAACTCACACCAGTTGAGAATAATATATTGATCTCACAACAGTCGAGCTTAACATATTGAACTCACACCAGTCGAGCTTTATATATTAAACTCACACCAGTTGAGAATAATATATTGATCTCACAACAGTCGAGCTTAACATATTGAACTCATACCAGTCGAGAATAATATATTAAACTCACACCAGTCAAGCTTAATACATTGAACTCACACCAGTCGAGAATATATTAATCTCACACCAGTCGACACAAGTTTATTGAACTCACACTGCTGAAAAACTTTCCCTAACACAAATATGGATATATAAGAACTAAATAGACGATCATTGCTTAGAAATAACATTTCCATTTTACCCAACATTTTCTTTTTTTTTAAAGAGAAGATAGAAAGTGTTGTGATACATATACTAAAGAATCAGCTGTTGTCACGTTAATGTAATGATAGGGTTGGTAAACATAGCTTACATGAAAGCTATCCATGTAAACAAGCCACCTGCATCGGCTGCTGGGCGGATACCGCCGATCTCGGCCGAAGTGTGGTGACATGATGATCGCGTTATTCCGTACTATCACGGGAAACTCGCTACACACAGAGGTTGGTGGATTCCCCTGTATGTCAAATTCCGGAAAACGGGTAAAAGCTGTCACACGTTTCTTATCTGCGAATTTTGCCTCTGAGGATAAATAGTATTTTGACTGTTATGATTGTATTACATAAGATAATGTGGAATAGGAAAAGCAGTAATGCAGGAAACAAATAGACTTTGTTCAACATAATATGAATTTGATATATAGCCATGAGCTAAGTGAAATTACAGGCAAATGCGTGCCAAAGGAACTTCTATATTTTAGAATATACATTAACCTACTTTACTGCTGGCCCTTTACACTATTGAGAAGAAATCCAGAAATTACATAAATTAAAAAAAAAGAAAGAAAAACTAAGAACGAGACAATAATGCGATGACTTACTAGACAAAGCAACTGTGATCAGAAATCTTTGGGTGTGAACCAACATGTCCGACGTAAAACGGACGCAAAGAATGTTATCCAACGATATGATTGGCTGCGGCAGGAGGTCACCGCAGTGCATTATGGGAGTTTCAAAATCGCATGACCCATTTCCGTCCAGCAAGATTTTGTCTGACTGACATGGAGCTGATAATCCGACATTGAACTCTAGAAAGTGTGCTTGTAGAGTCTGTTAAAATGGAGTAATTGTGAGATATGTAGTAAGTTAACAGATAAACGTGTTGTAATAGAGAGACAGACAGAAAGTCAGACATACATACCTCGGACAAGCAAAAATATAGAAAGACGTACAAATAGATGGATTGCTAAAGAGATAGACAGATACATAAACAAAAAACAGGTTATGAGCTACAGGAAAAGAGAAAACACCTAGGGAAAGACAGAGAGGAAAAGAAAAAGTGTGTAAGTGTGTATGTATGTGAGAGAGGTATACAGGCAGATAAGCAGGTAGAGAAAGGTGAATATGAAAGCATAAAGATGTTTTCTTTTGAAAGTATCTCAGAATATTGGTAGAAACAAGCAATCGAAATGATTTCCGCATCTGGTGGAGCAAGATATCTTAAACTGATAGCCCTATATAATGGATATCAATGGGATCGAAACCATAATTCTCAATGACGGAATTGATCCGTGATACTCGAGTTATAGATAAATTGGACCAATCAATGAAAATACAGTGTATTGCTCACGTGATTCTGTGGACCAATGATCGTCCATTGACACTGACATTCCTCTGGATGGTGAGGGTCGTCGGAGAAACCTTTTAAGAAAGATACAGGAAGTAAGGAGCTCTCATGAACCACAAGATTAAAACACAGACTATTTTGCGCTGTTACATGCTGCAATTATTTATTTCCCAGAAAGAATAAAAACTTTGGCCATATATAACCTACATCGCCATATTCCATCAAGAAAAAGGAAGCAAATGGCTGCAATTTTTCATGGAGACGTTCCCTTTCTAAAAATGAGAAATAATCTTGATAAGTTCTTCACCTTATATGGAGAAAAGCGATGCCTCATATATTTCTTACGTATTAGTTTTTGTTTATGTCTTTCAGCAAAAAGGTAAATCTTAGGCACAAAATTCGGATGCGTGAATTTTTACCTGAAAAGAAAAAAAAATTCGTTGACGAAAAAAAAAAAAGTTGCTGCTTTTTATGAAATGAAATGAAGTAAAGTTATATTTCTATTAATCACTTTCGCATCAAACCGATACATCAAAGAATGGCTATGCACACTGCGCAAATAGAGTCTACCGTCTCACATAATTCTTGTGTATACAGATGTGTCTCTAAAATAACAGTTGAATACTTCTTTCATCGCATCGCCTTGAGATGAAGATTTACGATATGTCAGAGGGAAAATGGAAAGTAATTATTTCATTGACAAAAGAAGTAAAATAGCATAACAAGGAGGGAGAATGGTGTTAAAACTGCGTGAACCGACAAAAGAGACACGACACTGCCGAATCTTGCGATCAAGTCTTCCTGATTTTCTCGCATAAATTATAATACCACACACCAAGGGATGCGCATCAGGCAATTAAAGAAGTTTCAATCAAAAGGTTTGTCTATAACAGAAAGGGAACGTCCTTGGTCTTTAAGTGGCGTTCTTGGTCTTAAATTAAAGTGGCGTCTGCTTTTCTCCAGCACCCAACCTGAACCGGAATATAAAAAGATCCCTTCAGCTTAGTCTTGGTTCAGAGACAAACCTTGTTTCCATCTTCTGCTTGGTGAAGCAGAAAGACAGGTAAACGGCAGTTTCAAGGAGATAACGATAGTTTCACACCGTGCATCACAAAAAGAACTGCACAGTCAGAACCAGTGCCGTTGGTCAAAGTTATTTGTAGTGCTGCACACCTAAAATATGGGCTCACTTTGACATTTCAACGACTCGATCTACGCAACAAGCATTTGTCCATCTTGGACCTTATATCGATTCGACTAACTTATGCAATAGCCTCAATTCGTGTACATTTTTCAATAATGCCAAGAACCACATTTTGAATCAGTGTCCCTGTTGAAGTGCGGCCATGACGGCAAACCATACCCTTCAGACTTTCCCCAATTACGACCATTAGAGGCTGGCCTGAGGCAATAAGCCTACAAAGAAAGCTCCACGGCAGCTTCATGGACAAGTCCTGCAGGGCACAGCTGCCTTTATAGAGGAGACTAGCCTGTCGCAAGAAGAAGAAGAAGAAGAAGAAGAAGAAGAAGAAGAAGAAGAAGAAGAAGAAGAAGAAGAAGAAGAAGAAGAAGAAGAAGAAGAAGAAGAAGAAGAAGAAGAAGACCCCGCTTGACACAGCCCACATTTCACGGATATTATGAGCGATTCTTACACTTTTCTCTAAAGTGAGCTTATGAGAATTTGATCTTTAAAACGTTTAAAATTTTGAGACTTTCTTCATTTACACCTGATGCCAATTTTTTCCTTTCCATTGTTTCTTCCCTGAAGGTAGTTTACAAATGAAAAGAAACCTTTCTGTGTCGGTGGCCATTAATAAAGGAGCTACCACTCTCTACCTGAATCCGGGTCTTAACAGAGTATAAACACTGGAAATGTTTGAGTCAACACAGTTTTTATAAATCTCCTTTGTTTTTGAACAGCGCAGACATGGAATGCTTATTAATGATTTTAAAAAGCACAATGATGAATAGAAATCACCCATTTTGCTGCAAATATGTTTTATGAAGGGGAGCTTTGCAAATGTCTTACATTTATTTTAGAGAAGCCAGTAATGCCTGTTTGGCTTTGGTCCTCTATAATAAGGTCTTAAACTCTCAAGCATCCACCCTCCACCCAAAAAAAAAATTGAAAGAAAGGAAGAAATAGCGCCTTAACGGTCAGCCGGTTTCTTGCAGGCTATCGAATGAGATTAAATTTTAAAGGTTACTCTAGAGAAAGATTTAAGCGGAAAGGTTATTTTCAGGAAGATCATCAGCTGATTAATTGGCATCACTATTAGACAAACAGTCTATCACTTTAGAGAATTTATAGTAATTCTTTTACATCTCTTAGCATAACATTTTAAACATGTCTTCCCGAACTGGTGTACATTTTTGAGTTAAGATCCAAGCATTAAACACAACAAAATCCGAGCAGGTCTACAAATTTATTTAAGTGATCGATCAATGCTCGGATGAATGGGACTAAAGTCAGGGTCAATTAAGGCCTAATTTTGAAAAACAAAAACAAAAAACAAAAAACATCGAATCAGGAAACACTCTTAATTATCTGAAATAAATTTCAACCCTACAGCTTTTTAAAAGAGAAGAGAAAAATTAACAATCCAGCAGCCGATGTGTTGTTGACCTTTGCTTGTACACTCCGCTCCACTTCACCTTTCATTCTTTTAGTGACAGTTCACTTCCTACCGAGTGCAAGATAACCGAGGCCTAAGTCTGACAGAGCTGCACAGTTCTGCAATGTTCACGTCAGTTGTTTCAGTCAGTGAACTTGTATGGCGCCACGGTCCGCCCTAAATCTCGATGGGTTTTCATCACGTCTCTTACCATTGCCGCAGACAAGCAACGCCGTAATAGCTTCACATGACAAGCGCTTTTCTTCAGATCTAATCCCCAAGGCAAAACTTTTATATTGTTTGTTTGTTGTTTTTTTTTTTTTATACATGCAGCTCCATAGTTTGGTCGAGCTGTGACCTTTCGATTTAAACATTTTTTTTTTTTTTGGTCTAAACAAGCTTCATCTGAAAAAAAAAAAAAAAAAAAAGATGTCAGCCAGCTTGAAGTTTTCAATTCATATTGAAATAATATTTGAAGAATTAAAATCCAAATAGCTTTCCCAGTGAGCAAATATTTGACATTCTTTAAATCAGCGCCCGCTCAGCGAGGGGCTCAAGCACAATAAGCTCCCAAGACTCGAGCTGGGTGTCAGGATTTTTCTAACTGAGCTCTCACAGCTCTTGCTAAGCTCTGAGCTCAGCCTCCGTCTTTTCTAAATTTTGCAGTAAATCATACAGACTTTTCAAAACTGAAAACCATCTGAGGCTTAGCGCCCTTGAAGAAATCCATACTCTTTGCGCGAATATTTGAATGATTCTTGAGAAATGAGTCTATTCAAATATTTGGATGTTTCTTGAGAATGAGTCTATTCAACTATTTGTATGACTCTTGAGAAATGAGTCTATTCAACTATTTGTATGATTCTTGAGAAATGAGTCTATTCAACTATTTGGATGATTCTTGAGAATTGAGTCTATTCAGTTATTTGGATGATTCTCGAGAAATGATTCTGTTCAGCTATTTTGGATGATTCTTGAGAAATGAGTCTATTCAACTCTTTGGATGATTCTTGAGAAATGAGTCTATTCAACTCTTTGGATGATTCTTGAGAAATGAGTCTATTCAACTCTTTGGATGATTCTTGAGAAATGAGTCTATTCAACTATTTGTATGATTCTTGAGAATTGAGTCTATTCAACTCTTTGGATGATTCTTGAGAAATGAGTCTATTCAACTCTTTGGATGATTCTTGAGAAATGAGTCTATTCAACTCTTTGGATGATTCTTGAGAAATGAGTCTATTCAACTCTTTGGATGATTCCCTTTTCATCATTCCTGAGGTCATGCCCGCAGAATCGCACAAAGCTTCAACTTCGGTGAAGACAGTTTAACCCAGTTTCTGAGATTTAGATTATTATGCAGTTTCTTGACTTGTTCTGTTTAGCGATAAATAAACACCTGCGATTTGGTTCAACTCTTAAGGCCTCTCGACTCTTTTTCCGGCTTGATGATTGTCCTGTTATTTTTGTTTTTAAATTAAGTAAAATTATTAAAATGTAAATAAAGCAATAAAAAAAGAATTGTGCCATTCATGAAATTGGTTGCTAGAAATGGTGTTCGTGTTCAAGGCAGAGATTTTTTTATTGTACCATCCGCAGTGAAGGCTCCGTCAGTCATTTATACATAATTAAGCTCAATGTTTGGACAGGTTATATCAGACAAGTGTTCAGACCGATGAAGACAATTCACCCAAGAAGTCGCTTGGCCTAAGTCTGGCCATGACGACACATTACACTACCTGGACTGGCAATGATCACTTCCGGGTTATCCGCACTCAGGACATAGAGTCCGCCACACTGCACGGCAGCACTTCCGGTCAAGAGGATTGTCAGAGCGAGACCTGGAAAAGCGGAAGAAGGATATCTTTAGCAGAGAGATAGGGTCAGAGAGAGAGAGAGGAGAAAGAGAGAGGGAGGGACAGAGATAGTGAGAGAGAAAGAGAGAGAGAGAGAGAGAGAGAGAGAGAAAGAGAGGGACAGAGAGAGTGAGAGAGAAAGAGAGAGAGAGAGAGAGAGAGAGAGAGAGAGAGAGAGAGAGAGAGAGAGAGAGAGAGAGAGAGAGAGAGAGTGAGAGAGATACATGATATAGAAATGATTGTAAGGAATTTAAGTGAGATGTCCAGAACTTGCATTTAGTCCTTATCATTTTGGAGAGACCACTATTTAGGGGAAAAGGGAGAGAGAGAGAGAGAGAGAGAGAGAGAGAGAGAGAGAGAGAGAGAGAGAGAGAGAGAGAGAGAGAGAGAGAGAGAGAGTAAAGACGTGAACTCTGAACTTCCGTTTTACTTTATTAATGATTTCCTTCAAATGTCCCTTCTGCTTCCCTCAGAGCACAAGATGGGTGAATTAATTAGAGCGCTTTTTCATTTTTTTTTTACCCATTTATGTCAGTTCATAATTTGTAGATGTTGTACGTGTTGCAACTGGTTTCACAAGAGTATGCCGTTTCGTCTGGCCTTTTCTCCTGCAATTCCTTGTCCGTGAGAGGTAAAATGTTGATCAGTGGCACCATCAAATCTCTTGACAGAGGGCGACGCCCCTATTTTCGGCGTTTTTCTTCTGTCGTGGAATTTTCAAAATCCTTAGACCATTCCCTACAGATCTCACCTCTATATTGACATAAACCCCTTTGCAAAAATTATAATAGTAAGGTCACTGACTAAAAACCTCTGGATAAAATACAAACTAAGCTTGTTTTAAGACTAAATATTTCTTGCGCTGTGTCGCAAGGTAATATGACACTTTTCAGATAATTGAATGACAGGTGTTTTCAAAGCTAAAAAAAAATGTTTCATGATGTTATAAAACCGCAGGAAAAAAAAAAGAAAGACACTGGATTTAAATGTAAATTGCTGTCTTTACTATAAGTATGCAGACATCCAACCTACTTCATGCGTAAAAAGAGTTACTGAACCTTATCGGGCAATAAATTTTAAAAAAATCTATATACAAATCCTGTCAAACGACAAGCTAAGTTGAGAGCTGGCTTTGATCCTGGTGTATGACAAATGGAACTCAGAACACAAAAAGAAGAATTTTTTACCTTCACTGCTTTAAAACAAACATCGGCACTCGACAGATTTGCTTTAAATTTTTAATAAGATCTCTTCTCTATGATTCTCTCAGGTTCATCAGATCTCATCAGCTGTTGTTGGTGCATTTCTGTGGAGAGCTTAAATATATATCTTGTGTTTCGTGCTGTCATATTGCCCTGATTTCCCTGCAGCTGAACACATGCCTTTCTCTTTTGAATTCACGTAACGATCGGGATATATCAACCCATATTGTATTATCTTTGTGCTATGAAGCACAGTGCCAGATTAACCGCCTGTTCTGAGTAATAAAGTATAAAAAATGAATAGATGAGCGGAGAAAAAGGACTGAAGATTGAACTTACACTATAAAGATCACTCCCAGGGTTGTTTCATAAAATACATTTACTTCCTCTGTCTATGATATTTAACTATCATTACAACGACAACACGACTTTCTTAACTTCATGTTAGTTAATTGTTTAATAAAGAATTCAGAGGGTTCCCCATGACCACTCTCCCGCGCACACCTTAGACACATAAAAAGAGCTGGTGAAAAAAAAAACAAGGGAATTTCGCGGTGAAATCTTCAATATATTAGGTGTACAAAGATTTAAGATCCGATAAGGGCAAAGTTATTCTTAATAGTTTTCGAAATCACATACCTTTTTTTAAAACTTAGAGAGGGTCATCTTGAGACAAAACGCGTCATTCTATTGCACGGACAATATCTTTCATAACCGGTATATATAATGCCCGTGTGGGAATTGGTAACGTGTGCAAACAAGCTTTTCTATACACTCCACGTAAGTTCTGGCCACTCCTGGATTCGAACCCCTAGCCCTCTATCCCCGATAGCTGGGTAAATACCTGTAAACCACAGAGTCACTAAGGGCGCTACCGTGGAGATACTGTTATCTTCCTCACGACCTTTGTTGCGTAATGTGACCCTAACTTCTTAGGACTAAAGATTTAAAAAAAAACCAAAAAAAAAAACCAAACTTGACAACGGTTTTGTTAATATCATTATGGCCGTCACATATTGTAAGAAAAGTTGCTCTAGATTGGTTACTTCTCGCCAAGTCTCTCTCGGACTCCAAGATCCGTATAACTAGAAGGGGGAATAAATAATCTTGCTGTTGGATTATTTTGCATTTAGCCTACTTATGGTAAAAGGTGTAAATTAAGAAAACGTAAAATATGGTAAAAGATGTAAATTTATTTTAAAGTAAATTAAAAAACAACTGAGAAAAAAATTGAAACATCACAGTGTTATAATTTTTAAACATAGATTAAAAATCTCACAAACATGTGTAACCTACAGTTGTCCACATATTTTTACCTCCCATGTAATACTCACCTCCGAGTAAAAGAGTTTTCAAGTCCGCGTCTCTCTCGTGCATTGTGCCTCGTGCTTGACATCAAATCAAGATTGGCAAATTGCCTTAGTCCATGGTGAGAAGAACTAGATGTCAATATGTTGGGTCTGACGGAGTCCTTCTTGCTACATCATCTCATAGCATTGGGCGGACAAATAGCAATAGTTCACTGAATTTTGAGAAAACAGCTTTAAAATACCATGAAAATAAAATCACGTAAAATCATCTTGTGATAGACAAACCTAGATCATCCGATCTGAAATCATTCAAAAGAACTTTATATAATCACCTTCATAATGATTTTCAGTTGTTTTATCAATTTCAGGTCTTTATAAACACTTCACAAGTTTTAGTCATAAAACAGCTCAAATATAATGACTGTCACTTGTTTTATCTATATGAAATCTCTAAAATGATATATCACAAACTTTAACTATACTACATGATGCATCAATTGGACCGTAAACAACCCACTATGGTCACAATTCTCTCCTTGACATTAAGGTGACCAGCGGTCATCAGAGACTCTTCTTCTGAACAACAGTCTTTGGACAACAGAGCTGGACAGTAGAATTCACTGATTCGGTACAGATTTAGATTTATGTCGTGTCCGAGCAGTGCGTACACTGGAGATTTTGAGCCAAATCCTCCACATAGTGGGCACACGTCGCAGCGGGATTATGCACGGCGGACAAATTAATGTATAAAGAAAACACCGCGACACCATCAACTTCAATCAACGATCATTCCACGGCCAAATTATTTCAACTGACGGTGCAAGTTTTGAACCCTATGACGTTGCTCATGAGAAGAACTGTCTAGGCGTAACCACTCTACCAGCAGCTCTTGCATACACCCCATAGCTCAGAGAAGTCATGGAGAAATGTTTAGAGTCTGGCACCCTCGAGTAGGTCTTGCTATTTTTTTTTTTTTTTTTTTTTTTTGTATGACTTTCCTGAAGGCATTGGCAGTGTCGTAACTCTCGACCTACCAAGCAGAACCGTAAGATCTCCTCCCCGTTCCAGGTCTGCCCCTCTATACTTCCCGCCCCCAAACTTCCCTCATGGCTCAGGAAGCATAAGTGGGTTAGGTCAGGCGAGGTACTAACAAGAGATCAAAGGCAAGGTGCTGGAGGAAAAAGCAAAGGGAAAAAAGAGACAGAGAGAGAGAGAGAGAGAGAGAGAGAGAGAGAGAGAGAGAGAGAGAGAGAGAGAGGTAAAAATCAAGAGAAAAGAGATAAGCCAATGTAAAACCGATGAATCGATAAATACATAGATAGATAGATAGATAGATAAACTGTGAGATACAGAGAGTGAGACAGTCAGGAGGAAGACAAAGAGAGAATAAATTACAAACGAGGAAAAAGAGAGAGATAGATAATTATAATAATAGACACAGAGATGAATAGATATTAGATAGATATATTTTAGCCAAATAGATAGATAGACATAGATAGGTAGAGAGATAAAAGAGAGAGAGAGAGAGAGAGAGAGAGAGAGAGAGAGAGAGAGAGAGAGAGAGAGAGAGAGAGAGAGAGAGAGAGAGAGAGAGAGAGAGAGAGAGAGAGACATCACGTCTTTTATTCTTTTTGAAAATGTCTAATTACCGAGCGGGAAGAATAAGTTGCGATTGAGAATATTTTTTAGAATTAACTCCCCTCCGGCAGAGAGAATTTAGACTTGAAAATGAAACACTGCAAGGATAATTACTAGGACGCAAACCTAAGTATTTTGAATAATAGGCAAGGCACATTCAGGGAATATTCAAGAGGGTGAAGGCCACGATCTGTAGCAAAAATGTAAGAACAAACACTTCTTTGTCAACGAATAAAAGAAAGAAAGGCGTAAAAACTTCTGGCTCCCATAGTTAGACACAGATATAGATGGGTCCAGTTTAATATTGGCCGCAAACCATAAATTATTGTGGGTCAGCAAGTAAATGTTTTGATCGCAGCCTGAAAACTGTTGATCCTATCAACTTTGTTTCTCCTATACTTAATTAAATGTTATCTTTAGTTAATACAAATCATAACAGAAATTTTGAATGCCTCAATTCAAGGTAGGAGTTCTGACAGTCTTTCTAAACAGGCTGTGTCGCAAATGAACTAATATTTGCCTACCTATGAAGAACTTCCCCCTTTCCCCCATTAATGTTTTTTTTTTGGTCTTTTTTTTTTAAATCAATCCTCATTGCCCATACCTTCTCTGGAATTAAACTTTTTCCTTGGAACCAACTAAGACCTAAAAAAACTCTCTCTCTCTCTCTCTCTCTCTCTCTCTCTCTCTCTCTCTCTCTCTCTCTCTCTCTCTCTCTTTCTCTCTCTCTCTCTCTATCTATCTATCTCTATCTATCTATCTATCTCTTTATCTCGCTCTCTCTCTATCTATCTCTTTATCTCGCTCCCCCTCTCTCTATCTATCTAACTCTTTCTCCCGCCCCCCCCCCCTCTCTCTCTCTCTCTCTCTCTCTCTCTCTCTCTCTCTCTCTCTCTCTCTCCTTTAAGCACACACAACTTTTCCTTCTCCCTTTACCGCATGAAAATACAGAGCTGATGCCCGTCCACACGAAGGGCGTCTCTATTGACACAAGAAGAAGATACGCTAGTGAGGCTCAAAGCTTCGCTTCAGATGCTGTTGGGTTCGAACCCGCGCCCAGTGTTTCCTGCAGGTTTCAGTGCAGACATGCATCGTAACGGTCAGCATTATTGCCCTGCTCCAGGCAAACAAAGTAACAAATAAAATCATCCTCCCTCTCCTCCCCAGCTGTCCCAAACATTGCGTTATTATTATTATTATTATTATTATTATTATTATTATTATTATTATTATTATTATTATTATTATTATTATTATTATTATTATTATTATTATTATCATTATTATTATTATTATTAATATTATTATTATTATTATTATTATTATTATTATTATTATTATTATTATTATTATTATTATTATTATTATTATTATTATTATTATTATTATTATTATTATTATTATTATTATTATTATTATTATTATTATTATTATTATTATTATTATTATTATTATTATCATTATAATCATAATCATGATTATCATTATTAGTATTATTATTAGTACTACTACTACTACTACTACTACTACTACTACTACTACTACTACTTCTACTACTACTACTACTACTACTACTACTTCTACTACTACTACTACTACCACGACTCTAACTACTACTACTACTACTACTACTACTTCTACTACTACTACTACTACTACTACTACTACTTCTACTACAACTACTACTACTTCTACTATTACTACTACT
>JAWDGP010003469.1:237500-292500 GCA_033675545.1 Elysia crispata
AAACAGAGAAGACGCTGCCCGAGAAAGAAAGGTAGATATATATATATATATATATATTTAGAGACAGAGAGAGAGAGAGAGAGAGAGAGACAGACAGACAGACAGACAGACAGACAGACAGACAGAGACAGAGACAGATTTACAGAGAGAGAGAGAGAGAGAGAGAGAGAGAGAGAGAGAGAGAGAGAGAGAGTGAATGAGGGAGTAAGAGAGACAGAGAAGGGGGAAAAGAAGAAAAAGATGTTGAAAGGAGAGATTAAAAGAGGGAGATAGTATAGCTGAACGACCACACGTCCTCAAGGCTATATATTTTTACAATCCATAAAGGAATGTATGTTGACCCCAATCGTCTCAAATCTAGTATAATGTGAGGAAAGACTAGGAAAGGGAGGTAATGAAAACAAGACTAAACTGTACCAAGGCTCTTTGTTATGATATCTAGATTAGAGGTAGAGCAAGCGAGGTAACTAATCCATTCTCGCTTGATTGCTCTCGTGCAAGGTGTTTCTGTCACGACCCAAGGGCCTCAGTCAATGTAACCCAAAGAGTCAAGAGTAATCTACACAGGTTTACGTCCCTTTGTTCTAGGACACCAAGAATGTTTTGCAGGGAGCGAAACAATCTGTTTTTTACTCAATTGCTGCCCTTGACTGACTAGATCTAGATGCTAGTACATTGTAATAGCAGAGGGTCTTGGGCTAGCCATGGGTTGGAGATATGAAGAAGACTGCAGACTGCTGAACAATATTGGTCTGGGTCTCGTAATGGCACAAGTGTATTCAGAGATCAGAGAAAGAGCGGGAGACAGATACAGAGATTAAAAGAGAAGTGAAGACGAATAAAGGGAGAGGGACAGAGAGGAAAAGTAGGACAGAAAAAGAGGGACAAAGATGGAGAGAGAATGAGAGAAAGCATAGAAAGAGAGGAAGAAAGAGAGAGAGAGAGAGAGAGAGAGAGAGAGAGAGAGAGAGAGAAGAGAGGTAAAGAAAAACGGGTAGACAGAGAAAAGGAGAGAATAAGAGAAAGCAACAAACAAAGGGACAGAAAAAAAAAGAGATAAAGAGAAGGAGAACGAGAAAAAGGTAGGGTCAGTTAGGCAAGAAGAGTATAGCGAGGGGAGGAAGAGGAGAGACACACACATACACACACATAGAGACACACATATACACACACCTACAGACATACTCAAGAAGAGAGGCGGAGATGGCAGCAGGTGAATAAATATGACGCAAAAAGGCAGCAAGAGAGATAGAGACAATAGCTGATGGGAGCACACCGAAAATTAAAAAAATCAAGAGAGAGAGAAAGAGAGAGAGAGAGAGAGAGAGAGAGAGAGAGAGAGAGAGAGAGAGAGAGAGAGAGAGAGAGGTAGATACATATAAAAGAAAGATACATGGGGAAAAGGGAAGATGCTGAAACCAGTAGAGATTAAAAGGAAGACAGAGTGATAGTGAAGTCAGGAAGTGATAAAAGTCATGGAAAGTATCAGTTAAGAGAGGAGGGGGGAAGGGCATGTGACAGCAGTTGTAAAAATCGATGTCCCTAACATCAACAACCAAAACGAAACAAAACAAGCTAAAATATATCTTTAATTTTTCTTTCTAAATACATTTATATTGTGTAATCGTGATTACCATATATAAAAATAGATTGCATCACAAGTCACACAGAGAGAGAGAGAGAGAGAGAGAGAGAGAGAGAGAGAGAGAGAGAGAGAGAGAGAGAGAGAGAGAGAGAGAGAGAGAGAGAGAGCACGCGAGGTGGAGAAGGTGTAAACAAGTACTAAAAATTAACGTAAAATTAAGATATGAAAGGAATAGGATAATGAATAACATACAAATGCAAAAAAGGGGGATAAAAGTAATGGCACACAAGGACATTCGAAAAAAAATATTTTTATTTTAATGTGTATCACTCAACTATTGTCTGTGTATGGCTGAAATGGCGGGAAAAAAATTAAAAGGTGCCATTTCAACATTAACTGAAAAATAAAAAGATTTAAACCACTATTGCATTTAGAAAAAAAATATGTCTGAATGTAAAGTATAAATGAGAAGAGTAAAAAAAAAAAGATTTTGTTGCTGTCAAGCAATATCATAAATCACACTTAATCAAGAATTAGGAATTATGAAAATAGTTTTAACTTCAAACATGATGTTAATTCGTATACAATAAAAGCTAATAAACAAAGCATTTCAAATGTTTATCAGAAAACTCAATCTGCCTGGCTGACACAAATGGCAAGGTTATCAATAGACCAAACCCTAAAGCGGATATCGTTCCTTAAGAATAAAATCTTCATTCAATTTTCATTTGTCTCCCTTATTAGTTAAGATAAGGCATGTGGTTGTGAGATTAGAAAGTCTGCCTTGTATCTGCAGGCAGACTCTTCCACAGGTTAGACCACTTCACTGTTGGAAGGTGATTTTCGGCCTCATCTTTTCAGATCTGTTATATCCGACGGGAGCTTGCTTGATATGCAGAAAATTGACCTTGAGATCTTTTAATTGTAGACAAGCTATATCAAATCATTAATCAAGTAACATATAAAACCTACATAGAAATTCAAGTTTTCATATATGCGATCCTGCTAAAGTCGATAATTTTCTATAAAATATGTGAACCTAAGCGAAGTTAAAATCACTTTGATATAGCTCCAGATAAAAAAAAAATGTTCCAGAGAACGGCTGGAACAAAGCAGTCTCCTCTGCACTGCCACATTTTCTATTGAAAGTTTAGGGCCGGATTCATCTGATTCATTTGTGGTAAAATAACTTGAAAAGCTTTGCTCATAGTTACCAATAGAATGAGTTTTAGAATCATTGGATCTGTTAGAGTTTTACAACTTAGTGAAACAACAAAAAAAAAGTGTTTGGGTTGCATCTGATGATAAAGTTTAGAAGTATGAAAAAAGTCACGTTTGTATTGACATCAAAAGCAAACCAAAAGGCTCTCTCTAAGCTATACAGAGAGAGAAAAATATATCACTCAAAACTAGTTTGAAAAGTCAACCTGAAAACTGCAGGACAAGTATCCTTTTTGAAAGTAAAAGACAAAACAACAAACTTATTTGTTATTCTAGTTTCTAACCATCAGTATGATTTTAAGCCAAAATTGGAAGAAATGAATTTACTATTCATCTAAGAAAACATTAACTTTTCTCAATCAAATCTACATCCTTTATCTTTATATTTGTACGCGTTTTTAACTTTGCTTTAATTTTAAGATTGTTTGCACTAAATCTTCTAGAGCATTTTCGGGCAACCTTCTTTTTAGTTTGAAATATGCTTCCATACATAAGCGATAGTCGCGGGGATGATCACTCATGTCGATCAAGTACAAAGAGTCTAAGTTATCAACCTTGATGGCCAGTAACTCATCCGACACTGGATATGTGTACGCCCCCATGATCAGCACCATGTGTCCCGCTCTGAAGGTTGACGTGATGGGTTGAGGTTGTCTCTCGAGGTCGCTGAAACTTGGGTGTATATACCAAAAAGCTTCAGCCGGATATATCACATTCATGAACTCCCCGTCGCATAAACCCTGAAAATTAGGCATAAAACCGTTACCACACCTTTCAAAAATAATAATAATAATAAAAAACTAGAAAAGAATAAAACAACAAGAACAAACGAAAAATCACGACACTTTCAAGAAAAAAAAAAAAACAGTTTAAATTTGTACATTTCTATTTTAAATTACAGACAGTAAAGTATGAAATAAATTAAAGATTGTGATCTTTTTCAATTCACTTTTTAGAAAAATGTACATCGATTTTTAATACTATTTCTAGGGTGTTTGGCCTTTTTTAATTATCCTAAAGGTTAGTTATTATGTAAGTGTAATTTTCTTGAAGGGGCAGCATTTTTAGAGCGCATGATTGGGTGGTTAGGGTGAAGCACGCACCATAGGAATCAGTGTATACTTTCTACAACAGGGTGGATACATCCTGGCTTTAGGGTTCTAGGAAAATCTTACTCAATCCCACCAATCACTATTTTCCTGGTGGTTTTGTTGAAACATATCTGCCACAACCACAGCTCAATACGTTCTGATTAAACTACGTTCAGAACAGGTGTTACAGGGTGGACGAGCAAGGGGATGGGTTCAATTCAATGCTAAACATGTAAATTGATAAATCAGCATAACTAATTTTAAGAAATGACCTTGACTCTAGCTTTGGTTTAGGCCAGCCTCACATAGACCGTCACTCAACACGTCACGTGCATGAATGGACACGGGTCACGCATGTAAACTAAAGTGGTCAGTATAATTTTAAAGGCACCCCTCACATAGGAAGTTGTGCCATGCTCACATTTATGCCTATTCCTCGGAGGAATCCATGTTCTCAGCCTGGCTTGGCGTGAGGGAATGACAGAACCTATGCGATCAGACAAAGTGAGGTTTGTAATGTGTCACGTAAAAGAGTGATGCGTGGCACTTGAAGGGTCATTTCTATGTGAGGCTGGCCTAAGACACACCCACAAAGTTTAAAATGCCACTTAAGACTCAGAGAGTTCTCAAACTTCTTACTGACTCTAGCATCTTGTCATTTTTCTCCCTTCTTCTTCTCGACACTAATCTTTTTTCTCTGCTCATTGCTTCATCTTCTTGTTTTATAGTTCCCATGCACCCTACTTATTCTTTTATTTCTTCCTACCCCAACTGCAAATTTATGAGGAGAAGTCCACATAATCTCTGCGAGCAAATTGCACCACTGCCCCTCTTGATCTGAAAGGAAAAAAATATTTAAAATAAAGAACAATTAAACCAGAAGAGCTTCAAAACTGAACAAAAAAAATACTCAATAAACTTAGTGAAAATTAAAAAAAAAAGGGGAAAAAAATTAGACAAAATGGTTCCCCAAAACTTGAAAGGGGACAACAAAAACAAAAATGGCAACATCATCATTATGTAAAAACACAAACTCAAAAAAGGATGAAGTATAAGCATCAACAATACACTATAGCTAAAGCAAAAGCACAAAAAGATGTCACAAAAATCAAAATTAAATCTTTCATAACTAAAATTACCCTTAATAAAAATAATTTCTATCGTCAAGAGTAATAAAATATTTTAACTGTTATTTTTTAGATTACTTTATTTCAAAGATTCAAACAAACAAACAAAAAAAAACAATACAAACTTTGTTGACATAAACTTCATATTTATTTAGTGGTGCCTGCGAACACTAAATCAACATTGACAACAACAAAAATAACAACAGCTACTACTACTTCTACTAGTTCTTTTAATATTACAAGCTCTTCTTGTACTATCACTACTGCTACCCATTTCACAACAAGAACAGCAACAACTTGCAAAACCACTACCTTCATCACTATCGCCACTGATCTTTTTGCTTATGAAATGTACCACTTGATTTAAACCTTTCTTTTCAATTTGTAAATCCCCAATAAAAATCATAGGCAAAGCCTTATCGACATAGGATATTCAAAACCCTTGCTTATAACAACTTGAAACTATTTTGCAGAAACCAACTATAATCTTTTTGTCCTTACACTCCTCTACTGTAGGCAAATCCTTCAAGGACACTGTGTAGTCCTCAGCATGCTTTAGATCATAGAAAAAAGGCAGAGCTTTGTAGACCCTTGCTCTAGCCAAGCCGTGTCGCTGAAATAATGCTGGAACAAGTAAATAGGAAAAACAGAATCATCTAGATGTTAGATTTTCATTGAATCACTAGCCACAAATAGCGCAGGAGAATTCAATTGCTTTTTTTCAGTTCCCCCATGGTACTCTACCGTCAAGCCTTGGGTCAGAGCAGGTTAGATATTTTAATTGGCCACAGGTAGTCCATGCAAGGACCTCAGTATGATCACTGCTTAACTCTTTCCATTGATCTATGCATTAGCCTCTTTGAATTATAAGATGATAAGACATTAAAATGTAGGTCAAGCAAAGCACAATGTGCTGCATGACTGATATCATCAAAGAAGAATGGTCATACAACACACACCTTTACTTGTGAAAGGAACTAGCACTGGGCCTACCTATATCATATCCTAAGCGAAGAAGTTTTTACAAGATTGAAGGTCAGTGTATATTTTGAAAACTGAACTTATTTTACTTGGGATATTATTTTAAGAATAAAATGAGAGATCTGCAATTCTCTGTCTTAAGTAGTCCAGAATACCGACCACACAAGAACTTATGAATCTTGAAATCTCTCCTCTGACACTCCCTGTTACAGTAGGTCACTGCCAGGCACCGAGAACAGCGCTTGAGACGCTCCGAGCTATTCTTCTTGCAGAAGTTGCAAACTGTGGAAGGACTGCTTCCTAGATCTCCCTCAAGACGTTTCACCTTCTCTTCGTCTGTTTGAAACATAAGACGACAATAAATCACCTGTAAAACATGTTTCAGGTCTTCTTTTAATCACTAAACTTTTAAGCAGCAATTCTTTTACTTAAAACGAAAATGAGGTGAATGTGAGTATTAAACGCAAAAAGTTTTTATGAAAAATAACCTTAAACTCAAGAATGCTGAGTGCGATAAACTATTGATCTCACCGGTTCATGAGAAATGAATGTGATTTTAAATTGATAATCAAAATAGCTTTTTAACTCGTCAAGAGTCCATAGATCCAGCTTAAAACAGATTCAAAAACAATTTCTGTGATGAAGTAAAATTCTATATATGTGAAAAAGAAATTTATTGTTAGGGTTCATATAGATTACTTTAAAATTCTTAATGCGCACTGAGGACTAAATGTAAAAACTGACAGAAATAAAAGTAACCTGGACATGACTGTACGGCCATCGTCCGCGCTAGATGCATCGGCCTTCGGTAAACATGGTGTTTCAAGTCTCCAGTCTCTTTATTGGTCTTGCAAGGGTCTGAATTCAGTACATTTCTGCATTTTTTGCTTGTTATATTTGAAGTTTCTTCACCACTGGCTTTCTTGCTTGTACTTAAGTTACGTTCACTTTTGCTTGACTTGCTGTCCTCCATACTCTGTTCACCACTGCTTGGATTGATTGCATCTGTACTCTGTTCACCACTGCTTGGATTGATTGCATCTGTACTCTGTTCACCACTTCTTGATTTGATTGCATCTGTGCTCTGTTCACCACTGCTTGGTTCGATTGCATCTGTGCTCTGTTCACCACTGCTTGGTTCAATTGCATCCATACTCTGTTCACCACTGTTTGGTTCGATTGCATCTGTACTCTGTTCACCACTGCTTGGATTGATTGCATCTGTACTCTGTTCACCATTTCTTGATTTGATTGCATCTGTGCTCTGTTCACCACTGCTTGGTTCGATTGCATCTATACTCTGTTCACCACTGCTTGGTTCGATTGCATCTATACTCTGTTTACCACTGCTTGGTTCAATTGCATCTATACTCTGTTCACCACTGTTTGGTTCGATTGCATCTATACTCTGTTCACCACTGTTTGGTTCGATTGCATCTGTACTCTGTTCACCACTGTTTGGATTGATTGCATCTATACTCTTTTCACCACTTATTGGTTTGATTGCATCTGTACTCTGTTCACCACTGTTTGGATTGATTGCATCTATACTCTTTTCACCACTTATTGGTTTGATTGCATCTGTACTCTGTTCACCACTGTTTAGTTTGGTTGCATCTGTACTGTGTTCATCACTGATTGGTTTAATTGCATCTGTACTCTGTTCACCACCGCTTGGCTTGGTTGCATCTGTACTCTGTTCACCACTGCTTGGATTGATTGCATCTGTACTCTGTTCACCACTGCTTAGTTTGGTTGCATCTGTACTGTGTTCATCACTGATTGGTTTAATTGCATCTGTACTCTGTTTACCACTGCCTGTCTCACTGGTTTCATATTGTCGTTCGCCCATGCTAGCATTTAAGCTATGTTCACCTCTACCTGTTTTGTATGTATCTGCACTTGTGTATGTGCCTCCGTTGCTACCCTCTAGCTGGCGAGTTTTATTTTTTCTGCGTTTTCTCTTTCTCTTAGATTTAGAGCTGTTATCTGTACTCTGTTCACCATTGACTTTCTTGCTTGCATCTGTTTTCTGTTCACCACTGCCTGTCTTGCTTGGTACTGTACAATGTTTACTTGTGCATGCCTTACTGTTGCCTGTGCTCTTTTCCCCAATACTTGTCTTTCTGGCTTCGGTACTCTGTTCACCCCTGCCGGTCTCACCGATTTCATATTGCTGTTCGCCCATGTTAATCTTTGAGCTACGTTCATCTCCACCTGAACTTGTGGATGTCCCTTCCCTGCTACCCTCTACAGGGTGGGTTTTATTTTTTGTGCGTTTTCTTTTTCTCTTAGATTTAGAGCTACTAGTTTCACATGACCCTTGTGTGTCTGGAAATGTATTTGATTGCTTTTCTTTCCTCCAATCGGGATAAAAATCATCAAAGTTTGGTCTATTCGTACCACTGGCCATGACGGCTGACAGAGCGTTCAGATTCTTCTAGTCGTATCTAGATACAAGATTAGGGCGAGAATATAATTAGATTCTTTCAGAGAGAAAAATAGAGAATGACAAAGGGTGTAAGAAAGAAAGAAAGAGAGAGGGAGAGAGAGAGAGAGAGAGAGAGAGAGAGAGAGAGAGAGAGAGAGAGAGAGAGAGAGAGAGAGAGAGGGAGGGAGTTGGAAAAGGGGAAGGCAAAAATGAAGGGCATAAAGTGAAATATGTATATGGTTTCGGAATTGATCGGAATAGTAAGAAAAGAAAATGTAAAGCATGCAAGCATAAATACAGAAAGAAAGATAGAGGGTCTAGGAAGGGAAGGACGGCAAGAGTGCAAGAGGGAGGAGGAGAGCGTGCGGATAGAGAGACAATATGAGATAAAAGCAAAACAAACCTATTACCTTTTTGGAAACACAAGAAGCTTAAACATTAAAACCTAAAGCATTGAGAAACAACTAGAATTCTTGGCTGGGACAGCGAAGATCTTTGCAGTCTTTGTTTTTACCCTATGATCACCGAGTGCACAAAAAGGCTAATGAAGAAACTATTTTAAACATTTTATAAAGCTTCAGAAACCTCACCTGTCCAGCTGAGAGAGTGAGAAAAGTCAGGCACTAACATAGAGTAGCGAGACAAACCTGAGCAGAGTGGCCAGTGAACATAAACGGTAGTCTATCGAACAGTCTGAGAATTATATCCCATCGATCAAAATCGATATATGGATGAATTTAACACGCGTCATGCGTTCCAAGAACTTGGGGATTTCTAGAAATTCAGTTGTTTCTTAGACAGACGATGGCTTTGAAATTATTTTACTCTTCCTAGAGTTTACAGTGTCCTAAAATCGTTTGAGCATAATTTAGCCGATAAATAAGTTTCTATTGGCAGTAACCACGCAAAGAAGATATACTATAAATTTTGAAATCTAAGTTCTTTATTAACATTAGCAGCTTTAGGAAACATGAATCGTTTCAGCGGATGGTGACTCAGATGGAATGATCGGCAGATAGTTTGATAAGTAGTTAGACCGACAGACAGATAAATGGATAGACAGACAAATAGATAGATCGATAGATAGATAGATAGATAGATAGATAGATAAATAGATAGATAGATAGATAGATAGATAGATAGGTAGATAGAAAGGTAGGTAGATAGGTACATGATTAGTTAGACAAGAAGATAAAGATTTCCAAGCGCACACACTAAACAGATACTCTCACAAATTAAGGATAACGCGTCCTCATTAACCTCTGTATGGACACTTCAGCGCTTGTTCAATAAAGCATAACCGGAGCTATATGCCCCTAGTTACGAAAGCCATCAATATTAGAATCAATTGATTGAGAATAAACTATCGATTGATTTGTATCGCTATAAAATCGAAACTGAAACCGAGACGAAAAAAAAAAGAAAGAAGACTTGCAAGAAAAGCAGAATTATTGTCCCGCAAATCATCTCATCCTCTCTTAGTTTTCTTTACCAAAATATCAACGTCAAGACAATTGAGTGTATTCCACAAGTTTAAGGGGTCATACATCTTGTGGTGGACAATTGCAGCTTCAAGCCTAAACTGATAAATATCAGAAATCATTTTCTTTTTCCAATATTCTCAGACCTATTGAGAAGTTGCAGGTATGTTAGGTTTGCTCCACTGTGGAGGGACCCCCCCTCCCCTCCGACTACATGGAGTAGACGATAAGTTCGAGCCAAAAAGCTATTAACTAGAAATATAAATCCTGAAGACGCGATATGCATACAGAAACACGTATTAATTCCATTCTAAGAAAAATAAAGCTAAAATTTCCTACAAAAATTATTTTTCATTGCATTTGGAATTTTTTTATTTGAAGCATTCAAACCATATTCATTTCCTCAAAAAAGTAAGTCATTTAGTTCTTTGCTTAGCCTGACTTTCCCTATGTTTTGAAGGTGTAATTTGTGTGGAGTGTGATGGAGATGAGTCCTGAAGGCAAGGTTTCAGGCACGGACGAGACTACTTGAACGCAGAAGAAGGAAAACAAGAAGAGTAGGAGAGGGTTCATGAACGCAGCAGAGAGAGAGAGAGAGAGAGAGAGAGAGAGAGAGAGAGAGAGAGAGAGAGAGAGAGAGAGAGAGAGAGAGAGAGATTGGGCTTAGGAGTAAAGGGGAACTTCGATAGGTGAGAATGTAAGTGGGATATCACAGAACACAAGAACAGCTATAGCGGCTGAATAGGCAGAAAGGACAAATAGGGGGGATCTGGATAAGTTAGAATGTAGAACACAAGAAACAACTCCAGAGACTGCTGGAAGAAGCGCGAAGTGTGGGTCTGGGTAGCTTATAAAGTAAGTGGGATAACACAGAGCATAAGAACAACTACCGGGGCCATTTATGCAGAGAGTGAAAGAGAGAAATTAGATAGGTTAGAATTTAAGCAGGATAGCACAGAACAAATGAACAACTGCAGGGGCTGATAAGGCAGAAACGGGAAAAGTAGAACCTTGGGATCGTGTAATTAGAGTGGAATAGCACAGAACACAAGATTTTAATTTAGCTAGAGAGGCTGATTAAGCTGTCGGGTGGAGTGTGTGTAAAATAACAGAAAGGAAATTAGAATAAACCTCCCCCCCCCTTTTTTTTGGATTGGGGGTGAAAGAGATCGAGAAGCAAGGGCGGGGTGTATGTGTTTTACGAAGAGCAGTGCAGTTATCCTTTAAACGCCGTATGGCTCATACTCGCGGCCTGTTTTCTGCTCTATATTAGTCTAGTTATAATAGATCCGGGTACTCACAGAAAACGCCTCCGAATGACCAATCTCTAGAAATCATCCCATTACATGATTTTCTGCTGGTCTAGCCACACCCCAGCCATCGGTTCTGTCAGAGAAGAAAGAGAAATGAGAGGGCAGAAAGAGGCCTGTCTATCTGCTCAATTAAACATAAAAAAAAAACCCAGAACAAAAAACTAGACAAACACACCAAAAGAAATAACAATTGGAAACCATTAACGTCGTCTACATGGTTATTGAACAAATTTCGAGAACACTGAATATTGAACTGAGGCTTTGAAGTAGCGTAATCGACAAACAATGATAATGATAAAATGCCGGTAGTTATTATGACTAAGATAAATATTAGTAGATCTTAGAGCACTCTATAAAGTCAGTACTAATCCGTATCATAGCAACACTCTGATCAGAACCCTGAGCATCTGAAATGTGAGAAGTTGGTGGAGGTCGTATTTGGTGTAATCAAGAGCGTCACTTATAGACATGTAACTGAATACGCTTCCAAGAAGCCATCAAATTTCTAGCAGTGCTTCCTATCTATCTGCTAACCGGTCTCAGAACCATGAAATTTCTACTAATTCTACTCCGAGGCATCAGTTCGTCAGTAGTGGTTCCTATCTACCCCCCACCCCCAACCAGTCTCACGAGTCATCAAATCTCCAATAGTAGTTGCTATCTATCTCCCCCACCAGTCTCACGAGTCATCAAATCTCCAATAGTAGTTGCTATCTATTTCCCTAACCAGTCTCACGAGTCATCAAATCTCCAATAGTAGTTACTATCTATCTCACCCACCAGTCTCACGAGTCATCAAATCTCCAATAGTAGTTGCTATCTATCTCCCTAACCAGTCTCACGAGTCATCAAATCTTCAATAGTAGTTGCTATTTATTTCCCTAACCAGTCTCACGAGTCATCAAATCTCCAATAGTAGTTGCTATTTATTTCCCTAACCAGTCTCACGAGTCATCAAATCTCCAATAGTAGTTGCTATCTATCTCCCCCACCAGTCTCACGAGTCATCAAATCTCCAATAGTAGTTACTATCTATCTCCCTAACCAGTCTCTCGAGTCATCAAATATCCAATAGTAGTTGCTATCTATCTCCCCCACCAGTCTCACGAGTCGTCAAATCTCCAATAGTAGTTGCTATCTATCTTCCTAACCAGTCTCTCGAGTCATTAAATCTCCAATAGTAGTTGCTATCTATCTCCCTAACCAGTCTCACGAGTCATCAAATCTCCAATAGTAGTTGCTATCTATCTCCCCCACCAGTCTCACGAGTCATCAAATCTCCAATAGTAGTTGCTATCTATCTCCAATAGTAGTTGCTATCTATCTTCCTAACCAGTCTCTCGAGTCGTTAAATCTCCAATAGTAATTGCTATCTATCTCCCTAACCAGTCTCACGAGTCATCAAATCTCCAATAGTAGTTGCTATCTATCTCCCCCACCAGTCTCACGAGTCGTCAAATCTCCAATAGTAGTTGCTATCTATCTTCCTAACCAGTCTCTCGAGTCGTTAAATCTCCAATAGTAGTTGCTATCTATCTCCCTAACCAGTCTCACGAGTCATCAAATCTCCAATAGTAGTTGCTATCTATCTCCCCCACCAGTCTCACGAGTCATCAAATCTCCAATAGTAGTTGCTATCTATTTCCCTAACCAGTCTCACGAGTCATCAAATCTCCAATAGTAGTTGCTATCTATTTCCCTAACCAGTCTCACGAGTCATCAAATCTCCAATAGTAGTTGCTATCTATCTCCCCCACCAGTCTCACGAGTCATCAAATCTCCAATAGTAGTTGCTATCTATTTCCCTAACCAGTCTCACGAGTCATCAAATCTCCAATAGTAGTTGCTATCTATCTCCCCCACCAGTCTCACGAGTCATCAAATCTCCAATAGTAGTTGCTATTTATTTCCCTAACCAGTCTCACGAGTCATCAAATCTCCAATAGTAGTTGCTATCTATTTCCCTAACCAGTCTCACGAGTCATCAAATCTCCAATAGTAGTTACTATCTATCTCCCCCACCAGTCTCACGAGTCATCAAATCTTCAATAGTAGTTGCTATTTATTTCCCTAACCAGTCTCACGAGTCATCAAATCTCCAATAGTAGTTGCTATTTATTTCCCTAACCAGTCTCACGAGTCATCAAATCTCCAATAGTAGTTGCTATCTATTTCCCTAACCAGTGTCACGAGTCATCAAATCTCCAATAGTGATCGCCATCTAAGCAGTCTTAAGCCGTCATTTTGACTGAGCCAGGGATTCTACAACTCAGTGCCTATTTTCATTCCTTTCTTTATCCCCATCTTCGTTCCTCTTGCTCTCAATCTTTCCCACTTGCCCCATTTTCATCTTCCTCACCTTTTATCTTCTTTTTTTTCTTCCTCCTTCTTGTTTGTCCTTCTTTCTGCGACTTTTATCATTATTCCTCATCCACTTTCTCTCTTTCACATTTCCTGTCCTTTCCTTCTTCTGCTTCTTCATCCTCTAACCCGTCTTTATTGAACTTGAAAACAAAATTGTTCGGAGCTTTTCTCCTCCAAGTATTGGAATACGAAAGTAACTTTTGCACTTACCTCACCACTTGACAATCATGATTACACAATTAAACAAAATGGACGGAGAGTAATAATCACTCACTTTTTGGTCGTGAAGAATCTGTCACCCTGGAGGCTGCTAAAAAACGGTAAAGCTTGGCGCTAGAGCCATGGCAGAAAAGACCACGACCATAATCGCCAGTTTTCTTTTCTTTTTTTTTTTTTTTTTTTGACCCACAACGGTGCTGCTTGAGCATGAATTGATTAGAGACCTCGGCATCACCATCGATGTCATTGTAGTAGTTATGAAGCCTGGCCTCTGGATGTGGCTTACAGAGGGAGCAGAGCTAGCATTGTCCATCGCTTCCAAAAGTTCGCTGAGAATGTTTTGTGTCAGTCTTATGAGTGCATTATTTTAATATTACCTGAACAACTAGGACCAGAAAATTGGCGCCTGCCATAATTGTCAAAGTTAACGCCTGTTTATGCCGATGGCACTGAGATGGCTCCGAGATTCATTTGTTACGCTGCCACTGTGGTTGTGGGCTTGAAATGCTGGTTATGTTTTAGAACTAAGCAAGCCAAAAGGAAGCCTTTCCCAAAAGAATGTGTAATGACATTTTATGCCCTGGGTCTAAATCTTGTATGTATATTGTACATGCACTTAACAGTGCTGCCTTTTATCTATTGTTGTTTAAGAAAAAGCTTGAGAGCCATAAAATAGCAAAAGCATACTGAATGCATTTTAAAGAATGTAATTTACGCTTTAACAATTATTATTTTCAAGCGCGTATACTAAGCCACTAATTTTCTTTTCAGATGACAAACTCATGCCGACAGGTGTCTGCGACATAATGCCATAAGAGATCTACCATTGTCGGCTGTACATATGTTATGGCTCTTACCAGTTCTCTAAATGCCTTATGATGGAAGACTTACTTTCTGAGCACCTGACTCTACACTATTAAGGTTCATGTTTAAATAGGCCATAACTTCATAAAACATAGCTTCAGTAACTCCTGATTTCGTTGAAAAGCCTCAACAGAAACGGCAGTTTTTTTTTCACAACGTCAAGTTCCATTGATTGTGTAGGTCACATGCAATGAAGGAAGTAAACTTCCTCGTAACATTATGCCCAAAGCTAATTTGATTGTGAAGAAGTGGGACATCAAGTATCCATTACAACAGTCTTAGAGATCTCTTTCTTTTTCTTCTTTCCTTTAGCCAATTGTAATATTTTTTTGTGTAAAGAATAAAAAGTCTCTCTCTCTCTCTCTCTCTCTCTCTCTCTCTCTCTCTCTCTCTCTCTCTCTCTCTCTCTCTCTCTCTCTCTCTCTCTCTCTCTCTCTCTCTCTCTCTCTCCTTTATTACTTGAGTCATTCTGATAAAACACTTTCAAATAAAATAGAGCACAGGTGCTTGCCAATCTGAGATGTAAGATGCACACTTGTGCCTTCATGGATTTATTGAAATTTTCAGATAAAAAGAAATGGCGGATTTTCGGGTTCCTCATTTTGTCGGCCTCACACGAAGAAGCGATTCGTAATTCTATTAGTTTATTATTCTGTTGGTCTAGCCGAGATCGAGAAAAAATATTTCAATTCATCTTACCTATTCTTTGTTACCTTTGTTGCACTGGAGGCTCTATTGTAAGACTAGATCCATTGTTTTCTAATAATCGTATAAAATCTAGTTGTATGCCCAGATTTTTGTGGTAAAAGCGGTCACTGTACTGTTGTGGAACCTTTCGTATCTCAATAGTGTAAACGCCTCTGAGCCTGCTTAATTCAGTAAATCACACTTGAAGAGACAGGACTAAAGGCGTCCATACACGAAAAATTTTATTGCGCAATTAAATTGTCGATACTCGGTATTGAGCGGACTTGGGAGGCTTTGTTCGCGAACTCCTCCGATATTACCCAACCCACACTACTGAAACTTTGCCGGCGTCTACAGCATTCATGAAAATTCACAGCTTTCTATTTTATTAAGAGTTTAAAAGGATATAAAGAAAAGTTGGGAAAGAATATAATATTAAGCTGATTTCCTTTATTCCAAAAGGAATTAAGTTCTCCATCTAATTTTTTTTTTTTTTTTTAATCTACAATTAGAATTATCGAGATATCTAGATTCTAGGTAAACATGGATAGGTCAAGGCAGATAACTTTATGTGAATCATGTAAGTAAAAGGGAGATATCAAGACTGTTTATAAGCCTCTTTAAATACATACACACACATCCCAGCTTCGGCAAATTGACACCAGGCTCTGGGTCTAGTTTGTAGAACGAAATTTTCAGCTTTTAGACAAAGAAAAGATGCAGCTTACGACGTATTGGTTGAAAAATTCCGGAAAAAGTAGACAAACTATACAAGAGATTTAAAAAAAAAAAAAGGATTAATACCTACAGAACAAGTTCTCCATTTCTGTAGCAAGAACAACTTCTATAGCGATTACTGCGCCAGAATCACCCATTCTATCTTAGCGGACGCCAAGACCCAAACGAGGCTGTTCTGCACAATAATATTGTCAATATTGAGCCGTGAGTGGGCAACTTAAAAATTGTATGGGCCGTTTAACGGGCTAAAATTATGGGCACAGCTGGCGTAAGGTGAGGACAAGGTCATTCCCTTTGGCACTAAATTAGACAAAGGTTGAACAAGGCACTAGCAAAATCGATCCTTACTTACAATTGTGGCATATAGGCTCTTATAAAAACAGCAAAAACAGAAGAAGTTAAACTACATGCATTCCACTAAAAAGCAATTCATACAAATCCTTAACATCAAATACACAGTAACGATAACAAGCAAATCTCTATGTAAAAAAATATAATGAAAAACTATCCTTGGAAGCCGGTGGAGCCTGTTCCGACATATTCTGAGGCAAGATATAGACATTTCAACAAACAAAGCTATAGGGACATTCTTTGTTCCTAAAGATGATAAATTTCGAGGAAGGCCCATAACAACACATCCAACAGACACAACAAAAACCTCATTTGCATGCCAGCTGGCGAGCTAAAATTCAAAACGAACGACCCAGACCATCTGAGGTCAATAGTAGAAGATAAAACACTATGGCGGAGACTATCAACGAGCTTCGGAGAGGCAGCCAAGACGTCCAAGTCAGAGCACTAGGATGTGAACGGCGATTATAGATAATACATTTGGCAAAAAATTTCGATAAACTTATTACAGTAGATATAATTATAAAGAATTTCCTAGAGCATTTTCAGATTAAATCGAAATTTTTCTTCAATTTTTTTTTTTTTTTGTACCGCGTGGGACACTGATCTCCATATATATTAAAACTCAGTAAGCTTCATCATTACATTGAGTGGTTTTGGAGGAGATCGCGGAGAAAGAAATCGAAGTTGCCTTTTATTATAATTATAGATATCGGTACGCCAATCTCAGATTCCTCTTGAAACGCTTAAGGAAGGGGGGGGGGGCGGAGAGGGATTGTAATGAATCAGTTTTGCAAGAAAAAGATCACGCGGATATTGCAAGGAAGTCCATGTCTCCCCTGCTAAAAAGTTGCAACGCTTTGGTCATACTCTATGTAATGGAATAACTGCGTACTCCAAGCTGTCTCATAAACTACAACAGGGGCGGGAGGCTGGGGGATAAATATTTCAGTGTTGGAATAGCCGTCTTTAAATTAACTCTTTGAAGGTGAACCAACTTTGTTAAAAAGCTTATTAAGTAAATACAAGCGCTAGGTGCGATAAGGCAGCTAAAATGCGCTGACCAATAAAGGGTCAATAAAATTAAGACCTTGAACAGAAATCTTACTCTCAAGTTGTGTTCTGGTTCATTGCCAGCAAGATATTGTTGAATTTATGGGTAAATTTTGGGGTGAGCCCAAACTACCACAATCACTGCTATCACAACTACAACTACTACTACTACTACTACTACTACTACTACTACTACTACTACTACTACTACTACTACTACTACTACTACTACTACTACTACTACTACTGCTGCTGCTGCTGCTGCTGCTGCTACTACTACTACTATTTCTACTACAACTACTACTACTGCTAGAACTTTTACTACTACCTCTACTACTACCACATAATACTGCTAATAATCTACTACTACTTGGTACTTGATAAGCTGTGATCGAGGGGTTGAACACTAGTGCAGTCCTGAAATTTGAAAGCACAATAGGAAGGAAAAGTTTTGATGCAAGTCTCCTTTTAACGCTGGTTTCTGGTTCTAACCAATTTATATTTTATCGCCCGTCAACAGCAAGATCATCCGAATGTCATTAATGACATACGACAGAGTTAATCTTCTTGTGTGATGAGTGTTGTAAGTAAACCTCAGCTGTTGATGTAACATTTGCGGTGCATCAGCGGTGATAGAACTTGGCCTTTTGTGTTCTCAGACTTTTTTCAACTAGTCTATATATCACACTTTTTCTTTCTTTTATAGCCCACATTTCTCTCTCTCTCTCTCTCTCTCTCTCTCTCTCTCTCTCTCTCTCTCTCTCTCTCTCTCTCTCTCTCTCTCTCTCCCTTTCCCTCTTTCTCCCTCTCCCTCTCTCTCTTCCTCTCACTACCTATTTATCCATCTATTTATCCATCTATATATCTTATATTTCTCCCTTCCTCCTTTGTTTTCTCTCTTCCATTCTCCTTAATATGTATCTGTTTCTCTATCTCTCTGTCTCCATTCTGTAAATATTATTATGTATAAAATAAACAAAGTGCATTAGCCTATCATCCTCACGTGCTTTTGCCTCGCAGCTGTGTTTCAGCACTCTTTCACTCATTTAGGTTGAAGTGAAAAGTGTACCATGGTATCGATTTGCTAGCCGGGTCCTAATCACTAAGACTTTTACGCATGATTGAGATACCGGTATCTAGAGGTCTTGCAAGCACCTCCTCCTCCTAATACATAATTATTTACATATATACCGGAATATATATATATATATATATATATATATATTATATTTATATTTATATAAGAGGAGAGAGAGAGAGAGAGAGAGAGAGAGAGAGAGAGAGAGAAATGCTAAGATAGGAACAGACAGAAAGAGAGGAAAAAAAACGAGAAAGCGAGTCTACGAAAGAGGGCGAGTCAAAAAATGCGAGCATGCGAGAGAGAGAGAAAGAGAGAGAGAGAGAGAGAGAGAGAGAGAGAGAGAGAGAGAGAGAGAGAGAGAGAGAGAGAGAGAGAGATGAGTCATACGCCTCTGACCATTACGATAACTGGGTCTTACAGTAACAATAGCAACAATACTGTGTAAAGGTTTCTGAAGTGCGACGGTTATGTTAGGTCAAGGCAAAGCTTTCCCCAACGCTCTAGATCTAGTTAATCCAGACAACTGTCTTTTCTACACATTACACAGATTGACAAGCCCTAGCCTAGTCTCGTGTTTTAAATTCGCCTCATATTTATTGTGCAACTACATCACTTTGTATTCCTGGATCTACACATAATTTTATTTGAGACATTTCCGAGGAGAGTCCACATTTGTAAGCGGTTATTTTTTTAATTTTTTTTTTTTTTTTTTTTTTTTTTGTCGGTTTTTGGTGTTCTTTTTTTTTTAAGTTTTGTTCTTAATGAAATCATCTGCCTTATTCTTATAACCATTTCCCTGTGCAGTGTACACCGTGCCCTGGGCGTGCAGTGTGTTTCTGTTACGTAAACTTTAAATTTGTTCATGGTAAATTCCCGTCTTTTTATTGAAAGAAAGGCAAGATAGCAATGGCTCTAAGTTCTAAATAGCTGGCATGTTAGGCCTAAACGACAAGCACATCTTATCTGTAATTTAGAAATAATTATAGAGTTTTATACGATCTTATAGATCTAAAGGCTAATTTGTTTATGTCATGTAAAAATATGAACTTGGTCCGTCTTAGCGGTTCAAGTTCTTGGTTTATTCAAGCCAGCATGTATGTATGTCACTCGGGCAATCGGGGCAGCCACTAACAGTAACAGCCTTAACACTGTTCCTGTTTCATCTACCTTTGTAGATGAACGTTTATTAGCTAAGTCTTGTCTCGGCAATGCGATGTCTGCCTTACCGAGGTGCAGGTTCGACCCATGTCCATTCCATATTCTGTCCTCATGGTTCCACTTCTTTCGTCTTACTTTTCTTTATCGAGTTGGATCTTGGTTTGTCATTGATTTTTTTATACCATTTATTTGTACTAAATAAATGTGAAATAAATATTCGGTAGTATCAGCATGAGCTACACTCATTCTTTACCATTTGAACATAATATGGTTTTTTTTCAGCGTTGATTTACGATTGAAAATGCTTGATGTGGGTTAATTACTTTTTGTTTGGCCCAATTAAAAATTCGTTTCAAACATTTGATATAATGTCGTTAAGGTATGCTAATTGGTCTTATGTTCCAAATTTTAGGTGTATTATTGGTAACATAAAATTTATAATTATTTCTTTATTTAAAAAAAAATTAAAACCATATCAGATAAATTCCCTGACGAAACAACTGTGCTTTGGTCTTTTTTTACCCGCATCAAAAAATGTAAAATATTATTGCTTTCCGACGATCGTAAATGTATATATTTGGCTCAGGTTACGATACATCGGTTAAGTTCCTGCTGACCTAATTCTCTCCAACTATACGATGATAATGACATTTGTAGCAATGCTGGTAGTTCAGGAGTGATAATGCAGAAGGTAAACGTAAATATAAATAATCTTTTTCAACAAATGTTGCGAGAGCAGTTGAAGTTTTAATATAATATATGTTTATATTATAATTATAAGATTCTCACTTTCAAATGATAACAGTTATGTGGGGAGGAGCATAAAAATTACACGGAGTAATTCTACATAATCACCATATCACAGGCAACGGCACACGTGTTGTGGTATTTTGATTTAAAGGTAAATCTAGTTAGTCAGCTTATGTCTGTTTGTGCACGCATAATAAAGAAACACGCTTTACTTATAAGAAGTACTTTTTTTAGCAAAGCGTTTACCGCGCGTCCGTTGTGGCTTTACTCAATTTGGCTCTAGTTAACTCAGTTGGGTGTTTTTCGATAAGTTTCAAGTTTCAGAGCAGTAGAAGAGCTACATCAACAATTCTGATGGACTGTATCAATCAAAAATTGCTACAGTATTAATTGACTTAGATGCGTTCTTGGTGATAGTCTGATAACAATTAGATGTAGGAGAGGGCAGAAGTTGACGCTAGAAAGAAATTTGATCGATGATAATGATGATGGCAAGGAATAGTACAGTAACTGATTTAACCTCTTTGCAGGAAAGCTTTGTCACGATCCGATGACTAGGCCTGATTTTTGTTTCCAAGTTTCAAATATTACACTGGATGCTATGTCATGAACTGATAATAAAGTTCTTTTAAAGTTAAGAAGATGTTAAAATCACGTCGGAAAAAAAATCAAGACAATAAAGCGCTATCAATTTTGTTGAAGGGTAAAGGGCAAAAACATGTGTAGGCTTAACATTCACATTATAGTTTTGCAAAGGTTCTGTTAAACATTAAAGAGTTTCTCATTCATGATATCTATTGATGTTTGTATTGTTGTCAGTAGTTTATTCGTTCGCATGAGCTCATTAGCTCCATAATGCATTATAATGAAAAAAAAAAGTTTTAGATAATCAAAAAAAAAAAAGAAAAGAAAAGAAAGGTTATCTGCAGCGACTATGACCTCTTTAGCTAATGAGCGCCATGAAATCTACTCGGAAAGCTGAGCAGCAGTCCAATAGGTCACGTTATCTTAATGATATTTTGAGTGGCAATTAAGAGTTCAAGAGCAGTCTCGGGACTTCTTAGGGCAAAATATAATTTGATTTCACATGACAGCTTTCTTACTTTTTTGTTTTGCTTTTGTTTTGTTTTTGTTTTGTTTTTTTGTTTGTTTTGTTTTGTTGTTGTTGTTTTTTTTTTGTTTTTTTTTTTGTTTTTTGTTTTTGTTTTTGTTTTTTGTTTTTTTTTTTTTTTTTGGGGGGGGGGGGGTAAGGAAGGAGGTTGCAAATACTTTATTTTTTTCTTTTATTTATTGAACCACTCCGCACAATTCCTTTTTTTCAAGTTACTGTAAGTTATAATCTTCAAGTAACTTCATATGATCATTGCTCGTGCTTTCATTATGCGCTATGTATGTTGGTTCCAACTCTGGTTTCACTATCTTAAGTAATACATGTAATTATCTACATAACTGCACTTTCGGGGGCTTTTTCTTATCCGGTACATGCACATAATAAAAAGCTCTTATGTGTTAAACCAAAACGCCGAGTGTCCTTTATCTTTGATACGCACTCTGGATACTACCAAAAATGAACCCTTACTTCTTTATCGGTTCCAATTTGAAAGAGCCATTAGTTAGTTTGAGCATGTCATTTTCTTTCTCAATAAAATTAAAAGCACCGGCATAAAGACATATTGAATTGTTAAATTTTATTTTACAACAATCGAGCTGACATTAACACAAAAACTACTCTTTCTTTTAGCCTTTCAATACTCTACATAATTAATCTGTTATAGGGCCGTATTAATAAACTTAAAACGACTTGATGACAACCGCAAACTAATGCTTTTAACAGAGACTGCGATTTATCATACCCTAGTGTTTATTAATACTGGTTAAGTTTTATCAAATCCTGAAAGCTACTTCTTCGTCGTAGTTATTTACCTGTCCGTATACTTATAGCGCCATTTGTTCTTGTCTAATGATTACGGCCTGGGGCTAGATTTAAACAAAATAGTTGAGAGTATATCGCTGAAGAAGTTGCATCTCTGTGAGATTCTTTTAACTCAATTAAGCTTGAATTGCTTTGCATTCATCTGCATGCTGAGTAATAACTTAATACTGTCGGCTGTTCGATCTTTTCAAAGACACTTAACAGTAAAAGTTTCTGTTCTACTGTTTTTAAGAGGCGTTTGATAAATGCAAGTCATTTTCTGTGATAAAGGTTTCTGTCCAGAGTCTAATGAGTGAGAGTAATTTATAAAATAAAAAAGGGAAAAAAACAATGCGCTCGAAATCGTTTAATAGATAGCAGTTACGGAGATTATAATTATTATAATTAAGTGCTGGATGCTGCACTCTTTTTACCATTGCAGTGAAATAATGAGTACTGATTAATAATATAAGGGTTAAAATAATCAAAACTACTTGAAAAGATAACATATCGCAACATTCATTTTATTTCTCTGTACCACGGTCGACATTATTTTTTTTTCTGTCTTTATCTATCCATGCGCAACCGATTTTTGTACATTCCTCTCTCTCTTTCTCTCTCCACAAAGACACGGATGTGTGGAGTGCTTACATCGTGACCGCTAGCTCCTCTCTTTCTCTCTACGTGGGAATCTTTCTACCTTGACAGGGTATGTTGCTTCTTTTACCCTAGAAATTTGATATTATTTACATGCTTTATCATGTATTTTTTGCCGTTTATGTTCCTGTAAAAAGTTTGCTAATGAAACTGCCGGGTCTTTCATGTTTATAGCAAAGTTCAAAATATAAAGCAATATGAAACAAATCAGCAATGCACTGCTTTTTATCTGAAGAAAAAAATAACTGTTGACATCTCCAACTTTCAGTCATAAACCAAAAGCTCATAGCCGGCTCCTGTAAAAGAAAAACGAACCAAAGCTAAATAAACTGGAAAAATATACATTCTGCAATATGATTTTAAAAGAACACTTCATTTGGCGAATGGTAGCATTTTGATCAAACAGGCTCAAATGAGTGCGATGGAGAACTGTGGCTACCGATTCTAATCAATATAAAGCACTTCGCGGATGAAACGTTTGCGCTAGTGTATTGAAACATATCTTAGCTGGGGCACATTGACCTGGAATTCTACAAGTGTACAGCACAGTCCCCATCTTCTCAAGAGCTTAATATTCGTGGTATAACCAAGTTGTAAAATCACCTTCAGTTCTCGTTGAAACGTTAGAAATGCGGGAATCAAAGTCATGTTCGATGTGACTCAACGGGGAAAAAATATGAAAAGGAAAGATATCAAAGTTACTCCAAAGCAAATACTTACAGAGGCCTTGTCAGAAGTCCACAAAATTAAGTGAAGCCAGTGTCAACTATGACGGTTAAGATGATCCGCCAAGGCAGAGATATTGTCATATTATGATTTTTTATGTTGATGAGTATTGTCATTGCCCAAAAACACTTAAAAATTTGCGAAATTTCTGCCTTTATTCCCCGAAGCTTCCATCTTAGATGCAACATTTAACACCGTGTCACGATTGTCCGAAAATTCATTTGCTTAATTTTGCGAGTTGGTATTTTTTGCAATGAATTCGTGTTTTCATAGTTCAGTTCTTTTATTGCTTATTAATTTCCACTTGAATTCCCCGCCCACTTTAAAAACATTTATAAACTATGCTGCTTGATCTACACTATAAAAAAAAGGAGGGGAAAGAGAGAGAGAGAGAGAGAGAGAGAGAGAGAGAGAGAGAGAGAGAGAGAGAGAGAGAGAGAGAGAGCAAGGTAACTCAGTTGTTAGAATACTGGATTCACGCGTAGGAAGTCTTGGTTGACTCCTGACTAGAACACCTAATGTTGAAGTTGAGTCCCATCTAACCAGCCTTATCCCTGGCTTGACAGAAAGCCGCCGTCTCCCACGGTAAATCTTGCAGCGAATAGAAAAGAGCACTTTCCACACGGTAGTAATTTTTTTTTAATATCTAACTGAGCTGTAAATGGTGTTGTATAGTCCCTAGAAATAAAACTACAGAGAACTGGAATCGATAACCAGAGTAGCAGCATATAATTATGCCTACGCCTTGTAACCAACTGTCCGTCTGTGGTATGATAATTTATAACCACAGACGACCTTTAGTTCTCTTCTTCCCCCAAAATTCCAGGTAAGCCTTGAGGACAGCAGTCATCATGATGGCCGTGCTCAGCGCGCTGTTGCTCTTTGCTCTGGTGCTAGTGGAGCAAGGAATCCAAACTGCGGCTGTTAAGCCCAAAAAGAACGTTCTGCTAATATTCGGTAAGAAATCACAAGACCTCAAAATCGGTTAGGTGCGGGGGATTGGGGGGAGGTGCGGGGGATTGGGGGGACGGGTATTGAACAGATAGGCCTATATGCAAATCAGAGTGGGTAATTGAGGGTCGGGCTGCTTTTATGTTTGGTTTCAAACACGTAACTATTATTTTGCATTGCTTTCTGAGAAAAAATTTCTTTACTTTTTTTCCGACCCACTTTACCGTGAAATGGTTATGATAGAGAGGAAGTGAGAGACTTCTTGAGCGCTAGTTATCGGCGACCATTATCAGTTAAGACAATGGTCTTCAAGATTTTCTTACGCATCTTCTTCTGCACTCTTAAAAAATGGATTTAAATACCTAACTTTTGTCCTACGATATAAAGGCCCATAATTATAATGTTGACATAGCCCTTTATAAAGAGATCATTATAAATAGATTTAACCCTACGCCCTCTCATTATCAATTTTTTTGAGACACACAAAACTTCGAATCTAAATAGATGATCTAGTTAGCTAGTTGTGATAAATTCAACTCTCATTTAAAATAATTTTAAGCATTCATTGTCAAGAAGGTTGAGATAAATGCGCAGCCATCAATAACCGCAAAGTAGTGCACCCATTGGCACTTTTAACGCAATTGATAACTTTTCAATAAGCTTTTAAAAGGATCTCAAAATAGGAACTGAAAGTGCAGAATAAGCTGGTTTCCCGTAACAAGGCAGCGCCAAGCTATAGTTACAATTTTAATACCACAAAATAATGGCATGCCACAAAAAGAAAGTAAAAAGTCATGACATTATTATTTTGTGTGATGCAGCACATACCGATCTAGGATCAGAGCAAGCCTAGGCTCACACTGAGGCACACATACCACCGCACTTTATGGCGTGAAAGATGTTTCCTTCATCACCTACCACCTACCTTCATGGGATTAAGTCTTGTATTTCTCACATTTTCGATCAATTTCCTCTATCAAGTTGAATAATTACAAACCGAATTTACCCAAGTATCTAAAGTCTCAACGTTCCCACTGTCTTGATCTGGCCCGCAGCATTCATTAAGTCGAGCCAGCGTTTTTTGACAATTTTTTTTTATCCTTATTACACCTCCTAGACTTTGAGATTAGTTCTATGCCAATGACATTAGTTCTATGCCAATGACATTAGTTCTATGCCAATGACATTAGTTCTATGCAGTTCTATGCCAATGACATTAGTTCTATGCCAATGACATTAGCTCTATGCCAATGACATTAGTTCTATGCCAATGACACTAGTGCTATGCCAATGACATTATTTCTATGCCAATGACATTAGTTCTATGCCAATGACACTAGTTCTATGACAATGACTTTAGTTCCTTGCCAATGACACTAGTACTATGCCAATGACATTCGTTCTATGCCAATGACACTAGTTCTATGCTAATGACATTAGTTCTATGCCAATGACATTAGTTCTATGCTAATGACATTAGTTCTATGTCAATGACATTAGTTCTATGCCAATGACATTAGTTCATTGCCAATGACACTAGTTCTATGCCAATTTTAATTTTTTAAAAAAACATGGAAAAGTGACTGTTTTCAAAATATTTCAAACGACTAAAACTGAACATTGATACTTTCCATTTCAGGAAAAGATCCGAGTCAATGATCTCTATAAAACTTCACTTAACAAAAAATGCCTATCTAGTGGTTATTCAAAATAGGTTTTCGAGGATGAACAGAACTTTTTGAAAATAGAATTCAACCCTCCACACGCCTTCTACGCTTTGTCAAATATTCTTTGTCAATTTTCATTGAAAGCTGAAAGTTAAGCCTTTAAAAAAATAACGTCAATCCTTCCGACTTCCAGAACATCAAATCCAATAAGCTCTAATCGAGTTAACTTAGTCAGGTAAATGAATAGTATTTCCTCGACGTAGGGCTACAAGAGCACTTCTTATTCCACACCACATGATCTTGTTTTGATCTCGTCGATTCCAGCTGACGACGCCGGCTTCCTGCAGTCCGCCTACAACAACAGCGTGTGCGACACGCCGAACCTGGATCATCTCGCCACCAGATCTGTGGTCATCAACAGGGGATACACCAGCGTCAGCAGCTGCTCTCCCAGCAGGTTCATAGCTTGTCAACTCGATCACCATCCTTCTCGACATATACATCATCACCATCGCCGTAATCATCAACATCGTCATCTTTACAATTAAGTTTACTAAATTGATGAGATCCCCCCCCCCAAAAAAAAAAAAAAAAAATAAGTAAATAAATAAATAAATAAATAAATGAATAAATAAATAAAAAAAATTAATAATAATAATAATAATAATAATAATAATAATAATAATAATAATAATAATAATAATAATAATAATAATAACAATAATAATAATAATAATAATAATAATAATAATAATAATAATAATAATAATAATAATATAAATACAATAAAATGAAAAATAAACTAAACTAAAATAAAATAAAGAAAGAAAGAAAGAAAGAACTTTTTAAAAAAATCACTATCACCTTTTATTTTAAGACCTGAGATTGATGAGATATTGAGTTTTATCTTTATGAAGCATACTATATCTCAATCTTTAACATTTCATTAGACTCCCAATTTATAAAGAAGTCTAATTAGAATTTCATTTGTTGATTTAGCCCACATTGTGACACGAAAGGGCCACTAACTTTAAGTCCTTTGTAAAATTTTGATCCACACGCTATTTGGTTAAATACCCCTCTTCAATAGTGATAGGCGCACGTCAGCAGCATAACTGATGGTTTCCTTCATACCTTTATGATAAAAACTGGACTATATACACTGTAGGTTTGTAAACTACTGTTACTAGTGTTAGTGCTTTTGCATGCATTTGAGGCACTGTTAGAGCCAAAAGAAATTCATGAAATCGTTAAAAGCAAAACATTTCGCCAGCTTGTAAATGTATAATTTTATATAAAACTCAACCAGTTTTCACCGCTATTTGATTAAGAAATACAATAATATCCAAAAATATCCCCATGTGCATTAAACAAACACGAAACCAATGTAAAATCGCACACATTTATGTGTAATACAACCCACCTCTCGCATCGCTCCAGACAAAAACTCCATTGATGTATTTAATTCATTTTCAATGGCGTTGATTGATAACCCAGCTGGCAGTGATTGTTGTTCACCTCTCTGCCAGATCCGTGCTGCTTACTGGGCTCCCCCAACACCAGAACGGAATGTACGGTTTGCAGCACTCGGTGCATCATTTTCAATCTTTTCCAAATGTCAAAAGTCTGCCTGTGATCTTGAGGAACAACGGCGTTTATACTGGTAAGACAATTCATTTTTTGTTGTTGTTATTATTATTTGTTTGTTTAGCGAAATTAAAATTAAGGATAACTGGGCAGAAAAAAATATATAAAGAGAGAGAATTATACATGCGTTAGACACATATACAAAAGACAGATTAAAAGACAAAGAGGTGAATAGATGGATGATCATTAAATAGACAGGTAAATGACTAGATTAGACAAATAGGCAATAAATAGATAGAGAGATGTATATATAGATGGTGGATGGATAGATAGATAAAAAGGTATGTAGAAAGACGTGTAGATAGATAAATAAATCAACAGATAGATGGATAGATGTGTGGAGAGATTTAAAAAAAAAGGAATTGTAGGCTAAATCAGTTGGAGATGTTGAGATGCTAAACAAAAGAAAGTCTTTGAAAGTAATCTCAACATTCTACAAATTATGTAAAGCAATATTTCAGAAGCATACTCAGAGCAAGTTAACGCAGCTCTACATTTATTATTATTATTATTATTATTATTATTATTATTATTATTATTATTATTATTATTATTATTATTATTATTATTATTATTATTATTATTATTATTATTATTATTATCATCATCATCATCATCATCTTCATTATCATTATCATCATTATTATTATTATTATTATTATTATTATTATTATTATTATTATTATTATTATTATTATTATTATTTGTATATGCTGCTTTCGTGAAGATTACAGATTGCATTGTTTGTGTCTAGTATAGCTTGCATGCAATCCTACCTATGAATTGTAATAAGTGTCCTTAAGGTCTTTGAAAAGCTTTACAAAGAGTTCATCTTTTTTTTTCAAACCAGGCATTATTGGCAAGTATCACGTGGCCCCTCGCAGTGTCTATGACTTTGACTACTTCAAAACTGGACCTATTAATCAAGTAGGACGAAACATCACTCACATGAAAGAACTCGTCAAAGTTTTTCTGGACAACGCTAAACAGAAGGACACGTGAGAGTTTTATTCTTTGTATTCGCATCTGATTTTCTCTGAAGTTTCTCATTTTGTGTTCGATTATTCATATGATGATTTTGTCAATTTTCTTTCTAAACTGAAGATCCGTCAATGAGTTTACACAGTGTGAATATTCTTAAATTTATGTCATTCCGATCATATGACTTGATTTTGACTTTGCGCCTAAAACTATCAGACTTTATAACTTTAAAACTTTTATCAAGGTGAGGACGGTCGACCACTTACTCAAAATAAAATTCCGCAAATACATCTTTTTTTTTTTTTTTTGTTATTTTCAATGTTTTAATTGCATTGAAGGTTATTTTAGAGTTATATAAGCCTTCATTCAGTTTATACTTATCATTAAAAAAGAATTATAATTTCTTTACTTCGCACGCAAGGGGAAATCTTCTTTTATTGTGTCTCGAAACATCCTTCTCTTATCAAATCCTTCATTGAAGGCCTGATTTTTCTAGTAAAGCGATACGTTTTAAGTTTTGGGACACTGTAACTTTGTAAGGTTTATCCACATTACGCATTGCAAACAATTGCAAATATATTTTGGGTGGAAAGAGCCTAATTTGTGTCCCTCCGCTTGCACATCTCCCTGCAGTATATTTTTAAGGAGATTAAAGGGACATAAACAAATGTAAAGCTTAACTCCTTTTTTATCAATATACAGGTGCCGTAGTTCTCAATGATTAAAACAGCTCTTGTTAAAAATTGTCTGGTTTGCTGACAGAGAAGTTTGATGCTTTTGTTCTTTCTGTTTTGTTTATTTTTTTAAAATCATCTTGGACTTTTATTTCTTTGTTGCATTCCGCTCCTTGGACTCCTCTCTTAAGTTTTTAAACTAAGTTTTCTTTGTATTGTCTTTCTTTAGTAGGTTTTGTCCTTTTTCTCTTGAAAATGATAATTTTTAGACCAAACGTTATCGTTTCATTTCGAATAGTTTGCTGAATATCTTGACCCACTGCTTTTGCTTTTAAAAACAATTCGCTAGTAAAATATTACTGTGCATGTGACGTGTATGCGCCTGAAAGTTTTTTCCGTATGCGTTTCTTGTTCTCTTGGTTAATGGTCATAATTTCTCAAATTAACACTAATATCACATTGTTTTCAGCTTAACAAATATTAAAGCTTTCTGTATCTCATTTTCTTCCAGTTTTTTAGTTCACACCTACAACTCTAATTTCAATTATAAACTTGTCATTCAAGGCTAACGTTTTCAGTCTGTGATATTCCAGTTTGCTTTTATTACTGACCAGATTGTGTATCCAAACAACATACATCCTTCTCCAATTTAGCCTGGTTTTTTATTTATCTTTCTACTATAACCATCGCCGGTAGATGGCTTAATTCAAAACCAGCATAGATAATAGATAGGACAAAGATGAATAGAAGTCCTGGCTTTCATTAAACCGTAGGTTACCGGTACCTAATTGATGCTATTATGAGATTTATCAAGCTTAATTCGTTAGAGCTTGACTGATTTTCATTTGTTTATAATTCTTACCTTTTACTTCGATTATGAATCTGAAAAATACTTTGGCAGTTGAAAGTGATTTACATGTACTAAGTTACTCTTAACATTTGGTACATCGTATATTTATAGACTTTCAGACTTTCTTACAAGACGAAAACTTGACTGTCTATTAAAAAATACAACCAACAAGCCTCTGAAAAGTAATTGTGTGTGTGTGTTAAACTTTGTCATCCATCGAGTGCATATTTTGTGTCAGAGGTACAAGAATTATTAATGAACTGTGAGTTTTTTTCCCACGTAGCCTTTATTTCTAGTAAAGCCTTTAGTATCCTCTTTTGTATCTAAGTTAAAATACTAAACGATTTTAAATTTTTCCTTTGTCTCTCTTAGGCACTTGGATTATTTATTTCAATAACTCCTGGTCAGAAACGTACTCTTATTTCTATAATTCGCAGTTTATTTGCCTGGCTAATGTCACATCGTCTGTCTTTATGGTACTCTTTTCATTTCATTATGAAGGAAGATCTTGGTCTGAGCTATGAGCCTTTAATAATTTTTTTTTTATTATTTTATTTTTCAGACCATTCTTCTTGTACATCGCGTTCTTCGACACCCATCGTGGCAGTTGGAGTGAGCAGGACAGGAAACAAAACGGACCGTTCTACAACCTGTGGGGAGATGGGCAACAGGGTCACGGCTCAATTCCTGACTGGAAGCCACATGTATACGACCCGAACAAGGTCATAGTGCCCTACTTCTTGCCTGATACTCCAGCGACCAGAGAGGATCTGTCAGCCATGTATACCAGTTTTAACAGAATGGACCAAGGTCAGTGATCAAAATATTGGAGAAAATGTTTCGCTTCAAACGTTTGCTCTAGGGCTAGAAACAGGGTCAAAAATTTTCACCTTGAAGCATTTGTTTAACATGATCCTTTAGCTCAGTCTCTAAAAACATTTATCTCAGATATCGAAAAATATTCTTATCCTGTGCCTATACTTGGAAAATAACATTTTTTTTTTTTTACTTTTTTTGCTTCAAGTTTCCAGTTGTGAAAAATAAAGATAAATCCATCGATCTCCGATTCCAGCGGACAATCACTGTATTTAAATAAATTACAGGCACATGAGTCCTCGTCGACCGTTTCTATGCAAAGAATAGAATAAAAGATAAAAAGGAAGGGTATAATTTGTGCTCACATAAACCCCAAGTCATTGCTGAACCCCACATTGATTTATATCTAGGAATGAATATAAAACCAAGTTATTTACAATGGTTATCTCTCTATTTCTTGTGTGTTGCTGATAATTCACATAAGGGCGGTTCGACTCTCCAGGTATCGGGCTTATCATGGAGGAGCTGAAGGCTGCGGGCTATCTGGACGACACCCTGGTGATGTTCACTGCCGACAACGGCATCCCGTTCCCCAACGCCAAGACTAATCTGTATGAGCCTGGCCAGGGTGAGCCCATGATGATCTCTTCACCTGAACACAAGGAGAACTGGGGCAAGGTGGAGAATCATTATAGTTTTATCAGGCTCAGAATCTTCATCATCAACAGCATCGTTAACATCATGGTCATCGTCTTCATCCTCATCATCATCATCATCATCATCATCATCATCATCATCATCATCATCATCATCATCATCATCATCATCATCATCATCATCATCATCATCATCATCATCATCATCATCATCATTCATTCATTCATCACCATCATCATTCATCACCCTCATCATCATTCATCACCATCATCATCATCATCATCATCATCATCATCATCATCATCATCATCATCATCATCATCATTCATTCATCACCATCACCATCATCATCATCATCATCATCATCATCATCATCATCATCATCATCATCATCATCATCATCATTCATCACCATCACCATCATCATCATCATCATCATCATCATCATCATCATCATCATCATCATCATCATCATCATCATCATCATCATCATTCATTCATTCATCATCACCATCATCATCATCATCATTCATTCATTCATCACCATCATCATCATCATCATCATCATCATCATCATCATCATTCATTCATCACCATCATCATCATCATCATCATCATCATCATCATCATCATCATCATCATCATCATCATCATCATCATCATCATTCATCACCATCACCATCATCATCATCATCATCATCATCATCATTCATTCATTCATCACCATCATCATTCATCACCCTCATCATCATTCATCACCATCATCATCATTCATCACCATCATCATCATTCATCACCATCATTAGCATCATTGTCATCATCATTATCATCATTGTTGTCAGTCATCACCATTCTTATCGACAATTCCAACATCAATATTATTGACAACATCCCGGACACCATTATCTTACCATCACAGCCAATCTTATCTCCATCCTTTGGAAGCGTTTATAGTTGTTGTTGTTTTTGTTTTTTTCTTTGTTTTTTTTGGGGGGGTTGGGGGGAGGGGTTGTTGGGATTTTTTTTTTATTTTGTTTTGATTTTTTGTTTGTTTTTGTTTTTTGTTGTTCTTTTGTTTTGTTTTTCATTTTTATTTAATTTTCTTCAGAAATCGGACCGTTTTGGAAGCACCATGGATTTTACACCGACCATCCTGGACTGGTTTGGTGTGTCTTATCCCAAATACGACCTTAACGGAGTGCAGGCTCGCCTTACAGGAAAATCCCTGTTAAAATTAGCAGCCAATCCGACAGATCCAAGTTTTGATCATGCCTTCAGCTCCCATGATTTTCATGAGGTGAGGAAGCAGAAGCTACGCCTATAAAGATATTATTATAAAGTGTATGAAAAAAATGGATGAAGAAACGTAATTAAACAAACTATTCAGGCTTTGTCTCCCCTGACAACTTAAGGAAAAATAAGCATCTATCTCATGGAGAAAAGTTTGAGGAAGGTTAAAGGGAAAAGTATGGGGTCAGGGTTAAAATTTATCTTTCACCTGTGGGAGCAATAACAACAATGACACCAACGGGTTACTAAGACAGGAAAATCGACCAAAAAGTGATTCAGACACTTCCTAGATACTATTAAACTTATCTTTGTGAGTAGGGGAGGTTGGAATTGTACCAAAACTTTGCGAAACTTAATATAAGGCTTAACTTTTTTTTCTTGTTGTGGGGGGTTTATTCAGATACTATAGAAATATAAAAAACCGTTTTTATACCATAATTATGACCAGGTGACCATGGCGTATCCCATGCGGGTGGTAAGGAACGAGCGCTACCGCCTGATCCACAATATTAACTATCGGGCTGCCTATCCTCTAGCTACAGATCTGTACAGCTGCCCAACCTATCAAGACATCTTACACAGGTGCGTATAAAACAGTGAAGCAGTTAGACTTAGAACAGAGTTCTTGATTTGATAGAGGATCAAATAAGCTGAGCATACCGTCTAATCTGAGTTTAGCACTGAAACTTCAAAATTTATTGGCTAGAACATAAAGAACGCTTTTGAATTAAGTGGACATGGCTGTGCTGGTAATTCTTGGAACATCATGGTTCCAGGTTTCAGGTTTAAGAAGGTTTTATGAAGGGATCAGTCACTACAGGCTCGTTCCATGTTGATTATACCATCAGTCATGAGATCGACTTTTTAATTTCTTCAGTTCACTTCATGGTCTGAACCGCTCTTTCTCGTGGGCTCAGAAAGTTCTGTTCGAATCTATCGACATTAACCGTTTATTCTTTCGTGTAACTTGTATTAGAATGAAAATCTCTATCAACCATTCACGATTGCTTGTTTTTTTTTCCTTTCTTTGGATTTCAGGAGTCAAACAAAGCCCTAAATGCATTATAAGCTCAGTATTCATGTGTTTGTTGGTTTCATTTTTGAATTCTTATTTCACATTGTTTGTGTTAAAGCTCCTAATTTTTTGTTAATTCTTTATTTTGATTACTCATTTCCAAACATTAATTTATGCAAATTATCCCAGGTCAAAGACCGGTCAGCCAACCCACTGGTTCAAGACTCTTGACCAGTACTACTACCGGGCTGAGTGGGAACTCTACGACCTCCAGGCTGACCCCAAAGAGCTGACCAACCTGGCCAACGACCCAGACCACCAGGAAATCTTCCAAGCGATGAACAAAACCCTCTTCGAGTGGCAGACCGAGACTAACGACTATTGGCGCTGCTTGCCGCACAGTATTCTTCTAGGACAGCAATGTCATGACATGCAAAACCATGAGAAGATTTATTAGAGACATAGTGGTCACTGTACCTATAACTTGTATGGACAAAAGATGTCTTTCAAAAAGAAAACAACCATTGAAAGTCATGCAGTTCACGACCATACGAAAAAAATTAATGTTTAGGATACAAGTTTACATTATCATGGAAGTGGGGGAAAAAAGTTGAAGGGATATCATGGGAATGCATTATACGTGTAAGAAATAATCTTGTCATTAAACAATGAGACAGTATAAAATGTAGAGATCTAGACATACACAACCATTCTAAAACATATCAAATGCGGAATGGCAATGCTATTTTTAGACGGAGAATGTAGTAAACTGCTCTTTATCTAAGAGCATTACCAAAGGATATGAGAGGAAGGGATATTATCGAACCCGTGTTAATTGAATAGTTTTTCCTTTCTGTGATTTTCTTATCAATTCATAAGTGCATTCCCTTTTAAAACGATTATGGATTGTGATATTTCGGGTTAATCCATATTGTGAAGTTTAAAGCATTGACTTTCTATAAATCAGAGAGGGAAGTTACCCATGAGGATCCAAGTTACGTTAATTAAGCTCCTTTCAGAATAATGATTCCAAACTAAACAACCAAAGAAAAAAAAATAGGAATTGTTACATGTTGAGAAATTATCTTTAACATAAGATGGTCATGAGGGTGTGTCCTCTCATAAAAAAAAAAATTATTACTCTCAAAGCTTACTTAATTAAAAGCTTCTACATGTATAAGGAAGGTGTATTCTCTGGCGTCAGTATTAATGGTTTAGTTCATTTGATTTTTTAAATCTTTTAAACTCGAATTTATCGTTCACTCGGTGTGTGTACAGAGAAGTTGCTGGAGAAACATGTCATGATGTTGCCAAACGAACTGTATACACTGGTACTTTCAACTAGATCCTGCATCGAGTTGATTCTTTTATTTTGTCAACTTGTTTAAATATATCACAGAAAGTGTTGGTGTTTCTATTGTTTTTATGATTGCCAAAATTATCTTGTCCATGACTGGTGAGAACAAAAAATACTGTCTGCAACCCTAACACATTTTGAAAAGTGCAATACATGTTTATATATTGAGAAAAGTTGTATAAGTAATAAAACCTTTAGACCACAGTCTGTTGAGATTGTTTTTTTATTTCATCTTTTTTTTTGCAAGTATTGTTATTAAACAAGGTTTGTCTTTAATTTTACGCAATGGGACAGTAACTTTATGGATAAACAAGAACAATCAAACAATCAAAACGATACATACAACGTGATTAGCAAGGCACTAAGAAATTCAAAGAAAATTTATTTATGTTTCATAAAGAAGATAATAATAGAAGTTTTGATAGTCTTAGTCTAGAGACAAATTTAAATTCAAGAAACAGCGCTTATCATGACTGCCTGAGATTTAAACGTGTACGATAAAACTTAATGGGAATTCCATCTATATGTATTTGTTTCCTTTTGTTACAGAAACTATCTCCTCTAAGGCTAGTCACATTTGTGTTAATTACAATCATTGTCTTAGTTTAGCATCTCGCAAGTTGCTCAACGATTTATCAATTTATTGAAACCTTTTGAACATTGTTTTTGTCCCACGAGAACACAGTTATAACTGGCTCCATTTATAATTCTGATAGCCACGGTCCCAGTCTGTGTATAATGCACGTATTGTGAAAGGAAATTTTACATAGATGAATTGTTGACTCTGATGGTAACAGTATGATAGTGAGTATGGTTAAGAAAATAATGTTCCCTGTTATAAATCAAGGGAAAGAAGAAAGTAAAAAGAAGATCTAGGATAAAACAAATATGTAGCAACAATAGGTTTCTAAGAAATTCATGTATTTTTTAAGCTTGAATTTAATTTACGAACTTTTTAAAAAACCAGCAATCGCATCAAAACTCTTTAGTTTGAGCCGGCCCTTGAAAAATGTTAAGCAAATTGCAATGCTACAGAAAGTTTTCCAAAGCCTGCTTATGTAATCTTTGATTCTTTTCTATGGCCATATCACTTCTTATTATCTATAATTTCTTTCTTAACCAGCGCAAATCTTTGATTTAACTATACGTTTACTTAGAATAAAAACAGACTGTTGAATTAATCACAAACTAACATTAATTAAGTGATAATGATATAAAAGCTCGATTTATTTAGTATCGGTACTTGTTTTGACATTCGTATCCTGAGAGGCTGCCCCCTTTTGAGGATTCTTTGCCGGGCCGGAAGCCGAACTACTTTCTATCTGTTGTTGGCCGCGGATCCCGATTAATGCGCAAATTCCGGCGATGACTGATAACACCACCACAAAAATGGCGAGGAAGAAACCGGCGCCAAAAGTCTCTCTGTCAAATCCTTGATCATAGGTCTCGTCCCAGCGAGCGGCGAAAATGATGATGGCTATGAGATAGCAAACCACTGGAAATAATAAGGCGGGGGGGGAAATCGAAGGAAAATATAGATTGTGAGAGTGGGTGCAGTCTGGTTGAAAAGGGTGTGGAAAAGGGAGGGGGCGCTATACTGGAAAGCAAAGAAAGTGAGAGAGAGAGAGAGAGAGAGAGAGAGAGAGAGAGAGAGAGAGGGGGGGGGGGGAGAGAGAGAGAAATGTATCAATAAGAAGGCGAAATTGTCAAGGAGCTTTAAAAGAAGGAGAGAATGAATTGGCTAAGTGAGTGAAACAAGATGAAGCCCATTATAATTTCAATAAAGGCTAACTTAAGAAAATATGCTATATTTAGGCCTTAAAGTTGATTAAATTCTAGAAAGTCTATCGAGTCTTTGAGAATGATTCTTATTTACAATTACTGGGCACACTTTTTAAGTTCTTTCAGTAAGTTTCTTTCTCTCTCACACGGTTTCAGATGTATCAGTCTAGGTTCAAACTCAAGTCATCCTTTTTCTTGTTTTTTTTTTTTTTTCTTTTTTTTTTTTTTTGCTGTACCGATTTAAGTATCAGCACCTGACAATCAAAGGGTTAAAAATTTTTTACTAACGTCTAGAATATTGTTTGATACACGTTTGAGTTGCCTTAAGTTACTTTAGCCACATAATTAAACATCGTTGATATATATTTTTTCTTCGCATGTTTATATTGCCGTTGTTGTTTTTCTTGGTGGTGTTGGTGGTAGTGGTGGTGGTGTTGCTGTTGGTGGTGGTGATGGTGGTGGTGGTGGTGGTAGTGGTGGTGTTGCTGTTACTGTTCTTACTTACCAGAGACTACACAAGAAATAGCGCAGAATACGCCCACTTCTCTGTTGCCGATACATTGCGGCACAAAAAGCCCCAATATATTCATCACGAAAGCGATATTCACTCCCAGAAAGCCGAAGATACAAAAGGCTTGGAAAGCACCATACCATGCTGTAGATGAACAATAATAGAGCAAAAAAGTGAATTTAGGTCAAGGCAAATGACTAAACAAACATTTTAGGCTAAATTATTGATGGCTTTCTATATTGGCTCCTAAATCATGACTTTATCTCCTTATGTAGTAAACTGCCTGTAATATAATTATTATCTCGATTGAAAAGTTTCCTCCTCTTTTCCTTTTACATCTGAGTATAATGCTTGTCCCACGGGAATACTGGAAATAAGTAATAAAGAGCAAAGTGTTGCTGGAAATGGCAATATGATTATAAGTTATTTGTCTGCGATGTGGGTCCACGTCTTTATGAAGTTTGCCAGCAGTGTGCTATCAGAAATAGTGCGATTTTCTACGCTCTTAACAACATGACTGTCTCTACGTGTTTTGCTTCTACTCCAATAGTGTAATTCTACCATTAATACCTCTCCAACTTCTACAACTACTACTACTACTACTTCTATCATTACTACTACCATTACTACTACTACTACTACTACTACTACTACTACTACTACTACTACTACTACTACTACTACTACTACTACTACTACTACTACTACTACTACCTTCTTTGCATAGCCAACTGATATTTTTTTTATACTATTACAATACTGAGACTTACGCAGTCGCCACCCGTCGAGATCTTGGCAGTTAGGATTTGGTTCCTGGTTTCCGCACAACCTCCACACGCCATACCCAATCTTGTTATCATCGTTGTCGATCTGGGTATCCATCAAACCCCATTCGCTCATCGTGAAGCACAACCAGTTAAACAGCTCAGCCACCTGCAATAAAAATGAATTGCCATTTCCTTATCTAGATTTTTAAACATATCCAAAGAATATATTCTGAACTCTTTACCTATTCAAAAAAGTAATTTAATGTAACGATTCGCTGACATTTTAGTATGAACACAGTGGGTATGTATGTGTATTTGTATGGGTATGCATACATGTATCTAAGTATGTGTGAATGAGTGTAGGATAATGCTAAAAATCACTACCACACCAGCATGCTATGTCTCGACTTATGTTTTTCATTTGTTACACAAATAAATGCATTGAATTGTAGAGACATAGAGAAGGTGTATAATTATCAACTAATTAAGATAGACTTTGGGTTCGTATAATCTTTTATATTAATAAAGCTACAGAGAGTGTCTTTGTTTACTTTAGAGTGTGTGTCTCTGTGTTAAAGTCTGAGAGAAGGCGTGAATAAATCGGCAATCTTTTTATTTGAGTTAGAAAGAGATTGACTTCCCTATTAAAACGAAAGAGAGAGCCGTTGTCATAAGATTACAGATTTTTTTTTAATTGTTGAAATATAATAGGGTGTATTGAAATTATGAGAAGGTTCCTTGTGTTTTGAACTTCAAACTAGAGCGGTTGTATATATTATAGATATTAGAGAGAGAGAGAGAGAGAGAGAGAGAGAGAGAGAGAGAGAGAGAGAGTGTGTGTGTGTGTGTTGCTGTGGTTTAAAGCTGCATGAGTGTTTGTGTCAAAGAATGTCTGTATTAAGGCTAAAGATATTGTCTTGGCCTATAAGAGAGATAACGCATGGTTATAGAATTTCGATAGGTGTATAATTGTTTTTAATTAGCGCGTGTTTTCTTTTTTGAATTAAGAGAAAAGAATTTAAAAGATTCAAATAAACGTGTTCGAAGATAGCAGCTACAGTGAGTACGAGTATGTAGTATATTAGAAAGTGTATCCATGTCCTAAAAGCTGAAGAGAGTGTTCAGTTACAAAGATTAAAGCATGCCCGATTACTTTAGTTAGGGAAAGTCTCTTTGTAAAATAAAGTTAGAGATTTTGGAGGAAGGGAGCAAAACACCCTGGTTGTGTATACTAATTCTTAGACAGTAAGTAATGAGCATGGAAGTTTGTGAGGGTGTATTGTATAAGAAAGTTCAATAGCTTTTCTTTCTTTTTCATTCCTTTTACAGAGACCGTGCGTAAACAGTAAAGTTCCAGAAAGTATGATTCTGTATAAATAAAAACTGAGAATGTGTAACTTTAAGAGTGTGTTGGAGTAAAATGTGTTTGTTTATACCGATTTGGTTTATTCGATTTGTAAGTGGTTGTCGTTATGGGAGATGAAATTATTTAACGTTTCATTTGTCTGTTTTGCAGTATTTTGCTTGAAGAAATCAACTATATACTTATCAGTGCCAAGTTTTGGAGTCAAATGAATATTAAGTGATGCATTTTCAAGTAAAAGATTTAAATATTCCCGATTGCATTCTCACCAAGAGCGTGACGAAAGCTAATTTTCCAACTATGTTGGCCGCTTGAAATCCTCTGATCAGCCCCATAGTTTCGAAATGTTACACCTGTAGAAACAAAATACGTGCTTTTTAATTATTTTTAAAGCGTACAAATTTCACAGCCATATGCTTGAAACATACCATTTTTGTGTTATTATTCTCAATCAGGATGAAAAGTCCTGCTTCAGAAGAGCTCGTTCATTTAAGAGTGGCACAATCATGTCTGTCGTTTCTTAAGAGAGAAGAAGCCTGCTCTCACTTTGGACAAAAGTATAAAAACAAAACTGGATATGTGCTTGCCTTTATTGGCAATTTTCTAGACTTCCCTACACTTTGGAATAAATCAAAAACAAGGTGTCAATAATCGAAGTAGGTGTATTCTAATTATGGGGCAGTCAACCTTAGACTTTATCACTCATCCTTTCACCTCTTTAATCAATAACAATTATTATCAACACATTTTTTCTTCTGTCTCAATAAATAGTCTGTGTGTGTGCGTGCATGGACCATGATATTACATGTAGGTCTGCTTTTAAAGCTATGAAAAGTTAATAACAAATCACACTGGTCGATCGAGGCAATGCCTAAAATAACCCATTAATTTGGCTAAAGGAAGGAGACATAATCTATACTATTAATTTCCCTAACTAAACAAGATGAGATTGCCAGCTCAATTTAGAATATAAAAGTACAAAAAAAAGTCACCACTGCTTCTAAGTTAAATTCTATACTAAATGTTTTGCTTGAGATGAAATGAGATTAAAAAAAATACTGCATCATACTTACAATAAACTGAATTAATGAAAAAAAGACGTAGAATCTATAAGAAAGTTATACTTTAATCAATAGCAGCCTTGCTATGATCCTGGGTTTATTCCAGCTTGAACCAGAAGTACATTTCGATACTTCTCCAACATACTAGAGCTTTAGGGCTTCACAGATTTTCTTTTTTAAATTATTATTACTTATCGATTTCAATCATTCCTCCTCTCTGTTGTGGAGATTGGCATAGTGATTTATTAATAGCTTCCCTCCGAGATCAAAAATAGAAAAGAAAAAAATAATAAGAGAAAGCAAGCGAGAGTGAAGACTCTATTCATATTATAGAATAATTATAGTTATGCATGGCTGCGTGTCGTATATCTTATAGAGCCTGTAGGGTAACAGGCAAAAGCGGGCTATTACATTAGAAAAGGATACAAGAAGTGCAAAACTTGTAGAGAAGATTTGCTTAAGAATAGAACATGGCATACATAATAGAGACCCGGACGTCTAATTGGTATTATATTTTTAATAAAAAGATAGAGGTACTTTTCTGCGGGCTCTTTGGATAACCCAGAGATTACATTTTTTTTTCAAAAATGAAGAAAGAAAGAAAAAGAAGAATGACGTCCAGGACTTGTACCCTCAGCCATTTTAGATTGGCCGTGGAATCAGAGACTCGTGTAGACCAAACACAACCGTTGCAGTAACAGAACTTTGAGAGCCACAGCACAGACGTATTCTTCAAATAGATAAAATTTTGTTAGATATGTCTGGGTTGCAAAATCGTTCGATCCAAGACACTACGTCAAGACGCAATCGTAAGATTTCAAACCCATGTCTTACCAGTCTCTTTACATATTATGTCCTGTATATAGTAAGTTCATTTTTTTTTTAAATTGCGTCACGCCACGTACATAGGCGACATTTTGTCATGGATAAAAAATGCAATATTGTCACCAGAATCTGTTTTTCAGAATCCGTAACCTCCACGAAGAAGAAGAAGAAGAAGAAGAAGAAGAAGAAGAAGAAGAAGAAGAAGAAGAAGAAGAAGAAGAAGAAGAAGAAGAAGAAGAAGAAGAAGAAGAAGAAGAAGAAGAAGAAGAAGAAGAAGAAGAAGAAGAAGAAGAAGAAGAAGAAGAAGAAGAAGAAGAAGAAGAAGAAGAAGAAGAAGAAGAAGAAGAAGAAGAAGGGGGAGGAGGAGGAGAAGTTTGTTTATATAACATACATGTGTATATACCGGTATATATATATATATATATATATATATATATATATATATATATATATATATATACACACACACACATATATATACACACATACGCCTAATGTGATTGTTAACTTTCCATAGCAATATGTTTGTGTCTGTGTAAAAGTATACCGCTTGTAACACGGTGATCTAAAGCCTGTTATTTTTAAATCAAATTTAAGATGAATGCTTGTAGCTGTATACAAAATAGTAATTTTGATTTAAATGACATGGTAGATATGCGCCGCTTGTTGAAAAGCATTGATATCATGGACCTTCAAATGCAAATTTTCCGTGGATCGATTTACATTTATGTTGGTGGCAAAAGCACAATTATTTTGATTATTATTGATTATTTATTAACTGGTCAATACCAGGATCTGAATCAGAGGCTTTGTGCCATATCTAATTTATTTCCTAATTTTTTTATATTTTATTATTATTATTATTATTATTATTATTATTATTATTATTATTATTATTATTATTATTATTATTATTATTATTATTATTATTATTATTATTATTATTATTATTATTATTATTATTATTATTATTATTATTATTATTATTATCATTATTATTTTGATGAACGATAAGGCCTAACATTTTTTTTTCTTCTTCTCTGTTCTCTTAATCTTCTCTCGCCTTCCAAGAGAGAGAGAGAGAGAGACAGAGAGAGAGAGAGAGAGAGAGAGAGAGAGAGAGAGAGAGAGAGAGAGAGAGAGAGAGAGAGAGAGAGAGAGAGAGAGAGAGAGAGAGAGAGAGAGACAGAGAGAGAAGCACTAGCAGTTTAAAAAAAATAAACGAACGGGTAGATCCGGTTTCACTTTTCCTTTCTCTATTCCCTAAACCTCTAGGAGAGAATAAAGTATCTTAGCTTTTTATATTACGGTACGTAAGGCAAGGAAAATATTTATATGCTTAATATGAATTATCTAATATAGATCTATATTTTAATCTAAGCTTATCAGACAAAGAGGCTTTGTTTTAGGTGATGATTTGAAGAAATTGGGTCGTAGTTTCTGCCTAGATCTAGAATCTAGATCTAGGTTTTTATTCTGGAAATTTAGATACGCACAATTAAGGGACACAAAATGGTCTAAATTTAGTTCTGCAAAGCTGGCTTTAAATCAAATTGTCTTGATCTATTATAAGTCTGAGCGTATTAGACACAAATTAATGTTAGCTGAAGATTATGTCCGATTATGTAAGTGAACTGGTTTTATTGAGACATATAACTGTGAACTGAAGGCACCAGCATTCCACGCCAGAATTTCTTATTTCTCCTTTGGTGTATTATCTTTCATGTGAACAGTGGTGATGTGTCTGTCAGTATTTACTTCCATATATATAATTTTACAAAGTGAGGCTTTACCTCACTGTGTCAAAACACTTGTCTAGAATGAACTAGACTCTAGAACTAGAACTAGAAGTAGAATAAATTTGCTTGCTCTAAATTAAACTATTCTGCACACCTTCTATCCCAAACTTATTACTTGCCTGTTTCTCTATTTATGCAAATCCAATATTTCTTCAAAATAATGGCTTATTTTAAAACTGAAAATATCATATCCTATAAACTTCTCTTCTTTATTTGTGATTCCTGAAGTCATTTGAACCATAAACCAAACATTTAAAACAAAATTAAAAAAAAAAAGAAACATATGCCATTTATGCCATGCAAAGATTGCAAAACCTATGTAACTTATGGGTTGTTTTGTTTTTTTAATTGATGTGGCTGCAGCACAGTACTCCCCCGTGCCTGGTGAACAGAAGCAATGTTTTAATAAGTAAAAAATTGTGCCTCATAAGAGTGCAATTTTTTAAATAAATCTTTTTCGTGTATTGTAAGTTTACCTCAACATTCATTCAAATTGTATTGTTGATATAAACGAAATGTTGCATCTTTTCTTAAACAATTTTTTACTGATCATAATATTTCATGATTTACCTACCCATGAGAATGGTTTTGTTTTATATGTCCAGACTATGTTTTAAAAATTGCAGACTCAACAAAACAAAATGGGCTCAACTGAGGAACTTATTAAGCAAGAGCTGGGTGTCTCAAAGCTCAGAAGCACAGGTAAAGGTGGACGAGGATGTATTAACCAAGGCTCAGCATACGAGACAGAAAATGGAACTGTGTTTGTCAAATTCAACAACGGAGCTGAGGTAGGCACCCAGGCATAAAAGAGGATTTGAAGAAAAGTGAAATTCTCTATTTAAATTTATCACCTTTAAGCCTGACATCACAGTTTAAGAGGAGTTTTGTGTATAGTACGTTGTTTTTTTACACGAGATATGACTCTAAAGTTTGTCACTCCGCAGGCATTTGAAATGTTTGAGGGGGAATATGCTAGTTTGGCTGCTCTTCATGCTTCTGCTGCAGTTGCTGTCCCAAAACCAATGAAGGTAATTGTAGCAGATCTGAATGACAATCATTGAAATAATCAAAAAAAAAAAATTAATCTCCAACATTATCTGATCATATTTACACAGAAGATGCAATATATATTCTTTTCATTGCACAAATAGAAGTGATAATACTGATATATTCGGAATAAGGTATTGCCTACAAGTGTATTTGGACATTTTTGGTTAACTTCACCAACAATTTTGTATTTGTGGAATTGCGGTTGATCAAGTCTTGAAATAATGAATTTCTAAATTATGTCCGTGCCAATAAGCTTGATCAATATATTGAATGAATATTTAACTGGGGATGTGGCATTCTTTGTAAATAAAAAGCAAAATCCGGAAGACTATTTTTTAATTAAGCTGATGAATTTTTGTTATGTGTACATTACCTTGACATTTATGTATCTACAAAACTCCATGCAACCTAACATGATGATTTAGAAAGTTTTTAGAAAGTCAAATGGATTAACTGAAAATGATTTCTCTGTATAGAAAAACAAAAAAAGAGGTATATCTGATTGCCATGAATAGTCCTCCAAGAATAAGTTTGCAAATACATGCAATACATTTTAAGAGGCCTTTATACTCTTATAAATTTTTAGGTTCATAGATAAGTTTTATATTAATTTTTTTATGTTCTAGTAACTAATAGCTTAACTGTCAGGAATGGGCAGTAGAGATAAATAGTGAAAAGTAAAAGAAATCTATATTGCTTATAAATTTTATTCTATTTTTATAAATTTTTCTAAATAATTTAAAACTGGTTTGATCATTTTCATATATTGTAGTAAGTTATTGTGAGACATTTTTTTTTCATTTTCACTCTTTGCTTTTCTTTTTCTTATTTTTTAAATTGTTATATATCAAATGCCAATTTCTCCTTTTTCACATAAAATTTAGTAAAAAAATTAACAGTATTGATATAAATAATCTGGATTTGGCTTAAAGATTAAAGCAACAGAAGCATGTCAGAAAGGTTCTTGACAAACTCAGCTTTCAAGCCAGAGCAGTGTTACATCACAAATGTTTCATTTGGTAATTTTTTATTTTCCAGCTTTATTGAGATTACATGTATTTCACTGTTTCACAGGTGATAAAGAACCCTAAGGGAGGAGCAATGTTAGTAATGGAGTACCTGGAAATGCAAAGCCTCTCAAAGCACTCTGCACTGCTTGGAGAACAGATGGCAAGGTCTGACAGAACCATATAATGAAATTACCTCCAAAAAGGGTTATGATTGATGAACATTGTCTCAAAAGTTTTATCTCCTCTTTTCAGACATACATTGATATGTCTATCATAGCTTAAGTGCCAAGCTTAGCTCTTATCTATGAAAAGACTGATGCATGGAAAGAGTTTCAGTTTTAATCTTTCCTTGTGAGACCATAGAAACTATTGACTTGTAAGTATTTGTGAGATAATTTAAAGGTGAAGGCAGAGAAGAGAGATATATATAGTCAAATATTAAGAAAGATCTTTGCTAAAAAAGATCTCAGCTGTCCTGATAATAATTAGAATGATCTCTATGAAACGAGTATTATCTAAATAGTCACAGTGTGGTGCAAACTATAAAGATCACATTTTAGATCCTATCAATAATAAGTCATAACTGTTTTAGTTTGGTTTAACATCCTGCAAAAATTTGCAAAAGGAATATTTGTGAACACTACGGATACAGAGCTCAAAGTAGTAAGACTAAGAATGTACATTTTGTTTTTATTTTTTGTTGTTGTTTTATGAGTTGTTTTTTTTTTTTTATGGGGGGGGGGGTTGGGGGGTAGATGGGGGATGGAATTAACTCATTAAATTTATTGACTCTGTTAATTTTAGGCTCCATCTTCACAATGCTCAGCTTGGCAAAGCTCAGGCTTCTGCAGAGAAATCAGTACACAAACAAAAGGATGGTGTTGAGTATGTGGCTAAATTTGGTTTCCCAGTGACTACCTGCTGTGGCTACCTGCCTCAGGACAATACATGGGCAGATTCCTGGGTGGTAAATATTTGCCATGATTATTGTATTTTCTGTTTAGCTCTGTTGGGAACCAAAAACTTGAGATGTGTAACAGGAAATTTTCAGGAAATTGCCTCCTTTTGATCTCTTTGTGACTGGAGAAGCAATAAAACATACCGGTATGCATCTTGATGTCAGAGCTAAAAGAAATCTTGTATCAAAATTTGCAGATGTAAAATTCATGGTTCCTAGGGCTTTTAAATGAACTTAAACCATTGATAGCTATACAAATCTTGTATTATATCCAGAGCTGTCAACTTTACCCAAAAAAAGTGTATTTGTAGCATCATTATGGATTCTAAGAATTTAATGCCATTTTTCTGAATTGTACGACTTTCTCCTCAATGGCTTTACAGGTTTGTCCTCATTTTTTTCTTCCTCCCATACACCCTCTGCTGAGAACTTAATTTCTAGATCACAGGAAATTTTAACTCACAGATTGAGCTTTTTCAGACAGTAGATCTGGCATAGACTAGTTCTATAAATAGTGATCGTGCTTTAATCAGTCCAAGAACTAAAAAAATTCTTGAATTTCATTGCTTGATATTTCTAGTTCTGACGTGGGTTGATTTGCATAAAAACTCTAGGTGGCTCCCAGCCATTCAGGGTTAAGGCAGTGTGCTCTACCTTTGACCGATTCATGGCTGTCCATTTTCATAGAAAACAAAATCACTAAAACACTTAAAACGCCATATGTTGAAATTAAAATAGGCAACCCTAGGATAGGTTAAGGTTAGAGCCTTAATTTGACAGTCACCTCTTTCACTGGGTAGGTAGGCTAGAAGCCCTTTGGATTTGAAATGGAATAGGCTTAGCTTGAATATGACCAAGGCATATTGATTTGTATGATTCAGAGTGTGAAAAATCAAGACTCTAGAGCTGCTTTTTAATAAGTACTTGAAAATTTAGAAATGTATAAAGAAAAGTTTTTTATCAAATTAAGACCAGGGAATACTATGTACTAGATCTAGAGATATAATAAATTATAAATCTAGATTTCTAGATTTCTAAGGCCTAGATCTAGGCCTGCAGTGTAAGATCGTTCTCTGAGTTACGAATCACTTTTATAGGTAGAAGAAGTTGTGTGAACCATCCAACAAAAAGCAAGAAAAAAAATTACTTGTTAAAAAAAGAGCAAAGTCTACTACAACGGCATCTCTGGCTGAGAGTGAGGTGATAGACTACAGCAGTAATGTTTTAAAGGTTCCCTTAATAACATGAAATTATTTTATAGGTACTGTACTGCATATTTTCGATAGGTACTATATAGACTTATAATGCATACTGCCACCATTTCTCTTTAGGGTTTTGTGATTGTATCCATATTGAAACAATCTTACTTTTTTGGTTATTGTTGTACACTTTGTTGGCTGATTGGGGTGGCAGCTCTGTATGTCAGATTTGTGTTAGTGAAGTAGTCATTGCTTCAGTTTATCAGCAGGTTTGTCTAATCATCTCTTTGAATCTTTGATCTCTATCCCAAAAGTGAAGAAGAAGCAATTGTTGCCTTGAAACTAAAACAAAGTGCTGAGATTGAAATGAGGATAGTATCAGATCAAAGTAATATTACACAGAGCTTATTTTCTGGATGTATATAATGTATAAGAAGAGTCATATATTAAAGGGCTTTGCATCAACTATTGACAAAATTAGTAAACTCATGAACTTCAAGGTCACAAGTTAATAACCTCCACACATCTTCAGCATGCCATAGTCTGAAACGTTCAACACTGCTTGTTTTTACACATGTAATTAAGATAATGATTAGTTTCTTATTTGCATACACTTCATGGCTTTGTGAAAGAGTAAAATAATGTCACTTGCGCCACACTTTGTCAGGAAAAGAATTTTTTAATGTTGAAATTAGTGTCTTTGGCTTTAATACTTTTAATAGAATTGATTTCGTGCCAGTCAGTAATTGATTCCAGAGCAGGTTTGTGATGCACTTCGATAATTTTACTTTAATCTCTGATAATTTTATTTAAGCTATTATTTTCTTTAATCAGTGCACATTTTTAACTTCAAAATTAATTAAAATCATAGATTATTCCTTCATGTTTCATATATGCATTGTTTAAGAATATTTCTTTAAATATTTAAAAAAAAATTTTTTACACCATTTGCAGGACTTTTTTGCACGCAAAATTGAACAGCAATTGAAGTTTGTGGAAGAAAAGGTGATCAATTTGGTTCTTTTACTTTGTTTTCACATTTTAAAATTTTAATTCAGGTTTCTACCTGTATGTACTCTGCCAGTTGCAGTTAAAAGGACTAAGTCCCACATACAGTTGCAAATAACATACCTTTTGCTCATTTGAGGCCCATGTAGCCAAGCTGTCATCATGAGTCATGTTGGACTTAATTAAATTATCTGCTGTATATGTCGATGTTCATTTGTTGATTTTATTTTTGCTGACAACTATTTTTAATTTATGGTTTTCCTTAACTGAAGATTTGCAGTTTTCAGGCGAAATTGGCACAAATGACTACTTGAACAGTACAGACTTGTTGTATTTCTCATATGGAGTACTGCTTGTAGTAGCTTTAGTGAAGTGTTATTCAAAAGCATGAAGAATACATTTAAAGAAAATTTAAGCTGAGTGTTGTTACAGTGGTTCTTCGGTGAGAAAATTAACCACTTGATTACTGGAATTTTTGTCTTGAAATGTCTACTCTGCTGCAGCATAGTGATCGGAGTGCCCGACCCATATGGTCCAATTTGATGCCAAATTTACATAAGCTGTTTCAAGGCTTGGAAATAACACCAGCCCTAATGCATGGGGATCTTTGGGGTGGAAATGCTGCAGAAACTCAGGATGGTCCCGGTAAGTTATATGGTTCAATATAAATTTCCTTTTTTTTTTCTGGGTTATTGATTTTCTACATCTGTTGTCCCATAAAAATTGTATAGCACTTTATTTCAGACTTTTCCCATAAGTAGCAATATGACACAGATTTAATTGATAATTAGGGCATCAGAATATTAAAAGGACCCTCACCCAATAAATCTTCTGAACAGCAATATTTTACAAAAACTTTTCAAAACCACCTTTTCTCTGGTAATGTATTAATTTTGTTAAGTTGTAATGATGCTAAAAAAGGGCAAATGGTTTAGGAATTACAATAGTCTCCCTATAACCAACTTGGGTGGGTTTTGATTTCAAGCACAGGCAAGTCAGTCAGACAAGAGCTGAGCACTTTTGTTTTAAGTAAACATTTTATTTGCATTTTGTTAGGCATGTTTGGAAGATTTTTAACTCAGTGCCACTCCTCTATACTCCCTCCCTGGCCTTAATGTCTCCCACTCACTTCTCTCTCCTTCTCTTACTAAAAACCTCCTGTCTCTCTCTCTTTCTCTTTCTTCTGTCTGATTGCTGTTCAGTTTCTCAGACTCTATCATTTCTTTTCTGTTATCTTCAGTTGTTTTTGACCCGGCTTCCTTCTACGGACACTCTGAGTATGATCTAGCCATTTCAAAGATGTTTGGAGGGTTTGGCCAGGCCTTTTTCAAGAGTTACTATGCAATTCTTCCCAAACAGTCTGGCTATGAGGATAGACTTGATCTCTATCAAATGTTTCACTATTTCAATCACTGGTAAGAGACAAAGGACTGGCTATCCGACTTGATAAATGAAATTATGGAAATTAGGCCTGCAATATTAATATAAAGCGAGAAATAGTGATCCTATTTTAAAAAAAAACACACAAAATATCAACAAAATTGAACATATAGGTTAATACAATGCTGCAATCCCAATTGAAAGTTATGGTTGAGTGAAAAACTCATTTTAGATAAAGATAGAAATTATGCTTGTTTAAAAGTTTTACTTTGACTACATTTGGAGATATCATTTTTCATAATTTTTACTTTTAATCATTGATGGAATATTTTTTTTTGTTACAAGCAGATATTGTAATGTTTCTTTAAATTGTCTTTCAGGAGTCATTTTGGTGGTGGGTATCAACAATCAACAATGTCAATTCTCCGCAGACTGTCCAAGAAGTACTCATAGAATCATTTTATCATTGTTAATCTTGTTCCTAGCTTTACTGTAATCGAAGGTATGAACAAGTAAACATATTTCACTATGAAATCTACGTTACTTTTTCCACTGGCTGAGTCGGAGGCGTGACACTTGGCCCGTCAGTTGAAACAATAATCTAAATGGAGGAATCAGAGCATCAGTAAAATCAGATATAAGCCTCACACCTAATGGCCCTCATTGGCTTATTGACATTTTGTGACATCATACACTTAGTTGGGCTTCCAATGTATCTTCTCAAGAAATACACGTAATAAACCCACTCCAAGGAGAGGCCAAAAATTGACATGACAACCGATACTTGGTGTTCACTTGAGATTTGAAACCAATGATGCTACAACCAACTACAAAATTCATTCTCAAGAGTCTTTGTATTACATGTACTGTGGGTGAGATGCGAAGTGGTTTGGGCCATGTGTTAGCGCCAATTGCGTCAGCTTCCCACTCCTTGGTTTGTTACAGCTTTAGATTAGAACCCACGTATGAGCTTGAGAATTTTATAGCTTTTAATCAATGACGTAAAAAATCCAAGCATATTTTAAATTGTTTGTAAATTGTAGACAATTCTATATTTTCTCTAAATATACTACATGTATCACTAAAACTGACCAACGAAAATATAGAACTATGATATAATTTTTTGCCTGGTGTGTCTGCTTACTAAATTTCTTCCTCACCCCCTCCCCTTCCAATAAAGGTGGAATGGGTAAACCTGAGGGGTATTTTGTTTTCGGGTATGTGTGAAAATAGGGATATGAATAGTGAATTTGTTCTTTTGATGCTTGTTGGTTCCGTTATATTTGTATTAGATGAAAGACTCTTATGAAATTGACTTGATGGCCGTCCTGATTGGTTCAAGAGCTTTATGTTGTGGATCATGATTGGCATGAAATAACACAAAGTGATTGGATTAGTCATTTTGCAAAGCTTGAAATATACTAGCAAACTAGGGGAACTTGTGATGAGTGTCATTCAGAAGAATTGTCTTGTTATTTTTCTTCTCCACACGATTTTATGTGCGTCATTCACCCTAATTCTTGGTAAATGTCATAAATAAAACAAAAAAGGAAAAAAAAAAAAAATAACACGAGCAAAAAGGTTAAACATTTAAGTTTCAGAAAATGTATACTTTTATAGGTGTCTAAAAACTTTAGAGCGTAAAAACAGCGTATCAGCTTCTAGTATACATATATTTGATTTTCACATGACCAGACCTGTTAGTGCGCAAAGCACACACTCTCGCAACTGTTATTGGCTCTGCACCTTGCTCTGGCAAATCAGTTAACGCTTTACCTGGGCCAGTCTTCAAGGGTGAAGACCATTTTTTTCCCCCAGATCTGATTAAGTTAATAACTTGACTTTCTTAATGCCTTGCATGTTAGAGTGCTCAGTGCCATTCTTATGAATCTTAAACCATGTTGGGGCTTAGGCGAATAAAGTTGATGCCCTTAATTCTTAGTCTAATCAAGTGCCCATGTAAGTTTCGCTTACGATAATCATCTCAGTTTCACATTATTTTACCAGACTGACATAACGATGTGTTTTATCCTTGTTTGAACAAGTTGTTAGTTGAATAAAACATCTGTGAATCTAAGCTGCTTTTATAAATTTTTTATGGAAATTCAATTTGACATATTATGACGACACCATGAGTTATTTCAAAACTACTCCTGTACACTGCCTCATGACAATAGGCTTATCACACTCCAGGTTAGATGAAAAACAGAAAAGGTGTTTCGATCCAGAGCAAATCTTTTTTTTTTTTTTTCAAACTTATCTGATTTCACAGCTTCTCAAGATTGGCTCAATGCCTTGGCTGCTTTGTGTATTTGTAAGGGTATCACTATGAAGGATAACGTCTTCAACCAAAATTGATCGACAAATTTACTTCCTAGAAGAAATAAAGGGCATAATGAGGCTTAAGCGAGTTTATTTTCTTGTTAGAGCACAGTTACCAAAACTTCTACAACATACAATATTTTAAGATGTTTTAAATCTGAAGCTTACATTCAACAATTACATTATTAGAAGTCATGTCAGGAAAGAAAAAGTTGTATAATTGTAAATGTTGATTCATACGTAAGCTTAGATGATATTGTCCAGTTACATCACCTCCTAACCCATGCAACATCAGTATTATTTATGATTGACGAATATTCTTCAATCTGTTAAACAAGATAAATTAGGGGCAGATCTTAGGCTGGTCACATTTTCCTTGGGAAGACCCTAAAACTTTTTTCCCTCACTTCTGTCTTGTATTCAGTACCACTTGAATTTCTTTTCACATGTTACAAATTTTGTGTCTGTGCTGGTGACGATCATATTCGTTGAATGTTTGAAAGTCATGTAATCAATCAGTGGGGTAAAGTTAAAATTGATGTTCGATTTGAAGGTGTTGAAGTCGAACACCAATGATATTCATCCATGTGTGATCTTCAGCTGTGCCTATTAAATTATTTTCATGAATGTTAAAATTACATGTCATTAAGTGCAGTGAGAGCTTACATTCTAACCATAATCGAATATTTTTTTTATAATTTCTCAAATCTCTTATATCTCTGTACTATAAATTTTTAGTGAATTTTTTTAAAGTTCAATAATATTTTTTGACATTGAAATTGCTACGTCTTATTTTCTCTAAAATATCCCTTATGAGTAAAATTAAACCACCTTGGATCATGATTTTCAACAAGGGAACATCATAAGGAAATTTAGAGCTCTGAAAATGCATATGTGATACTACTAAATGAATACCAACATATTTCAGTGTTGAAAGCTATAACTCTACATTCTGAACAAGAAATCCAAAAACTTAAAAGTTCATTTCTATTGAAAATATGCTGCTACATGTGTTGATGCGAAATGATGAACTTCCCAAAAAATGACTCAATATGCCGTTTTTTCTGTCTTTTTTTTTAATCATAAAAATTTCGAAATATATAAGGAAATCACTATCAAGAATATTTGTTCATGACTTATACTGTTATTGTTTTGCCATGTTTTATGTGCTTTGAACAATTGTTAATAGAAATTAGAAAATGACTTCAAGGATACCAAATTTGAGTAAGAAGAAGAGAGACATAGTCCGACAGGGAGACAAACAGATAGTAACTGCAGGAGGTACTTATTTAGAATGATAGATTAATACATGTATAAACTTAGACGGGCGTAAAGAGAGACTGATCTTACAATATTCAATAAAGTGCCATTTATAATCAAAAGACTGTTTTCTTTACATCTATGGCAAAATTGTGTGAGAACCTGTCAACCTTCAGAGTTCAGTTCATATATGAAGGTTCTTAACATCAACATGTAGATTGTTTCCTCAAATTTTTGTAGGCTTATTACATTGACCTCATTAAATAGATACATACCTGTATTTCTAACTGTAGGTCGGTGGTAGGCACTCTTTTTTTTTAAAGATAGATATTATGATGTTTATGTACTGTGATATATATATATGTGTATATATATATATATATATATATATATATATATATATATATATATATATATATATATATATATTATATGCTATTGGTGCAACAACGTCAATTAATAATTTTGTGTTTGTGAAAGCACAAGGTTCGTTTTTAGTGTTCATTTTATTGGTCTAGAACTCAATAAGAAGAACCCTGCCAGTTAGGGTCCAAATTTTTGGGAAAAAATAAAGAAAATACAATATGTAAACATATAGGTCTTAATAGTATACATTCACTTTCAATAGTTACAGTACTTGTCATAGGAAGAAAGAGATATCTCTGCAATGTATTTTTTTTTCAGAGTAACCCTTCGCTATGATTATGGTTGCCCTACTCAAAAAAATGATTCGAGGCCATGACCAGTCGACTGCCTTTCTCTGTTCATCCCTGTTGGCGAAAGGTGAAGCGGAGAGTTGTCTCCGAGCCAGTGCGTTTATAATCAGACTCAAACCCCGAGGGATAAGCGTACGTGTAGTTGGAAGCCGCAAGAGTTGAACGATTTTCATGTTTAAAACATAATTTTAATGAAATAAACATAATTATTCTGTAACAGGCTTCCATCAGCCTTTACTCGCAGTGCTCGGTGCTGTAATAGGTGAAGACGACTAATTCTGTAGCAGCGGG
>JAWDGP010003469.1:295000-382500 GCA_033675545.1 Elysia crispata
TTTGGACATGTCTGGGTTAGGATTCTAGTCTTGATCATCAAGTGATGGGATCAGATCCAATCTTACAAAATCCTTAGCTTGTTTACTCGAACGTAAGCTACCGTCTGCGTAAAAGAACTTTTGAAAAAATAAATAAATAAAAAGCTTATAAAAAGTTGCACTAATCAAAGAACCGAAGAAATTTATCTCAAATTTCATAGCTATTTTAAAAAAAAATACTAGTCTGACAGAATTAAACAATATATCTTCCAAGTCATGTCACGTGATGGGTTATAGGATCAGGATGGAAGAGGCCAAGATGCTATTACTAAGGTAACTCCACAATTACTTTATGTACGCAATAAGAGAATAAAACAGTTATGCAATCGATAGACCAATTAGCAAATCAGTACAAAGTCGCTCCGCTTTGTTGTGACGAGCTCTTTGTTTACAAGTGACAGTCTTATTTCGATTTGCTCTTCCATAATGGTAAAAAAAAATGCTTTTGGACAGTGGATACAACGGGATGACGCGCCTGTATATGTGTGTCTTCTACATGCGTGCGCACAAGTATGTGTGTGTGATGGAAATATAACGGCAGTTGCTTGCGTGCTCCTTTACTAAGATCAATCATGTTGCATAACATTTAGTTCAGGTAAAAAATTACCCTACGGATAACTCGTTTAGGTCATGCCATATTTAATTCATTATAAATTTATCTTTATCTCCACCCCTCCCTGTCTTTTGTCTTTAGTCTCTAGTCTCTGTCTTTGTCTTTCTTACTCTCTCTTTCTCTCTCTCTCTCTCTCTCTCTCTCTCTCTCTCTCTCTCTCTCTCTGTCTTTCTCTCTTTCTCTCTCTCTCTCTCTCTCTCGCTCTCTCTTTCTCACTATCTCTCTTTGCCCAAAATACTACTGCTGCTCTTACTCTTTGTGCAACAACTGCCTTTCTTCTCTTCGCTACTGTAACAACTACCACAACAATTGCTTCTTACAGACCCACTTACACACGGTCCGTTGTTTGTTTGTTTTTTTTTTGTTTTTTTTTAACATTATTGGAGCAAGGAAATAAATATTCCAGAAAACTATCTGAACTAAGATAATCTATTTGATTTAGGCTGCTTCACTTTTAGAGAAAAGCTGATATAGGATTTTGACAAAGATAAACTACCTAAAACTTGCAAACATAATTTGTGGATACAATTTTGTGGCTTCCATGATGTTTCTATCTTCTCAAACAGATTCGATGTTGGCACGCTATGACAGCTGTGTCATATCAAGTGCTTAGAATGAAATAAGTGGACCTGAGATTTTCCTGGACGACCCAGCACCTATTTCATCGAAGCTAAGTTTGATTTTATACTTCTCATTTGTTTTAAGAAAACTCAGTGTTGGATTTTTCTTGCAATGGTATTAATTTGTTTTCCCACGGAATTCTCGTGAGTTGAGATTTTCCTGGACGACCCAGCACCTATTTTATCGAAGCTAAGTTTGATTCTATACTTCTCATTTGTTTTAAGAAAACGCAGTGTTGGATTTATCTTGTAATGGTATTATTTTGTTTTCCCACGGAATTCTCGTGAGCTGAGATTTTCCTGGACGACCCAGCACCTATTTTATCGAAGCTAAGTTTGATTCTATACTTCTCATTTGTTTTAAGAAAACGCAGTGTTGGATTTATCTTGTAATGGTATTATTTTGTTTTCCCACGGAATTCTCGTGAGCTGAGATTTTCCTGGACGACCCAGCACCTATTTTATCGAAGCTAAGTTTGATTCTATACTTCTCATTTGTTTTAAGAAAACGCAGTGTTGGATTTATCTTGTAATGGTATTATTTTGTTTTCCCACGGAATTCTCGTGAGCTGAGATTTTCCTGGACGACCCAGCACCTATTTTATCGAAGCTAAGTTTGATTCTATACTTCTCATTTGTTTTAAGGAAACGCAGTGTTGGATTTATCTTGTAATGGTATTATTTTGTTTTCCCACGGAATTCTCGTGAGTGCCGAGTAACCATTCGCTCGTTCCACCGGTTCTCTCCTCCAGCAGTTCCATCGATCGGTTACCCCTCTGCTTCCTCTCTATGTGTCTGAGAAGTGAAATGTGTTCCTTTTTTCAATCCGTGCCTGTTTGTTTGATAATTTTAATTTCTTATCTTGCGCATGGTAGATCATATACCGATGATCTTGATAGATAATTGTACTTCTTCGATTAAGAAAAGTTTAACGCTCTAGTTTTCTTGAATTCTTATGTGTTTAGAATGACCAGACACCGTCCACTGTCCATTGCCAGCCTTTCTTTTTACCATTATCTTTATCACAGTTTTTGAATTAGACTCAATCTATTTTTGTTGTTGTTATTGCAGGTTTTGTTGATGCTGTTCGTGGCTTATTATTCACTTAAAATCTGTCTTTAACTTAAACTCGCACACATGTTTTTCTTTTTTAATTCTCAAATTTCGTGATTTCTTTTTACAATAATATGTACATTTACAGCAACTTTTGCAAAAAAAAATTAGCTGATCGGAATTCTAGGATTTTGGGTTTGTTTTGATATATATATATATATATATATATATATATATATATATATATATATATATATATATATATAAAAACTGTTTAAAAGTGTAAGAAAGAGTTAAAAGACAATAAAATGTCATGTGTGGTGCACTTAACATAGTGATATTTACTTTTTAATTATTTTTTTAGAAGCCTGTTTGAGTCTTGAACTTTCTCCATACATCCCGACCCCCACGATTTACTTTGTCACTTCCTCAATCATAATGGGTTTCAACACTCCCCGCCCCCGCCCCCCCCCCCCTTTTTTTTTTCCCCAAAAAACAAACAAAAAAATAGAAAAAAAGAAATGTTTGGCCATGCATTTAGCAGCTTTTAAGATATTAATGTTCGACAATTCAGAAGTAACAATACCAGTACTGGGTCGCCTTATATCGAAATGTTTAATGTTCTTGTTTTAACTGTGGGGTCTCGAACTCAGGTAAAATTCGTTTTCTGCTTGACTAAATTTTGCTAGAACTTAGAGATTCTTAGAGTATTAAAGTTTAGTCGGTGCTTTGCTGTAATAACCAGATCTTTGTGTTCTAAGAGGAATTTGTTTCGAAGCTATTTGAATCTTGAAAGGTCATCAGCTCCTCTAGATAACTTCTCTACTGGCAGGGTTCGCTCAAAACGTGCGCTCTTCTTATTTTCTGCAACTTTTCTATTCTGTAAAGATAATTATATGAATGATGTTACCTGCATTTCTCTTCCGTGTGCTTGGCCTGAACCACTCACGCCAACCTCCCATTTTTAACATCTCCTAAAACTACCAAGCATGGTGATTGTCAAGGATTTACACAGTACCAGCTACGCTCTTCCGCTTTCTTTCTTCACATGACACTATTCTTCAACTTTTTTTGTTATTCTTTAGCTTTCAACACAAGTATTCCTCTATCTTTCCAACCACTACCTCCTCAATTCCTCCCTCTCCCGTTAATTTATGTTGACTTCAAAACCCTCTCTTGCCCTCACCTATCTGATAGTTTCAAACTTTGCTTCTATCGCTTCGATTTTCAAATGTTGCTTAACTCCAGTTGTTTTTTTTTTTCGCAGACAGGATCTCATCTGTTCGGCTTTTTTGCTTATATTCTTTCCCAGGTCCGTTCCTCATCCTCATCTGTGGGCCTCACCTGCAAGATGTATTCTTTATTTTCTATTCCTCTCAGTTTTCATCTTTGTCTATCTCACGAGGAACCTCTACACTTCTCCTCACCTTCCCTCCCACCAAGTCTTTTTTTTTTATCTTTCCTGTAGTTTTTATCTCTTTCCACCTTTCAGTTAGCTTTCAGCTCTTTTCTTCATCTCTCCTGCTACCTGATCACTTTTATCCTGTCTATCGCTCCTGTGACTTTCATCTTTTCTACCCATCTGTCATCCTCTCTAGTCTTCCTTTTTCTGTCTATCTCTCCTGTGATTTTCATCTTTTCTACTAATCTTTCACCCTATCCAGCCTTCCTTTTTCTGTCTATCTCTCCTGTGATTTTCATCTTTTCTACTCATCTTTCACCCTATCCAGCCTTCCTTTTTCTGTCTATCTCTCCTGTGACTTTCATCTTTTCTTCTCATCTTTCATCCTTTCCAGTCTTCCTTTTTCTGTCTATCTCTGTCGTGACTTTCATCTTTTCTACACATCATTCCTCTTATCCAGTCTTCTTTCTTCTGTCTATCTCACCTGTACCTTTCATCTTTTCTGCTCATCTTTCATCCTATCCAGTCTTCCTTTTTCTGTCTATCTCTCCTGTGACTTTCATCTTTTCTACTCATCTTTCACCCTATCCAGCCTTCCTTTTTCTGTCTATCTCTGCTGTGACTTTCATCTTTTCTTCTCATCTTTCATCCTATCCAGTCTTCCTTCTTCTGTATATCTCTCTTGTGACTTTTATCTTTTCTACTCATCTTACCTCCTATCCAGTCTTCCTTCTTCTGTCTATCTCTTCTGTGATTTTCATCTTTTTTATTTATCTTTCATCCTATCCAGTCTTCCTTTTTCTATCCATCTCTCCTGTGACTTTCAATTTTCTACTTATCTTTTCTTCTATCCAGTCTTCCTTTACCTGGAGACTAGAGCCTAACACTCTTTGAGACTATAGAGGTTAGAATGACATTGCATTTAGTCATTGCCTCTAGGTTGTGAAATGGCAGAGGTTGCAATGACATTGCACTTTGTCATTGCCATTAGGTTTGTGGAAAGGCAGAGGTTGCAATGATAATGCACTTAGTCATGCCATTAGGTTTGTGGAAAGGCAGAGGTTGCAATGATATTGCACTTAGTCATTGCCTCTAGGTTGTGAAAAGGCAGAGGTTGCAATGAAATTGCACTTAGTCATTGCCTCTAGGTTTGTGGAAAGGCAGAGATTACAATGACATTCCACTTAGTAATGCCTCTAGGTTTGTGGAATTGTACAGGTTGCAATGACATTGCACTTAGATATTGCCTCTAGATTTGTGAAATTGCAGAGGTTGCAATGACATTGCACCTAGTCATTGCCTCTAGGTTTGTGGGAGGGCAGTGGTTACAATGACATTGTATTTAGTCATTTCCTCTAGGTTTGTGAATATGCAGAGGTTGAATTGACACAGCACTAAGTTAATGCCTATGGGTTACTGAATCTTCGCAGGTTGCAATGTCATTGCAATTGTTCATTGTAACTGTGATTGGAAAAAGCAGCGATTGCAATGGCATTGCAGTTAGCCATTGCCTCTGGCTCTGCAAACAAGCAGAGGTTGCAATGACATTGCACTTAGTCATTGCCTCTGAGTTTGCAGCTGAACGCACACCTTTAGGCCCTGAAAGGCATGGCGCCTGAAGAGAGTGCAGGATCAGAAACCAAACAACCACTCTAATGCTCTTAGTTTCTCTCTTTACTTTTGTCCATTTCTGTTTCTCTCAGACTTTCTCTTTTTTTTCTTCCTACCAGCAAGCTTCTGACTTCTTAACTTCTCTCCTTCTCTTCCTCCTACCAGCTTTCGTCTGACGTTTTTTTTTTCTTCCTACCCATTTTCCTCCGATCCTTCTCTTCCTTTTCCTCCTACCAGCTTTCGTCTGACGTTTTTTTTTTCTTCCTACCCATTTTCCTCCGACCCTTCTCTTCCTTTTCCTCCTACCCACTTTTCTCCGACCCTTCTCTCCGACCCTTCTCTTTCTTTTCCTCCTACCCACTTACCTCCGACCCTTCTCTTTCTTTTCCTCCGACCCTTCTCTTTCTTTTCCTCCTACCCACTTACCTCCGACCCTTCTCTTTCTTTTCTTCCTACCCACTTTTCTCCGACCCTTCTCTTCCTTTTCCTCCTACCCACTTTTCTCCGACCCTTCTCTTCCTTTTCCTCCGACCCTTCTCTTTCTTTTCCTCCTACCCACTTACCTCCGACCCTTCTCTTTCTTTTCCTCCTACCCACTTACCTCCGACCCTTCTCTTTCTTTTCCTCCTACCCACTTACCTCCGACCCTTCTCTTTCTTTTCCTCCTACCAACTTTCCTCCGACCCTTCTCTTTCTTTTCCTCCTACCAACTTTCCTCCGACCCTTCTTTCTTTTCCTCCGACCCTTCTCTTCTTTTTCCTCTTACCCACTTTCCTCCGACCCGTCTCTTTCTTTTCCTCCTACCCACTTACCTCCGACCCTTCTCTTTCTTTTCTTCCTACCAACTTTCCTCCGACCCTTCTTTCTTTTCCTCCGACCCTTCTCTTTCTTTTCTTCCTACCCACTTTCCTCCGACCCTTCTCTTTCTTTTCTTCCTACCAACTTTCCTCCAACCAATCTCTTCCTTTTCCTCCTACCAGCTTTCCTGTGACTCTTCTCTTCCTTCTCCTCCAACCCGCTTTCCTCCGACACTTCTTTATTTTCCTCTAATCCATTTTCGTCGACTTTTTGTGTCTTTTCCTCTAACCCGCTTTCCTCCGACCCTTCTCTTTCTTTTCCTCTAACCCGCTTTACTCCGACCATTCGATTCCTTTTCCTCTATCCGATAGCACCCGGTTTTTCTTTTTCTTCTTCTGTCTCCCTATCGATAGTATCAACCCTTTTCTTATTTTTTTTTTTTTCCTCCTATCCGGCGATTTAGTAGTGAATAGTGGAAATCCGCAAAGGGAAATAATACACGATAATGTCCATGGCGGTGATGGCACATCCCTGCTTCCAAATCCAACATGGCCGGCATGTAAACAAGATACCCGGTACTTGGATCTAGACAGTCATAGGTAAGCTGATTTATATTCAATTCGTCTTATTTTTAGCCACAGACTTAGTAGCCATTATTGATCAAGGCCTTTTTATCTACTGAGACAGTATTTATAAGGTTGGGGAACCACAAAACGTCTACGTTGATTCATATCTCGAACGGATGTTTAGTCGATAGATGAGTCTAATCTAGAATCTAGATCTAGACTAGATCTAGATCTATAGATCTAAATCTAGTGCCATTTATTTATGAATCTTTGAACTATCCTGTGCAGTTACAGTACTGGCTGTGGCTATTTTATTATTTCAGTTATTGAATTCTCCATGATTATCCGTGTTTCGCAGCAGAAAAATCTGTCGACTTTTTGTTCTATTGGAAAGCGGTTGACTGGAACTAGTGGAAGCTTTTTTGACAATTTTAATCAAATCATCCAGTCTAGATGCTTTGACACTATAGTCTGAAATAATTTTATCACGTGCTGAGATGGAAAAAGAAAAAAAAGAAGCCAGGAGATATTGATCACTTCATGTCTTTTATTTCTTCTTTATAGTATAGTTTATTATTGATTTATCATTTACCTTTTTTAAGTTTTATGTAGGCCTGTCAAGCACAGACTTTTCCTCAACATTTGGTTGAGGCTGCAGTGTTCTTTTGCAGCAGCCACTAGCTTGTAGAATTTTATGTGGATATATCTAGATTTATTTTTTAGTAGGAAGATCTGTGAAACAACTTTTATATCAATGGGTATTTTGGTGTATTGCAGTTATCAGCCCAACTCACCCTAAGCTTTAAAATTGTATTTTTCTTAATGAACTTGATATGCTGAACATGAGAATGAAGGTTTTATTTGTCGTAAATATATACTTTTCAAGATATAAGCATAATTGTGTTGCTCTAAAATCCCATTAAACTACTTTAGTTTTTATTTCATCCGTAAACTTTCAATTGTAAAGCCTAACGTGAGTTGGGCCGATATCTGCAAATTTACCAGTCTTTTATCTCTAACTCATAATATCTGGGTGAATGAGGCCAGTGCGTAGTAGAGTTTGTTTACAGAATAGTGTGTAAGATCCTTTATAGATTATACAAAGACCAATACATTCTTCACATTCAATTTAAGTTAAATTTTCAATTATATGGCTCAGGTTGTTTTTTTATGTGAAAGTTTAATTTAATTATAAGCATATGAAAAATACAGCTTAATTTACTTAGTATTTTGGAAACTAATCTCAGACACAAATATTTTTTCCACATATTTGTAAGTATTATTGGAATTTCATAGCATTTGGCAGGAAGATAAGTGATTAAAAAAACCAACATTTTTTATCTAAAATTAGTGGTTGATTGCCATTTTTGTTCCTTTTTTTCAGATGGGAAAATATTAGCAGTTTCTGGCCATTGTCTTTTTATAGATTAAAACTGAAAAATAATAGTAAGATAAAGTGTAAGTAGATCCAGGGTTAGAGAAATTCCCATTTGATATCAAGCAGCTTTTCTTATAAAAAAAATTCAAAGTCACCTGAAAATTATTTGACATATAATTAAAAATGATTAAAAGAACTGAGTAAATGAATTATTCAAATTAATTGGAAAAGGGTTGTCTTTTGGACTTTGTTGAACGTCGAAAAATCCATTCGTCAGAAAGTTTGTGAATGTAAGAAGGTCACAAATTTAGATTCACAAATAAATAATATTTTCAGCTTTGTTAGACTTAGAACATAAAAAAATCCCATTGCATGACTTATTTGTTTTAAGTTTGATTCGAGCAACTAAGAGAAGCATATAGAGGTGGATGATGGCTGCATCCATGTTTACTCGCCTGTCACGTTTGAGTAAAGGAGATGACTATGAGGATCTGGAAGGAGATGACAATGTTGAGATGGACATTACTGACATGTATCGCTCCCTTGGTAAAGCTGTAGGCAGGGGACAAGCGGACAATGCTTCAAGTTACAGCAGATCAGAGCAAAAAGCATCAGGCAGTGTGGCACCAGGAGATGGTAACTGTTTTGACCACATGAATTAATGCAAATTTCTTTAAAAACTTTATTTTATTCAATTTTATGTTTATTTTCAATGAGCAATAAATCGCAAGATTTGAATTATGTACATTTGAAATAGTTTGAATGGAGCACTTAGAATAGACAAAAGCAATTTCTGTGAGTGTCTCATAGGGGATCAAAATATGGAAAATCTGAAATTTTATTTGTCATATAGAAATTATTGAACTTTAAATCAATTTGAGTTGTTTGAAATCATTTGGCAACAATTATTTTTTCTAGATTAACTTGTCAGCATGGTAAAATAACGATAAGTTTGGTTGTGAACAAGCCAATGAAAGTATTCTGTTTTACTAAAATTCTCAACATATGGTCAGTATTGAAATGATCATTACAAAACAGTATGTAAATTATATAGTTGTAAATTTCAACCCTAAGTTTTTAGCATGTAAACATTGCAGACTGTCTTTGGTTTTGTGCTTGTTTGAGAGATAATTAATGACCATCACAAATGCTTCTAAATACTCTTGGACACTTGGTGTATCTTTGATGTTTTGTTCACAGGCGTATACATATAAAACTTTCCTGCAGTTGGGTTCACATTACAATAATCAAAAGTGCATGCAATTAGCATTCACACACCACTATTTTCTAAGAGCAAATTTATATTTAAAAAATTGTACCCTTATTTTTGATAAAAATCCCTTTTTCTTTTTATGTTCTACAGCTTTTAATTTTTTTCCTAAAAATCTCTTATTCTATTATTATTATTTTTACAGAGACGTTCACTGTTCAAGAATGCATTGATCAAATAGGCTTTGGCAAGTTTCAAGTGAAGCTCTCTATCCTAACAGGGTTTGCTTGGGTGAGTGTGGTCTCCTTTTACAACTAGGAACATTCTCGTAATCTATCATTTTACTGTGAATGAGTGGTTGAATAGACAAAGAGTTGAAAGATTTACTACTTGTATAGACATGAAATCTAGTTTTTTAACTTAATGTTTGTTTTGGTTAATTTGTGTCATGTCTTGCTAAGTGAAAGAAAGTTGTCCAGTTTTTTGTGATATTTCTAAGTTGTGTCATCATCAAAACAGCATTCAGATACTACAATGTGTGTTAAAGTAAGTATACAGAAGTGAGCTAACTAAACTGATGTGATTAGCTTCTATGTTCTGATATCTGATCAATACCTGTAGTAATTGGTGGGTATTTAGAACATAAACATGATTGAGGTGTGTGCTCTTGGAAAGCTTGTGATAGTAAGCAGGCTTACCAATCCTCATTAATGTTTGCTTCTTTCTTATATTTCATGTTTGTTTTAATTCCATATAAATATGACTCTTATTGTATGTCAAATTGTCAGGTATGACATGCCATAGATTCCCTGCTACAATCATCCTAAATTTCTTCTCAAATCCTTAAAGTTTGAGGATAATCACAAAACTATCCCTCCAGATGGCTGATGCAATGGAAATGATGATTTTGGCCATCCTGTCACCAGCACTGCATTGTGAGTGGAGACTGGAGGGCTGGCAAGAAGCCTTCATCACAACAGTGAGTTGAAGGAGACTTATTATATTGTAAAATTCATAAACACATTCAACTGATTTTTACTTGACAATAGAATTCTGATTTATCTTGAAAAGTTTACTAATTTTGCAATGCCTATCTAAAAAAATAATTGTTGTATAGCTTTTATGGTCATTCACAAAACTTCTCTTCTCTTTTAAAAGGCCACGCTTTTCTCCTATTCTACATTTCTGATTAAAATCAATCATTGTCCTGAGAAACAGTTATGGCATTGTAAACAATTGAGGACTGCTATCCCAATGCACTTTGTTGACTTTGTACTAATGGCTCAGTCACACTCAAGAGCAAGCTTTATAAAAGTTTTTGTCAAACTTGTTAAAAAAATACAAGATACGTCAAGATTTATTGCAATGCATATGTTGCATTTATAGTACCCAATTTTATTTATTGAAAAACTTTGGGTTATATCGAAACTTATTTAGGGAAATCTGGCTGAGTCATCTTTAATACCAGTCTAAAGTAATGGTATATATCTGCTCAAACCAGGTTGTCTTTTGTGGCATGATGTTCAGTTCAAGTATCTGGGGATCCATATGTGACAAGTATGGCCGCAAGACCGTAAGTGGTTATGAACTTCTCATGCTATATCAAGACTTTCTGGACATTTTCAAATGATAAATATCGATAAGTGTATGGTAGAATGCTCAATTTTATTATAATAAGAAAAATAGATAAACAAAGAGAAAAACTCAGCACAACCCTGAACTTTGTGTTTAGTAAATTTGATGGGTTTTTTGTGAAACAAATTTGTTTAAATATTTTGTTTTGTTTTTAATAGGTGGTACTTAAGTGATGTCATGAACATTTTGCTCTTTAAGTGAATCAATTTACATTGACTTTCATGGTAATATTTTTGTGGCTTGTACTTGTGAAGCTTATGTTTCAAAAATTCCTTAATCAGGAGTTGATCCTTTGCTCAGTGATCACGTGCTATTTCGGAATCTTGAGTGCGTTCTCTCCAAACTTCATTTGGATGCTTATACTCCGAGGACTTGTGGGTTTTGGGATTGGAGGTGCTCCTCAATCGTAAGTTGTTCTTATCATTTAGGAGTGTTGTATAGTTCCCTTGTCAGAGCAGTCAAATAGCATGTGTGTTTTCTTAAGTACCAGATTTTAAAAACTGAATTTTGAAATACCACTTTTGCATTCATAGCCAATTCCTAAGCCTTTTGCATTATCAATTGCAGAATTTAAAAAATATTTTCACTTTTTTTTCGGGCTGCCAGCGACAACTTACATTTTAGAAGTTAACTATAGAAAGTTGCAAGTGTCAGCTTATGCAATTTTGTCACGAAGATGTGGGCATAATATTTTGTACAAGACATGCTTTAAATCTTAAAGCTTCATACCAGACTGATATGGACCAGCATTTATGATGTTTTTAAAATGATTTTGAAAACCATTTATTTCCCTGCAGAATATTTTTTATGAAGCTATGCTTGAATTCAGAAAGTGCCAATTATCATAGCTTTATTTTGAGATAAGTTAAGATGAGCAAAATGATGCATGTGTCAGATTTAAGAAACATTTAATTGTTCTTGTTTTCTAGAGAATGCATAATATTTTTATTGTCACATATTGCGGGAAAATTGTAAAGCTTTGAAAATAAAATTGTCAATTTTCACACTTTATTAAATTATCAGACCTCTGTAAACTCATTACAATATACATAGAAAATTTACAATAATGTTATTATAACATCAAGGTTAAACAGGAGGTGTCGACACCATTTCATAAATTTTTATTTGCTCTGGGCTGTGTAGTTCTCTCATTTAAATCAATGAAAGGGAGAGAAATCTAAGACTTACATCACCGCAGGAACAACTGGTGCTAATTGTTGCAGTAGCTTTTACTAAATCTGGAAAGCAGAAAAGATTGTTGATGAAAATAAAAATATGCCTGGTGCAAGATATGATAGATGAGTCCTTGGAGAAATGCTTTGACAAGAAGAGCTGAGAGACTTGGGCACATGAAGCAGTTGTTTTGGAACACTTTGATCAGTTTAACATCCCCTCAGCTTTGTATAGAATCTTATACAATTCTTGGGAGAGCAGATATGGCACAAGTATAAAATTCTATCACATTGCTGTAAAATAGTAGTGCAAATAGATTTTGTTGTGAAGCGTCCTAAGTGTTTCTATTGCCATCCACAGAGTGACATTATATGCTGAGTTCTTGCCTACCAAGTCACGAGCAACAGCTGTGACCCTCGTTGAAATGTTCTGGGCAATTGGAGCTTGTTTTGAAGTCTTACTGGCTCTGTTAGTTATGCCCACTTTAGGCTGGCCTTACCTGCTTGGTTTCTCTGCCCTGCCCCTTTTGTTCTTCTCCATTTTCTGCGTGGTAAGAAATTACAACTTTGAGAAACTTTTAAAGTGCATTGATTTATCTTGACATAATATAATTTAGTCTCAAGATGTAAAGGTTGTAAAAAAAAAAAAAGAAAAAAGAAAACCTGAAGGTACCCTCAAGACATTTAAGATGTAAATGTTAATAAAAATTTTATCTCAAAGGATAAGATGCAGATACATGCATTGTCAATTATATCATTTTACTGAATTCAGTGAGTTATTTTTTATTGTTTTACAAGTGAATTGAAAGAGGACAAGTTGTGCCTTTACATTGAATACCTTTTCTCTGTGAATTTCTTTTTTTTCTTTTTGTCTCATATTCGTTCATCATTTATGCTAGGACAAGCTAAAATTGATTATCTGAGGTTTAAATACAGTGTGCAATTTCACTGGTCTTTTGGGGAAATGTAGATCGTGTTTTCCAACTTTTTCACAGAACTTATGCTTTCCCATTGATCATTTTGATAATAAGGTGCACAGCTGGAGGCTGACGCATGAATCATCTTTTTATTTACCTTTCATTAATTACATTTACTGTCTTTGCTTTGCATTTCACTCTTAGAAAGAAAAGTGTTTGTTATCTTTTCTTAACTTCCAGTGGCTCCCTGAAAGTGCGCGCTATGACATGACAAGAGGTTGCTATGACAAAGCCCTTCATACCTTGGAGAGGATTGCTCGTGATAATGGTAAACCAATGCCTTTGGGACGTTTAGTGGAGTCTCACAGTCATGTAAGTTGAAAAGTTTTCTAGAGTTGTTTTTATCTGTATATTTTTTTTTCATTCTGTGGAATTAGGATTTTAGATATATGATTTTGCTCATCCATTGAGAATAGTTATATTGCAAATTTTTGCATGGAGAATTTGATTGAAATTCATATGTTAATGAGGCACCCACTTAAAATGCACACTAGTTAGGACACAAGAGATATGTTTAATTTCACACTGAAGAGTTTCCTTTTTATTAGATTTTACTTACTTGCTCAATTATGTGTAAGCTTTAAAATCATATTTGAGGGTCAGTCAATTTCAATTTTTTAAATGATTTTGATGAACTTTCTGTATTTGCATGAAAAGTTTTGGACAAATTTTTATGTTTCCTGACCTCCTCCAGAATGTTAGGAGAGGGCAAGTCAAGGATCTGTTTATTCCTGAGCTGAAGATTACTACAGCCCTGCTGTGGATCATATGGTAAGCTTTGCAAATTACAGTGGTCTCTGCCTGAAAACCTGCTCACATAAGACAAAAGAAATGGAGTTCTAAGGCTCTGTCCAAAAGGGACATCACTGAAAATTCTTAAGGTTAAGGAACCCTTTTTTTGCTTCCCTTGTTTATAGTAGCTTTGCTCAGGCAAGAACTAACCTTTAGATTATATAATATTTACATATAGGCTCCCTATTGAAAATCAAAATCCTTTTAGCTTTTAGCCCTTTTGCTTCAACTAAGAATTCTTATCGTGAAATAACTTGATCGATTTTGCTTTGCTTTTTTCTTTTTGTGCTTATTTGTGTAAACTCTTTACAAAATGGTGTCTCTTTGGTTTGAATAAATGTTTTTGGTTGTCGAGTGACCATAGTAAATCCTTGCTTGTCTGCTCTGTGAGAGGAATTTCTTCTTAGTCATCTTAAGTTTCTTGTCTTTATTTTGCCTTTACCATGTCTGCAGCTGTTAGTTTTCTCACTTTTTTCAAATATCATCGTCTAGCTTAGCAACTCAAGAAAATCCTTTGGATTGTACTTGTTGGGAGTGGCATTTCTTCCTCTTGAATTTTCTGAGAAGATTTTGTAGTGCAGTATGATATAGCAGTTAACTATGCTTTTTCGTCATACTGTAAACCGAGCATTACTAATCTAAGAAATGGCTTCAAAACATTTTTTATATTCTTTGTAGAATTAGACAGGCATTTCTATCATCAGCGTAGATTTTTAATGACCTGTTCATATTTCATCTATTATGGGCTTCAAAAATTTTTAATCACACTTATAACCATAGACTAGATGGCACTGGTTATGTAAGGCAGGAGGAAAAATTTATTAAGTTTAACATGTATGTGTGATTGATGAGTACTGCAGTGGTGTAAGTAAAAGCAGAAGTTTTCTACCTTAGTTTGATCCTTTTTGGTCCTTAGCTTTATTCGCTTAATTCTCTAAAATCCAAGCATTTGCTGAGTTTTTATAGATGACCAGAATATTTGACATGACACACACAAATTTTCTTGCGCACATTGCCCATGTATCTTGCTATAAATCAAATCATGTTTGCATGTTAATGCAAAGTTTATTCTTGGCCAACTGACCGACTTATCCTTTTCCTTTGCAGGCTTGTTTGTGCTTTCTCATACTATGGCATTGTGCTTCTGACCACTGCTATGTTTGAGAACCCTGATGGATGCCATGGTAAGTAACTTTTTGGATGCATATCTATTTCTAGACCTTTATTTAAATCTATATATCTTATCTATCTATCCATCTATCAATATTGTATGCACAAAACTCCCACCTACCTTCCAACCTACCAATCTACTTACATACATGTTTATCTATCAATCTTTATCTACCTATCTCTATATCTCTCTCTTTGTCTATCTTTCTATCTACCTATTTGTCAATCTGATTATCTATCTATTTATCTATTTTTATATCTATCGCTTATTCTTGCTATTTAAAGAATTTATTAGCAGCATGACATTCTAGATTGACTCTTCAGTTTGATGTTTTCAAATCTGAATCAGGGCATACTGATGAAAAACAGACTGTATGTAACTAGTTCTCTATTTTTTAGCCATATTAAACATTATTTATGGTCATCTGTATTCATTTATACTTGAATAAAGATCAAAATCATAAAATACTGTAAGGATTTCCAAAATCAGTTTGGTTTGAGTACATTTTTGTCTTATAGCATAAGTCAGTCCTATACAGAGACAAAAAATGCTTAGAGGACACATTTTTTTTCTGTGACAATGTAAATTTTAATTGAAAATTTTGTCTGCGTACTCAGGGACGGATGTGAAGTATAACCCTAATCCCTCCTGCTTCCTAGAGTGCAAGACATTAACCACCAAGGATTACACAGATCTCACATGGACCACTTTTGCTGAGTTTCCTGGTCTGAATCATTGTTCTTTGCTAAAAATTGATGTTTAGCTTTATTGTGCCAGCTGTTCTCAGAATTATACTGACAAAGCTGGATTGGTGGAAATGTAAAAGAAATTTTTAAATAAAACAACAACAAAAAAACTCTTTCAGTATATTTATTTTCTTATCTTTCATTATCATGATCTTAATTTCCTTTTAATTTAATTTGTAAGATAGATAATAGAATCTTAAGGTTATCTAATTGCCATATCATATAGCTTAATTTCCAGCTCTGGTTATGATCATGTGATCTTAGTTTTTATCTTCTCAATAAGCTTTTAGCTTGGATATATAATCATTTAACCTTTACTTGTGTATGTCAAGATCAAGATACATAACTAGAGAAATGACAATGATGGATTTATAGGGAAAAGGCCTAACATTATTTAATATGTTTTTTTTTTTATATTGAGTTTTGAACAACATGTAAAAGAGAACTTTTGATTTGCTCAGAAGGTACAAGTAAATTTCTAGAATTTCTATGAGTAAAAAGAACCATAAAGTAGTTGACCTTTATTTTTATTAAAAATAAACAATTGACACATATACCAAATTGTCCTATTCTTCTTCAGTCTCCTAGCATAATATTTGCCAGTGGTTTTTTTTTATTTTTTTTTTTTTGACAAATGAAAATTAAATCAGGACCAATATATGTCAGCAGTTTATGGTCTTGCAATATTCATTTCTCTCTGCGACTATTGCAGGTTTGTTTATTACTGCATATCTCTTGAACAAGATAGGACGTAAATACACCATGGCAGTGGAGTTTGTTGTCTTCACTGTGTTTGTCATGCTTGTCAATATATGCACAACGAGGTAAGAGCTCAGCTCAAGTTAACCGCTCAATGTTACTCCCAAAGTACATATGAAAATTCCTTAAAGTTCTTAAATGCCTTTGTTGAGTAAATTGATCATTTCTTTATCGATGCTTTTTTAAAATAATCTTTCATTCAAATTTATGATTGCATTTTCTGAAGTGGTTTATTTTTTAAAATCTCATAATTTTTCAAAAACACAAGAGAAAACTAAAATACTATTTCTAATGCTAATTAGCCATAATACTCCTTATTTTTAGTACAGCAATAAGAATTTTTTAAGTGAGTAAGCTTTATTCCTATTATCCATTAAATCAAAAAAGGATTCCAATCTTGTGCCTAGCTAAATTTTCAAAAAAAAAAAATCTGTATCTACAATGAGAAATGGTTCAGATTATGATAATTTCCTTTCCCTCAGCAGATTTTACATAGTTCTATATAATTATATTATATACATATTAAAAAATGTTCAGTCAGATTGCAGATAATAAAACCTGGCCTCTGTTAGGATATTTAGAACTCGTTATGGTTTTACACATTGCCAGACTCAATATAGGTTTGATCTTATTCAGTCTCAAGTTCTTTTCCATCTAGAAGGATATTTCATGTATTTTTTGGTTTATAACCTTGTCTCCTTGGCTTACTGCTAAAGGGTCAACTGAAAAAATGAAATGTATTAGACAGAAAGGAAATTTAGGCATCATTGTTTTTTGCGATCAAGAACAGAGAAAACAGAGAAACAATATTTTGCATTTGTTTGATTTCTTCCACTTACACTATTGAATCATTGGACACTATTATCATTATTAGTCTTTGGCAAAGCCCTATTTGTTGAATATTTTCCAGATTTTTCCAGAGAGCTAAAACAAAATAAATGCTTTCTCTCCCACCTTATAGATGTCTAAATAGTATAGGTTGTAATATTACTAGGTGAGCCATCTTTGAAACACCTTTTACAAATGAAAAATTCTTTTGCCTCCTTATCTTTCTAAATGATATCATTTAGTACTCCTATCTTTATCTTCAAAGATTACCAGTAACGAAACAACATTGTCAGATGTTTTCATAAGAAAGCAATATTTGAAGATTATTTTTTTTCCTGGTAATATTTTACTTCTTTCATGTAAACTGGAAAATTTCAAAAATCATTTTTCCATTTCAGGGCACTCTTGACATTCTTCTTGTTCGTAGCCAGAGCGTTTATATCAGGAGCGTTTCAGGGAGCCTATGTCTACACACCTGAGGTTTGTTTGCTTTAAAAACAAGGGAATGGAGTAGGCATCAAAACGACAAAGCAGAAGGAAGAGAATTTACTAGACTGCTATTTTTCAAGAAAAAGTCCCTGTATTATATGAAAGATGTAAAAAAAAATGGATACTGTGCGTCTTCTCCCTATTAAGTTGCTAAACGAGGCTTATGATTTATTTGTGAAGTAAGCTGAAATTCAAGTGCTATGTCAAAAGGATAACACTGAACTGCAATGTTGAAGGCTTTGCAGGAATAAACGTCAGAAAAACAAAAATAACTAAATTGGCTAGAATTTCACTTTCTGGACCATGAGTTGAATAATTTTCAACGAATGAGTTTTCACTAGAAAAACAAATTTCTTGCCTTTTTTTAACATTTATCTCTAACATTTTTGGTTAGAGGCTTTGATTGGCCTTATTAAATTTGAGACTCAGCTATGGCAGTTCTGTAGAGGTTTCACACATTAGGCTAATAATGTTGAGTCTACTTTACTGCAATCTTTAGTGTATTGTACTTTCCCCTGCGAAACAGTTTTCAGGGGTTGGCCTTGTATATATGTAAGATATGTATATCACAATATCATGGTTTGAGAAAAGTACTCTAACATTTTGAGAGGTACTTATAGAAGGAAGCCATATGCATAGCAAAATGTCTTTACAGATGAAAGATTATCTTAAATGGTTTTTGAAAGTGGGGGAAACTTATAGCAGCCGATCATTATAAAATCAAATTGAAACAAAAATCCTTTTTTTTTTTTAAATTAAATTCTGCCGTTTTTGGCTTTTAGATAGATGTCTCGTTTTTATTACCCTAAGCACACAGTAAGAAAATTTGAAATTGTGTAATAAATATGTAAGGTATGGTCATTGATATTTTTTTTGCATTTTTAGATGTCCAGTAAAATTTATTGCAAGGTTTGTTTTTCAACATCTTTGAAAAATTAGAATATTTTTTATCTACTCAGGTGTATCCGACATCCATGCGAGCCTTAGGTCTGGGCACCTGTAGTGCTATGGCAAGAGTGGGTGCTATTGTCACACCCTTTGTGGCACAGGTTAGTCGACAGAAATGTTCATAACTTGCATAGCTGTTAGTTCAATTTTTTGCTCAAAGCAAAATGAATTTTTGTTTCATTCATGAATTTTTACTGTAGTTATTTTCAGTATTCACCCACCACAGAGATTTTATCTTGAGTTTTTTTTATTTTTTTTTTTATCTTTTAATTTATCAGCATAATCATAGTTGAATCTATAGCTTTGATACATCATTCTTGTTGAGGTCACAGAGTGAAACTTTTAGTAGTCACTGCTTTTGAATCCCATCATAACGGATGTATTTTCAATCGCCAGGACAGGGCTTATTCTGGTTTGAAGAGTGGTATGATTGGTATATTTGCAACAATGCTGAATTTTCTTAGGAAATCGGATTTTAAACTGCTTTGCATTCAGTGCCTGTTTTACGCAGTGCAAAACACGGCGTACATTATACGTTTAAGCGTCATGGGAAAGGGCAAAATCAGCAGATTCAAAGATGTACAATATACATTGTTAAGGCATCTTGTAACAAAAAAATCGGATGTATGATATACGTTATATATGTGATGAAGTGATTAAGAATCAACTGTATCTTTCTGCATGTATAAAATTTTCATGACAATCTTCAAAGATTACTCTGGTGATCAACAAATTATCATAATCTGGTAAAAAGAAGTATGACAGAGAGGAAAATAGTTTTGTAACAGATTTGAGACAGCAAATCAATCTAAGGCCTTTTTTTTTTGTTTCTGGCTCTCTTTTTCTCAGGTTTTGCTGAAAGAGTCTGCATATGCTGCCATATCTCTGTATGGGAGTATGTGTCTCGTAGCATCAGTTGCTTCTTTCCTTTTACCCATAGAGACCAAAGGCCGAGATATGAAGGTAGGAAAAGTTTCTATCAAAATGGAATTTCATGTGGTTTTTTTTTTGTTTGTTTTTGTTTTTTTGCATAAAATGTCTGGTAATTAAAAAGGTACTCAAATATGGAACTGCTTACATCTGGCAGAAAATAAAACTGCCAGAAAATTTTAATAGACCTCAATTTGTCTTTCTTTGGTTCTTCAAGAAATGATTTTTTTTTTTGTTAACAAGTTAAACTAAAAAATCAGACAATGTTGTATAACTCCTTTAGATATTTTCTTGTCTGAAGGTAAAATTGTTTTAGTTTAAGATTGCTCAGGAGTCTGAAAACATATTTTATCTTCTTTTTTTCTCTCCCATACTTTTGTGCTGTGAGCATGCTAATGATGTTGAGATTGTTTACAGTTATTAAAAATCTATATTGAGTGAGCCATGATAAAGCATGTTGTTGTTCATAGGTTCAAAATGTGTGGGCATATGGATTGAACTGTGTATTTAGAACTCTAGTACATAAATGAATCTGCATTGCTGCCAGATAAATAAAGCTAAATAAATATTCTTTTAGTCCCAGAATGTTTTGTTTTTGTTTTATTCTTAGCATGCTCTGATAATATTGTTTTGCTCTCTTTGCCTTCTCAGGATTCTGGTCTTGAAGTAACCAAATCCAAGGAAGGCTCCAAGTAAACTGGAAGAAAATTTTTTTGAGCCCGGGAAACGCCTCTAGTCATTTCATGAAAGCATCCCTCTTCTATGGGAAATGTCCGATCAAAAGAAGTTTGCAGGATCAGTTTATACAATTTAGAAAGTAATTCATACTCTACTTAACAGGTCCAAGGGTCTTCTACTTAACACTGACTTAATTCCTGTCATGGAAAAGAACATTGTTCATTTCTCAGATTATCTTTACAGGTATATCTGCATCTTTACATATTCCTTTACACTGGAAGCATAATAATGAGGTTGTGGGAAAGCATTTTCTGTTTCTGTAAATGTCATCTCAAGCTCCTCTCACCAACTTAGTATTGTGATAACCAATGCTTTAAAAATAATTTTACAGAATATTTTTTTTGGTTTGTGCGAAATTGAATGCTTATACGTTGTATTTTTTTTGTTGTACTTAAGATTTTTTTTAATATTTATATACTAGTTTTTAACCACCAAGACAAGTTGTATAATAAGAGAATTTTTTTCATCTGTTACAGACTCAGCTTGGTGATTTTTTGAGTTTTCAAGAACTTGATTAACACCAAAAAACCTCTCTCGCAAAATGTTAGAATGACATTGACAAAGAACATATCATCTTAACTATTGTAATAATTACATAATTGTGATATTCATCTTACTTGTTTACTCTGGTGGTTATTAGATCTTGAGTAAATAGATTAAAGATGCAGCAATCATAATCCTTTGTGGGTTTATAAGTTACAAAGGTTTAAAAAAAGATAATGCAAGAGAAGACTCAAACAAATATTCTATCATTACTTTTCACATAGAGCTTATGTTTTACAAACTCTCTTTAAAAGGTGGAATCTTGTACATTCCTGTTTTTATAAGAGGATGTCTAAAATGTTGTAATATAAACGTTGTGGTTTGAAACATTCCTTCTGTTGCTAAATACTCATTTGGTCCTTTGAATGTCTTTCCAATTAAGTTCCTCAAGGTCTTTTGCAAGAAGAAAAAAAACAACCTTGTGTTCTACTGTGCTATTGCACATCATTCTTTCCTTTTGTGGGAGTGATATGTGAATCTCAAATCACACTTTATAAAAGCTCATCTATATTACAATCATATGGTATTTTCTTTAAGCTCTAATTAGCTAATTATTCCAGTGAGTATGATAATTCAGTTTATAGATCTATTTAAATCATTCCAATTTTTTCCTTATTTAACGCTTTAGCAAAAACTTTGATTTTTATTGTACATAATGATTAATAATAACTCTTTTGGTTTTGGTCTTATTTTACCTCAAATAAGGTTTGGTTAACAGCATTGGTTTTGACATGTATTTTTGATTCTTGATTTGGCTTTGGCTTCGTTTAATTAATGAGATAATTTTTATTTATTATTTCTTTGTACCATGAAAGTATATTTAGACAAAATGCTCTCTGAATATTCCAATTGTTTTTCTCATGTGCTACTTACTTTAAACTTAAAGACTTTTATTTTCAAAATGATATTATCTTTATATAAATTGTTTGTACTTTCCAAAGGACTTTTATGTTGCAATTTTAAATCCCAGGGGGTGTTCACAAAGATATGAGGTTTTGAATTGTGAACTGGTATCCCTTTTATGAGTTATTGAATTATTTTTTTTTTTATTAGTATATTTCAAAAGGGTAAAGAAATGTCAAAAGAAAAAAAATTCTGATCTCAAATTTACTGTGCTTACTCTCATATCTCTGACACCCAAGTCATCGTCAGTGGCTGCAAGAAATATAAGATTTTTGATACAATATTCATAAATCCTGTTTTGCTGTAAGTAAGATGGTATTACCGTAGGAAGGGGTTTATTATTGCCTTAGAAGGGTTTTATGTCACCACCTAGACCTCACTTTTTGCTGAAGATGTATTTTTACAAGACAGATGATTTTTTTTAACATAGGAAATGAAAATATAGCAATGGCTCATATCATTGAAGCAATATCACAGCTGAATTTAAGTTTTTGTTTTTAATTTCATTCAAAATCAAATGTATAATTCTTGGTTATCTATTTATATTTCAGGATTTTTTTTTGTTTTCAAATATAACGTCAAAGTCATTACCAGAAGGAAAAAAATTGATAACATAATGTGAAATCAAAGTGGTTTTGAAAATAGTTTCAAGCTAACAGCAATTGTTCAAATAGGTTTTAATAAAACTTAGATGCCTGACACTACGCCTTTAGGCCAAACAAAAAACTCCACAAGCTTAACATTGTACAAATTCTCATCCATAGTAACCACATTACTGGATGTAAATCGGCAATGATGGATTGCATTTTATTGCTATTACTGAATTTGTTTCATTTTTTTTTTTGTGCAGTCTTAATAAATCTTGAATCGTCAAAGTATACCCGCTTTCATATATATCTAAAGCAGTCATGTGAATAAACTTATAAATTATAAATATACTTTTCAATTTTATATATAAAATCAAATCATTCACATTTAAAGTCTTGTTCTACACGTAAAATTAAATTTAATGTAATCATTGTTGTATTTTATTTTGATTTTCATGTTGTAACTCTGTCACAAATTAAACGAGACAAAAGCTGTTTTGCTGATATTTTAGATGTTGTGAACTTATTAAGTGTGAGTATTTAATTCTCAAAAATTTTCCATGACATCTGTTCCCTTGTCTTTTGCACCTGCACAATTAATGTAATTGTCCAAGTTATTGTGAAACGTTGTGCTGTGTCTGTATTCTTATTTTTCACTTATTGCAAATTTAAGACTTCAGACATTTTTTCTCTATTTGGCCTCTACAACAAAACAAATTAAATTCAAATAGCACTAGCAGGGGATTTCTTGAATGCTCTCATGTAGACATTGAAATATCGAGGGTTGAGATAACTGATATCCTCAGAAGCTCATTTTACTGTCAAGCAGACTGATTGAAACGAGAGAATTACACAAGCTTTGGTTGAGGGTGAATTTGAAATGAGTCAATCATAACTTTGGTAGCTATAAATATTCTTAATAATGTTCAATATATTTTTACAATACGTTTTGCTTAATTTTTATCTTTACCTCAAAACAAAAATATTTGAAGATAATTTTCTTTGAATATAGTTTTGAAAAAGATTTTGTTTTTGTTTTGTTTGTTTTTTTCGATACAAGACATTTATTCATCTGGTTCATGATTTTAAGATAATTCAGATTGGATAATATTCATTTTTGCTAAGCTTGTCTTTAAATGCTTTATTCAATTATGGTTGTGATGTCAAGCCATGTCTCCATATTTCTTTTCTGTCTTATTTGCTACTTCAGTTTTGTCAATCATCTTTACAGTGATTTTTAACTATGACAAAACTAATTTTTAAATTTAATTTTCACGCAATTGTTTTCACTTGTTCTTATTCCAATAGATTACTTAAATTTCAACAGGGTAACGAATATATCTGAATAATTACTTCGTAAATATTTTTGTAAGATTCAGAGACTAAGAAAGAAGCCGGAGCTACAATATCAAAATATCCAGTGTCGACATTTCATGTTCTTTGGTCAAGTTCTCAGTTTACCTAAAATATTTCCTTCTAGCACTACAGATCTTGTTTCCTTGAACGCATATAAGTTTTTGCTCTTTTATGTCTGTCTGTGTGTAAAAGTGGTGTGGTCCATAAAAAAATGTACAGTTTGAAACATTGTTCTTAGTTGAAGCTATCTAACTGCATTAGTTCCTAGCTGATTTCTCAGTTTTCATGTGATGGTGCATTTCATATGCAAGGTTGCCAAAACAGGTAATTTAATGGTGACTCTATACATTAATTATCTTTTCCTTTTTATTGAACCAATCAAGTACTAATAGTTTTTGATTTGCATTATTTGAAAGACCAGTATTAAGAACTGTAGCAGAATGTATAAACATTTTGGCACTTTTTTCGTACTAGTGCATTATTTATTGTAAGCTATTAAAGAAGCAAATTTATGAATATTCTGTTATTGAGTTTAAATTCGTTTCAGTAAAGATGTAGGGGCACAATTTTTAATCCTTCCATAATCCTTTAACTGTGATACCTTATTTCAACTTTCACTTTTATTTACACGAGTCTTCAGTGTTTAATTTTGTTTAAAGCACAGTATTTTCTGTTGTACTTAACCTATGTGGGCACAAAATAGATTAACCTATTTAAAGAAGTGCATTCAACAACTGTTTCTATCAATACCACATTTATTATGTGATAAGGTCTTCTTTTGTAAGGAAATTTTCCTCACCAAGTAACACTCTTGCTCAACTTCATAAAGTGAAATATCTAAACTTAGAAAGGGTTTTTTCTAAAAATGTTTCTTTATGAGAAACAAGTTTGAGATTTGTTCTGAGCAAAATAAAAACGATTAGAAAAAAAAACAAACTTTACAGCCTAATGTGACAAGAATAGATGTGTAAGAATGTAATTATACTATTTATTTTTTTTTGCATTTGCTGTCTTAAAACTTGTTATATTGTCATCTTTTTTAGGTGCTCTATTTTCACATTTTGATCATATGGTCGATACTCTGTAAAAGTGTTAAAATCATTGAAATACCATATTGTTCTCACAGCTCATTCTTGAATTGAAATATAAATTGCAAGTACATGCATTCCTCTAATATTCCTAGCAAAAATGCAAAGTTGTAGTGAAATACAAAGTGTAGAATTGATTGGAATACAGATTCATTTTTCGTTTTTTTAAGGATGTGTTTCTGTACATTTGACAGTTAATATCATTTGCTTTAATTTTTGTTTGGATATCTATATTGATCTGTATGAAGGCTTTGTTTGATATTAAATAAAAAGTGACATTTTTTAAATGATATATAGACGAATGTTAAGTCTATATTTGAAGATCTGTTATAGTCTCACAGGAGGGAATCCTTGTATCCAAGTTTTTTTCTCCTCTAATAAGGTTTGCAACAGGTAATTGATTAGTTTTATTTTTCATTGCCCCTTATCCAATCTGGATTACGTAGTTCACTCAAAATCTCCACTCTAGATTGTTTGATTTACACTTTGAAAGAAATTATTGCAATATTATCCACATTGTAAAAGGAGGAAAGCCATTTAAAAGTCTAATATTTTTTTTATGAACTAGTCTTCTGTGTGATTGAGAGGTTTTAATCATAATTGCTGAGCTCATTTTGTCAAGGGGAGATAATTTTCGTGTCAATGAGGCGACCGTGCCTGGCATAAATAAAAAAAATTACTCCATTTATTTACGTTTGTTTTTTTTGTAAAATCAGAAAAAATTTCTGTGCTAGCTATGGTGCTACATCTTCGTTTTTTTTTAAGTTGATGATAAAAGAGTAAATTGTGTATCATGCCCGTTTGTTTTTTATTCCTCCAAATTTTGTGGAGTTACTACAAAATCAAATTAAATCTGTAAGATTATTTATAGAACTCTCCAGGAAATGGTTATTTCAATTTGGCCTTGATTTAAACTCTTCATTAGTAGACTTCAAGTGCAATGATAACTTTTACCATTTCTTTAAAACATATCCAGAACAAATGAGGTCCTAGATCATATTCTATTTTAAAGACTTGTTTAGATCTGTAAAGTATGTCTTCCTTGTATTTATAAGGTAATCAATTTTCGTGTGTACATGTCAGGGTGAGAAAAACTTTCATTTCTTGATCTTGATTTTTTTTTTTTTTAACGAAAGGGGAGAATCCCATTGAGCCTCATCTTAACACTGTACTGGGAATAAAACTTTTTTTTTTCTTGAAACCACAGTTATACATTATTATGCATAGAATTAATCTTTAAAAAGAAAGAAACTCGTTAAATCAAAAGTGCATTTTTTTTCCAAAGCAGTTTGCTGAACAATTCCTGCTGGAAATGTTTTTAAAATTTAAAGTTAATTGCTGGCTAGTCCCTTTTTTTTATTCTTGAATTTAAAATTAAAAAAAAATGGCTAGATCAGGAAGATCAGTTTGATGCTGAATCATTTTGGATGATGAAAGTCTTGATTCTTAAATTTTGAGAGTACTCATAATTTTGTATTACAAAAAAATTGAATCACATTTATGAAAACTACTATTATACTGAAATATTGACCTAAATATTTCTTTATTTCAGTAAAGTATAAACATGTTTGGAAGGCTTTGCAGCTTGCTGGTTATGATGTGTATTGCCCTCATTTTGCAACATGATAGGCTTTGTGTTAAGTGCTTATCATTGCCAAGAGAAATAAAAGAGAGTGCAGCTGGCCTTCAAATGCGGTACAGTGTATTATTTAAAAGCTGACATAGAATTCAAATCCATGATTTTGCATAAGTGCAAATCAATTCTCAGTGCAACGACAGGCTTGAGCAGAGCAGAGCGGTGATAATGAAAAGTTTTGCTTGATGTCCGTCTTGTTAATATACCTGAAACATTAGGATTCCGATAAATCAGTGTTATTCACTTTATTAAACATTTTCTTGTAACAGTCAGAGCTGTGAATTTATGCTTCAGGGAAGCACGCATTTAATATTGTTATTTTGGTTATACAGCATGACAAGTATTACTTCGGCTTTTAATAAACTGTAAAGATAAATGATACGCAGTATTTTACTTTTGAATCCTTTGCTTTAGTTTATGGTAATGCTAAATTACTTGTGTATTTGTTCCTTGTCACTGTGAAACAGTTTTAGATCGATTTCAAGTCATAAAAAATCATCTCAAATGTTGTGATACTTGGTAGAATAAAAAACTGAAAATTTGCATTTAATCAATTTTTTGTTAATGACTTTTATTTCATAGAAGTAATACCCAGTGTTTTAATTTTAAATCACTTAGAGGATATTTAATAGTACATACTTATACTAATGTTTAGGAATGTTTCTTTGTATGAAGAATCAATATTTTGTTAAAGTCCTTTTTTTTGTGTATGAAGGAAATCATATGAGAAATGCAATTTTCTTAGTAAAATACTGAATTCTGCCTTCAAAAACTTATTTGAAAATCTATTTTATCTTAAAACAAGAGTTACATTCCATTCACGTCAAAAGTACAGAGCTGGATAAGGGCATTTCTGACCGACAGGCGTCAAAGGGTGTCAATCAGTGGATCTGTATCAGAATGGTCACCTGTGACTAGTGGAGTCCCGCAAGGAATTATCTTAGGACCTCTTCTGTTTGTCATATTCATCAATAACTTGCCGGATGTACTGAACTCTTGGTGTCAAATGTACGCGGATGACACTAACGTATCAACAACAGTGGACTCTGAAAAGGAAAGTCAGGTTCTCCAAAAGGACATCGACAGACGGGTGGAATGGGCTGACCGATGGCAACTCCACTTCAACGCTGCCAAGTGCAAAGTCATACACCTGGGTAGGAACAATCCAGCTCACAAATATACAATGAAGATGCACAACTCGGAAGACAGAACAGTATTGGAACCTACAGGAACTGAAAAGGACCTTGGAGTACAAGTGGATGCAGAACTCAAATTCAGCCAACATATTGAAATGCAGGTAACCAAAGCGAACAGGATACTGGGATTAATCAGGCGTTCTTACCAATTTCTTGTCGGCGTAAGCATGAAGCAACTATTCACAGCACTTGTTAGACCCCACCTCGAGTTTGCTAATGTTGCATGGTCCCCAAGATACCAGAAAGACAAAAACCTAATAGAAGGTGTGCAACGAAAAGCCACCAGGCTTGCCCCAGGATTGTCGACTTTGCCTTACGCAGTGAGATTGGAGAGACTTGGACTACCAAGTTTACAGTACAGGAGGGACAGAGGAGATATGATTGAGGTGTATAAATATACACATGGACTGTACGACACCAAGTCTCCATTTACAATGGAACAGCGCACAAGAACACGGGGCCACTCACTTAAGCTCAAGAAGATCAGAGTTAACACTGGAACTCGTCAACACTTCTTTGCAGTAAGGGTCACGGACAGATGGAACGAACTCCCAGACGTGGTCGTGACTGCAACGTCACTCAACTGTTTTAAGAACAGACTAGACATATTGTGGAGCCAGTATATGTACCAATACTAAATTAAGCCAGGTAGATCACAAAAAGTCGATTTCAACAAGATCGGGCAAAAGGCCAGAAGGCCTAACAAAGCCCGGATATCATATCATATATCATATCATAGGCTTTGCTTTTTTAAGAAATCTTTTTAGATCCAAATTTGAATCAATTGAACATAAATATATATAAATATATATACATATATATATATATATATTTCTATATTTTGACATTAACACTTTTTGGGGGGGAAGCCAAGACAAAACTATGGCATATAAATTATTCGTCAAAAATTCAACCCTGCTCTGGATCAATCAAGAACTGTTTTCTCAGCAAGTAGTTTTAGAGCCTCTCATTTTGTGTTTCCAGAAATACAAATTTTGCCAGTAGTAAACTATAACGAGCTGATGTGATGAAGTTAGTCCAGATGATTGCCCCATTGCGGAAGATTCACTGAAACTTCCCAGACCTCAGAATATCCAGTGATCCTCTCCTCTGTTCTGTTGTCAGTGGATATACCACAGCGATCGGACTGTGTTGCAAGAGCTTGGGACGTGCACTGTACTGTCTGCCTTGACATAGTTCGCAAAAAGTATTCCTCCTTTCCCCAGTACTCTAAATTAGTTTTGGAGGGGAGGAGATGGTACACTAATCTGAGGAAGAAGGTGACGGTGCTGATTCCTAGATATCATTCCTTGTTAAGGATCTCTGTTAGTAGCGCAGTATCCCTATGGGTTTTAGTAGCGTAGTATCCCTATGGGTGTTAGTAGCGCAGTATCCCTATGTGTGTTAGTAGCGCAGTATCCCTATGGGTGTTAGTAGCGCAGTATTCCTATGGGTGTTAGTAGCGCAGTATCTCTATGGGTGTTAGTAGCGCAGTATCCCTATGGGTGTTAGTAGCGCAGTATCCCTATGGGTGCTCTATCTGTTCGAGGCTGCTGAACTGGCTACTGAACCCACTTTAAGTCTTCATTATGTTGTATGTCATCAATGATCATGACCCTTGTTTTTGTTTGCAGATTGCCCTTTACCAATAAGTTATTCTGTGTTAGGTTTATTGCTTCTTTTATTTTGAGTCATTTTTTTTTTTGGCTTCCTCTACAGCTTCATCTCCGGTTTGCTAGTGGTTTGCTAGTGGGATTGTTTACACCACCGGATCATCTTAGTCCTTCAGAGTTGTGAACATTCTGGTTTTGCCTCAGCTATATTCCTCTGTGAAAGATTTCAATTGGGCTTTTTCTGCGGTGTGTTGCCATATGGAAGGTCTTGAGGAACCCTTCACCAATTCCTCATGATTTTTCTTTTAATCAAACCCTCTTATTCCTTCTACTGTTGATGAGCAGGTACTGTATAAGGAGTGGCCAGAGAAACTAAGATACAGTGGAACGGATTGCTCAAATTCGTTGGGCACTTTTTATATGTTCGAGCTGCAGACACCAAATTTGAATTCAACGGCATCTCAATCGGATGCCCTGCTCTTTAGCGTAGGCGATCATGACTTTTCACGCATCTCCATCCCTTGTCGCTTTTATTGCATCTGCCACTCGCCCTACATTTAGCAACTTGGTTATTAAATTCAACATTTTTCTCGTGCTCTGTTTTTCTTCGATCATTCCATTTGTCATAAGGATTTCTACTTCTAGTTTCTTTCTTCTTGTCACGTGGCCGAAAAGATTGCCTGAAGTTTATGTATTCTCAGTGATCTTGTGGTGTCAGCTTCTTGTATCACTGTTTCATTCGATTTATTTACAGTCCACGAGATTCGTAGAATCCTTCTTATCAACCACGTTTTTTTGTTTTTTTTGCCTCGTTTCCTTTTGTAGCTGTTTTAAAAAGGTCCAGGCCTCGCATCCTTAAATCCGAATGGGTTCAATATAGCACTTCAGGGCTCATTTTTGCTTGCACTACTCCTGATATGATTTGAGTGTTGTTGCATCCATAGTTTGATATTTAAGTACCGAAGTGTTTCAATTGATCCCTTTGCTTGAGTTTATTCCCGTTGATAAAGATATTGATCCGTGGACACACATTGTTTCGATTGACACCAATTAATTGTGTCTTTTTGCTGCTCGGTTCCAACTCTTTCTTTCAGCTTTCTTGTTCAACATTGTCTAAAACCGTTGCAAGTCTTCTTTATTCTCTGCAATTAATACAGTGTCCTCATCGTATGTCAAGCTGCTTACTTTGTGCCCTCCTACTTTACTTCCTGGATATCCTAAGTTTTTTGGCATAATTATTTCACTGTAGAGAGAGAAAAGATCTGGGTAACGAACACGTCCTTGGCTGTCACCACCGCATCCATCGGTTACAATGACGCCACCTGTGGCGAGCTCTGGAGTATGAGATTTTCTCTTGGCGTCTTCCATGGCTCTTAACTGCCTCTTGGCACGCTGTTGGTTTCCCTTCATTTGTTTGGCTGTTCTGGCTGTTCCAAACCATCTTGATTTCTTATCTCCTTTAAATTTGTGAGTAACCATGATCTAGAATTTTTAGCTTATTAGCCTGTCTGTTTTTCTGTTGTTGGTGGATTGCTTGTATTTTTCATCAAGTCTTATAACTGGTCTTGGTGTTTCTTAAGCGAATTATTTGCCACTGTCGGAAGGTATAAAACACTCCATGTTCATGTTGTGACAGGTCTGTTTTGCTTCTTCTGCTTGTCATGACTTGTTCTGATCTTACCTAGGGCTGCAAAAACAAAAACAAGAAATATTGTTTCTCCAATCGATCTCCATGTCTTGATCATACCATATTAAGTACATTTGGTTGTCATTTTGTTTATTTTTAAGAAGGATTAAAAAATACATGTATGAGCTCCATGTCACTTTTTCACATTTCCTAGCTACAAATAATACAATATTTATACCAATATGGAAATCTCTTTCCCTTCCAAGAACTTCATTGACAAGGTTCTCGAGAACAAATTGAAAATCAATGCTTAGTAACTCTCCTTAACAATGTTAGCTATCGACTTTGTGGACTTGAATTTCATCCCTCATTCTCATGGTTCCTTCGGTGATTTTTTTCTTTGTCAAAAATCTGACAAGATACAGATGCTGCAATCATCAAGTTTTGCTCGGATCACCTACCGATCTACATAAAGAAGTGACCTTTGACATTACATATGCAACACTTCTGTTTCCATGTGTGATCTTGAAGGTGCTGAAATGTCGTGGAGATGAAAAAAAAAAAGTCACCAATCCTGATTTCTTGGCAAACACCGCAAGGGAACATAAAAGTTGTGGGGTTTTCCGAACATGCTGTTTCTTGTGTTCAGATCAATCATTTTCTTTAATAATAATTGTTAGCTAATTTTGTCAAATAAAAGTTTACAGATTTTTTTTTTTAAACATTCTTCATCATCATCATCATCATGTAGGTTTAAATAAATATGCGGTTAAGAATTCTCGCAAGGCCGTGCACTTTTATGTACTTACTGCGAAAATTCACAGCTTTCTAATAAGCGCTTAAAAAGGTCTAAAAAAAGATACGGAAAGTACAGGATCAGTCGATTTCCCTTTTTTTTTTTTTTTTTTTTTTTTTTTTGCGTATCAGCAGTGCACTCCCAAGGTGTCGAAAGATAAGTGCTCAATCAAACACTTGCTCTGTTCAGAAATTTGTATACGCTACACTGAGCAGAACTTAAAAAATCTCGAAAATCTGCATCTTTTGACGACGTGATCAACAAAAATAAATTAGTGGATGCTTTCTAGGGTCTCCATTTTTTGCAATCCCATCTCTTAGTAGAAAGAACAGCACAATCATAGGTAGGTGAGGAAGAGGCTAAGTAACAATACTGACCTAGAAAAATGGCTCGTGGGATAAACCGCTGGTGTTGGTGGTGGTGGTGGTAGTAGTAGTAGTAGTAGTAGTAGTAGTAGTAGTAGTAGTAGTAGTAGTAGTAGTAGTAGTAGTAGTAGTAGTAGTAGTAGTAGTAGTAGTAGTAGTAGTAGTAGTAGTAGTAGTAGTAGTAGTAGTAGTAGTAGTAGTAGTAGTAGTAGTAGTAGTAGTAGAAGAAGAAGAAGAAGAAGAAGAAGAAAAAAAAGAAATAGTAGAACATGGAGCATTTGAGGTAGTTATAGTGGAAATTGTGGTGTTAGTGGTGGTGGGGTGGTCGTAGTAGTGGTAGCAGCAGCAATAGTGACAGTTTGGTGGTAAAATACCATTTTGTAATATCAGCAGCGGTAGATTACCAAGACCTCAGGTTTGGAGAAATGAAATAAAAAACGAAGTGAAAGAGGCATAGTATTTGAAACATATACCTCAGAATATGTACATGTACTAAAAAGACAGCGTTGCTGGAGAGAGGCTGGCATGAAACATTATTTTTATTATGTATGATGGCTCCAAACATAATGTCTATGCCTCGACAAATATTAGATATAACAGTTAGAGCTGAGTCTTAACATGTGCTAAGGCAAAACCGATAGTTTCAGGTGTTAAAACAGGTACGAGATTAGAAAAGTTTGGGATAGGATCTGGTATAAGCTGCCACGAATTGAAATTAACAATTGAACTTTGCTTTGATTTTGTTCGTGAAAATAAAGTAAAAATCCAGCTGCTAGATTGGCTCTTAATTTTACTTAATGCATTCATTAAGAGGCATGGCTATGTTTATAAACATCTTCATTGGTTTTGATATTTTGTGGTATAAAATGTATTTTTAAGTACGCTGTTTAGATTTACTGAAAAAAATACTTTGTGCCTAGGAAAACTCTTTCTAATATAAATCATCGTACTTAGCAAACGAATGCAAAACAGAGGGGGATTTTCCCTTCCAAATGCCAAATTGCCAAATAGCAACTCAGAAAAGCACGAGCAAAGTGTGACTTTTGTGCATGTATCTTCAACTGATGCGAAGAAAATCAGAAAAGGTCAAAACAGAGAGGGCTCGTGACAGAAGTAGATGTAACCCAGAGGGCATAGTTTGCTCTATGTTCTCAACATTGTAATTGGCCTTTTGCAAACATCTCCTCGTGAGATACATACGGGCACAAAAATGTGATCCTGCATGAGTTATCGTTCTTGTAATTGATCTTTAGTAAATGAAAACCAAAATTAGGTGATTTAATTTTTTTTTTTTTTTTTTGTTTATTTGTTGTTTTATATAGTCCGTCCGAAACATGTTGACCTCGGGCGTGGTTTTTTTTTTTCTTTTTGTATATCAACCTTAAGACAGCACCAGCTTGAGAGAAGTCGTAAAGATGATGCTCTAAAGCTACCTAGCGACGTTGCGGGACTCCAACTCGCGAAGAAAGTCCTGTGGATATCAGGGCTGGCGCACTATCCCCACCTACACCGGAGCTCCTAGGCTTCTCGGCATCTTTGTTGAGCAACTGCGACTCCAAAGGTACCAAAAGGAAACAGAAATTAAAAAAGAAAAGGGTGTTGGCAAATCGATATGACATGTGATTTATCCATACGAAGCAACATCTCTCCAGAATCAATAAAATTAAAATTCTTTTATTTTGAGAAGGTTCTGTTTCGTAGTTTAACGCCCCCTAAGTTTCCATATAAATCTTAATCGGGGAGTCTCTGAAGAGGAAAATTAATTACCTTATGTAGTTGTGATAAAATGATTTGGAAAATGCATGAAAATTCAAAGTCACAAGTCTTGGACGTGCTACAATTAGAAAGAGGAACGAAGGAGGGGAGAAATAAAAAGGACGAGAAAGCTCAGACTCATCAGAGTAACCCGTGGTGGTATGAATATCGCTTAAGAAACGACGATGAGTTTACTGATCTAGAAAAGTCTAGAAAGCCTAAACTTCAAGCTGAACTCAATTTGAGGCAAGAGCCAAATTAAAACATTATTAATTGAGGTAAAGCTGTTTGTTGAATAATTCAAGGCGTCAGAGCTAATGATTCTGGCAAAATTGTTGCGTTCATTTCTCTTACTTATTTCCGAACATATCAACTTCTTGCCTTCTAAACCCCTTTCCTTTCAATTTTAATCCAACCTTGTGTATAAAATCTTACAAACAGATAAGACTGAAGCGGCGCAGATACGAAGCGCATTTGTTTACCATCTTTTGATAACATAGGAACCTGAGCCTCAGGGAAGCTTAGATTGCCAGAAACTGTTGTTCGTGGTTTAGTTACCTGTCTAATTCCTGACATCGCCGCGAGTTAAAATTTAACCTGGCCCGGGTTAGATTTCATAATACATGTAGTGAGTGAGTGAGGCCATCAGGAGAATGTGCTTGTGAAGGCAAAGATAAGCACACTTGATGCCACGTTTCATCTGGAACTGTAAGTCTGGGATCGGATTTGGCAAGTGCGTCAATTTAAGCTTGCTAAGTTGCTTTACAAGAAGACTGTAGAGAGGTGCGATGTTTTGTTTTGTTTTGTTTTGTTTTGTTTGTTTTTTTTATGATCTGGTTGTTTGCAACAATAATCTAAAAACACGACCTGGCTGTTTGCAAAAATAATATAAGAAATTGACCTGGTTGTTTGCAAGAATAATACAAGGAAGCACGCTAGCAACCTGTAGTTTTGTTGTTGTTGTTTTTTTTTTTTTTTTTGGAAGAATAATATAAAAAGCAACTCGGTTGTTTGCAACAATACCAGGCTATAGGAACGCCTTTGGCTGCTATTCACAAAGACGTCCTTCTCGGACTCGACTCCCTAACTGTTGGAGTGTGAGTTTCGGACTTCATGTTTCTAGTTTCGCCCCGTCCAGTTGAGCCAATTTAATATGCAAAAAAGGCTTTAGATCCCACTGTTGTGGACGAGCATACAATCAAGCATGCAAGCAAACAAGAAGAGTTAGAAGATACATTGCAACAAGGCGTCAATCTTTGCCCTGGAATTTGATAGATGAGTAGAAGAGACGATTGCGTTAGAGAGTGAGAGAGAGAAAGAGAGAGAGAGAGACAGACAGACAGACAGACAGCCAAACAAACAGATAGATTGGGATGTGGTGACAGAGAGTGCATCAATGCACTAGATCACCTTACAAACAAGACATGTTTTCTGGTAAGCTGCTCACCTGAGACACGTCATGCCTCTTAAACTTCCTGACAGATGCATCGCAATAAATCTGTGCAAAGATATTTCACATTTTGGAATAATTAAATTCCATTTTTTTAGTTTGCAGATAGGTCTGCCTGAAAATCGCAGAGGCGGCATGTGCAACTTAAGATATTCTCTGAAACTAGGACAAACAATCAGAGAAAGGCCAAATAAATATGAATCAAGAACAGAAGTGTTTTGCAAGTAAATGTATATTGTAAAGCTGGTGTCATCAGAAAGAAAAAGGTTGGCCATTAAACAGTAATTTTTCGTGAAAGTTTCTAATAATTGGTTCGTGAGCACATTTTTTTCAAGTTTCTGCATACAGTCAAAGACATTGTTAAGCCTCCTTCATATACAATAAAAAAGTAAAATACATGCAGTAATCTAGTCATAAATCGTTAACTAACTGAGACATTCGCCTTGTTGGAAAACTTGACAAATACCCTATAGGTAACTAGTGGTAACTCAATATTTCGCTACCACTACACCATGTACTATTAGGATAATTCACCTTTAGAAATACTACAACGGTGTACCAGACGTAAACTTGCCATTACAATGCTACATTTTGCACTACGGTAACTCACTATAGCGATGCTACAGCTCTCTGCTCCAAGACAACTCAGCATTATAATGCTACGATGGCTTCCCACATGAAGACGAAAATGGCCATAACTCAAAACTATTGCACCGATTTTCATTCCGGAAACTAAGAACACTAGTGTGGTAAAGGCAATATACAATTCTGAGCAAAAAGCGCTATCGATAACCTTATCAATGAATGGCGGCAGAAGAAAGATAGCTGCCACCGAGAAATGGTCAAAATCAGAGATTCGAGCTTTGATCAGGTTTCTACAAGCTAAAAGCAACTATCACTCATGTTTCAGCTTCTGCTGCCAGACTTTCCAGAAAATGTTCCACCAGATCGCAGTACACCATCATCACCTCTACCATGACTTCATCAGACCATATTTGGTCATTAATGGCAATATTGGTATCTTTCTGACGAATCAAAACGTCTCACAACTTTCTGAAAGCATAACTTTGTGGTCATCTGTCAGTTGTTTGGTCATGCAACTTGCAAACACTTTCCGGTATCCCAGTTCTTCATACAGCATTCGATGAATAGTTGTTTTCGGAAGATCAAGGTCAAAAACTAAACTCTAAATTCTGTATTACATGTCTTTGCGAATTAAATGATAGTCGCGATGTTTTCGGTTGTCCGGGTTGATCTGGAACAGCCACTGCGTGCGAATGATCAAGATCTGACCGCTCTGCCTTGAACAAACTGCACCACTGGTATAACTGTTGTTTGTTCATTTTGCGTCATGAATTTTTGTTCAAGAGTTGCCTTTAGCATGCAGAAATCTGATCGCAGCTCGTATGTATGATTTGGACCAGTTTTTACTGGTAGTAGTGGTTTTTCCTTTGCTACCATTAACTGGTGCGTTCACTAATTGTGCTCCTTGTTCATTATTGAACAATATATTAATGAAACTAGTATGCACCATGTACAGAATGGAAGTCGATGCAAAAGGTTTGGAGTTATGACTATTCCACTTTTTTGAGAGGGTTAAAGCCGTCGCACATCAATTTGTCCAGTGGTAACTCAACAGTTCGATACTACAACAATGTTCTAGTAGGGTAACTCACCTTTAGATATTCTTTAACAGTACGCCCAACGTGAACTCACCTTTGCATTGCTATAGTACTGTGTGATATGGTAACTCACTTTTGCAATGCTACATCACTGTAGCCCAGAGTTAGCATCCATCAGAAGGTAATAACGGTCCAACGGTAGTTGACTATTTATTATATAGTTTTTCCCCTTCAAATGTGAACGTTGCATGTTCAAATGTGACAAAGAAAGCGCAATTGTAACATTGCAACTTCAAATGTGAAATGCAACATCAAATATGAACATAGCAAGTTCAAATGTGAACATTGTTGTTTCAAATATGAATAAAGCATATTCAAATGTGAGTAAATGCAAAACCAAATGTAACATTGGACCTTCAAATGTGACAATCGTGTTAATAGTTTAAATTGAAAACAATGACCCCAAAGGAAGACAAAACTTCAAACGTTTGGTCAATACAAAACTTCTTGAACCTTATGCACGAAATAAAAAATAGATTACAGTTGCTCTATGAATTTATTCAAACATTTTACATGAAAATGTCTTCTCTGCCAAAGCATGCAGGGAGGTATCTTTGCATCCCCCTAAACGCTGCCTGCATTGTCTGCGCTGTAACAACATTGATGCCCTGCTCGGCCAGCTGCGCCAAAGTAGCCATGCGTTGTTGATGGGGCTGTGTGAGAAGTTCATGGCGAACCTCTGCGAGTGTCGTTTTAATTTCAGTCTTCCATATAGCAAATGCATTCTCGCAAATATTCAGAAATGGAGAATATGGAGGCAGAAAACAGAGACCATAGTCGTCGGGAAGCTGAACGTTTGCCGCCGGTCTGTGGGCGGCGGCATTGTCCACAATGAAGACAGCGGCATTGGCACGGTGATTGGTGTACACAGTTTGCAAGAAATGAACACACCGCTCACCTGTCATGCCTCCCTCGCTCAATTCATGGTGCACTAGTCCTGAAATGTTACTAACGGCAAATGTCATTGTAAAATTTGTCCCACGCCTTCCTTGAACTACACGAACCGCTCTTGTACCCCTCACTGCTCGACCCCTGGTGCGTTTCATCCAAAGATTTATCCCAGCTTCGTCAATATAGATAAACTCTGTACCATGAACATGGTGCATTAGCCAAGTTGCAAACTGGTGGCGTTGTTCTTTCGTACGTTCAGAGTTACGCTCAGCAGGTGCATCTTCAAGTTTCTTAGTGGTAATCAACAAGCCATCGAGGATATCACTCAAGGTTGTCCTGCTCACTTCTGGTGCACGTGGAAGACGTACTCTCAGCTCAGCATTGATCCTCTGAATCGTGAAATCAGGATGAAGTTCAACGATGTCGAGAACTTCTCTTCTCATTTCATCAGAGACTTTGTTTCTTCTCCTACCTCCACGGGGTTTAGCGACCTGCCCATCGTTCTCGTTAGCTCGTTGACTATGTTGTAAGCAGTAGTTCGCTTTATGCCCAAAAGAAGGGCTGTTTCGAGATAGTCATCTCCTCGAAGATATGAATCATAGATTCTCCTCTTATCAGCATCACTTATTTTAGAGTAGACAGCCGGCATTTTTTATTTCTAGATCTATATGTATACGTCTACAAAGTTCAATAAAAATAATTGTATGCGTTGATAGATCTATAGTTTATGATTAGATCTAACGTAGCGGTAGAATGTAGATCTATTTCTTGTTAGTCACATTTGAGGTTGCTACGTCACACTTGAAAATGCATTGTGTTCTATTTGGTGCGGCATTTGATCACATTTGAAGTTTCATGACGCTTTTTTGAATGGAAAAAATAGTGTGCACATTTGAACTAGCAATGTCACATTTTTCTTGCTATGTTAGATTTGATCATACTATGTTACATTTAAACTTGCTATGTTCACATTTGAAGGGGAAAAACTATATTATGCTCACATCATGAAGGTTATGCTCACCAGTTATCTCTGCTACTCGTGAAAAGTATGTGTCGTGTACACTTTTAAGTGAATGGAAAAAAAAATTCAGGTTATAATACATAAAACGCTATCTAATTTTCAATTTTTTTTGTTTTTTTTTTTCTTACTGCTGCTTGTCCTACTCTTTCGACCCTTATTTCTCATTTACCTCCGTACTTAACTTTCCATGTCATATCTCTCGAACTCTACCTTAAGTGTTGCTCCATCTTTTTTACTTCTGTCAAGGCTTTCATTTTTATACCTTCTAGTCTCTATCTTTTCTGTTTCCTCTTGATACTCTCACTACGTGTGTAATATTTCTTTATCACTTTCTATTTATTCTTTATTCACTTTTTCTCTTTCTATCTTCCCTTTTCTATTTCTTTCTTTGCACATTTTCTTTCTCTCTACCTATCGTTTGCTCACTTTTCCTTTATCTCTCTCCCTGTTTTAAACTTCTATGCCTCCGTGATTGTGTTGACAGCCCAGAGACCAAGTCCTGCTGTGCTAATTCTTTCGCAATTTGAGTTTAGAGTTGTTTTATTACTATAGTTCCCTGTCCGATGAAGGCTTGTTTGATATACCAAAAAAAGCTGTCAGACCGTTGAAATAAAACAGGCGTAACCTAGATCTATATCTAAATTTTTGTTATAACTGCGAAAATTCCAGCGAAAAGGAGAAAAAAAAAGTTTGGCCCGACTCTCAGTCTTTGTGTAAGTTTTTATTGCTACGGTTCAAACCTGTAATTACGGAAACAGTATTAGTTTCCTGGGGTTTTTTTTTACCTCTCGTCTAGTACGTTTGCACGTAAAAATAAGGAAAAAAATAATTTGGAAAAATACGGAGTATTTTTTAGTTTCTTTGAATATTCATAAAGCCTAAAGTAGAAAAGGCGACTGTCTCATTTTGTTAAATCATGGGTATATTAAACTAGCAATATGAATTAATACTTTAAACTCATCGTGCATGATCCCATTATTTTTTTTATAATTGTTTTACAGATTTGTTAATATTCATACTTTGTCGACTGCGAAAATGCTTTGTTTTTAATCCATTGGAAATTGGCACTTCAATTATGATTTAACTTTCCTAAAAAGGGGATTTTAGTGGGTAATATTTTTTATAGCATCGAATGAAAGAGTTCGATGAAAGCTTTATGAGGAACACATGTATTGAGGTCTTAGATTTTTATACAAAACAGGATTTTATAACGCAGAGAGAGAGAGAGAGAGAGAGAGAGAGAGAGAGAGAGAGAGAGAGAGAGAGAGAGAGAGAGAGATTTTATACAAAACAGGGTTTTCTAACACAGAGAGAGAGGGAGGGAGAGAGAGATAGATAGATAGAGAGAGAGATGGAGGGAGAGAGAGAGAGGGAGAGAGAGGGAGAGAGAGAGATTTTATACAAAACAGGGTTTTCTAACACAGAGAGAGAGGGAGGGAGAGAGAGAGATAGATAGATAGAGAGAGAGAGGGAGGGAGAGGGAGAGAGAGAGAGAGAGAGAGAGAGAGAGAGAGAGAGAGATGAGATGTAGCTTTAGTGACTATTATTGCCGTCACATTAATTTTGAGGACAGTTATGCTGAGGACAAGCATCACGTTTAGCTAACAAAAGAATACATACAAAAGCGTTTATATTAACAACCTTCAAACATTTTCATTGCAACGATTAGGATAAGGAAAATAGTTTGTAAACAGGACAAGATGGATTATAAGTCACAGCAGATATCGTTGCTTTCGAGCTCCAAGAAAAGTTATCTGTTCGGATCTAATGATAGAGTGTTGCTGTTAAGCTCAAATATAACTTTCTTTCATACAACAGGAAAGAAATATTCCACTTGGAACATGGCTTTTGATGTGATTATGCACAAAGAAGTAGGAGAGAAAGAAAACTAAGAAGAAGGAAACAGACCAGTCTTGTTTCAATACCTTATCGGCAAGTAAAGATTAAGTCTTAATATCGATAAATCTCAAATATGCCTTTAGAAACGTTAATATATATATATATATATATATATATATATATATATATATATATATATATATATATACACGAATTAAACTTTAATCTATTTGATGTAAAACCAAATTATAAACATGATATGTTTATTCAATAGGGGTTTTTTTTGTTTGTTTGTTTTTTAAAGACAAAAAGGTGAATGTGTGGTTTGGGTGTGCTACATAAAAAGCAAACCCGCGGAAAAAGAGGAACACATAAATTAATAATTATTTTTTATATTTGTCACGCTACCCTCATGAGCTATAAAAGAGTGAAGCTATTCAAGCCCTTACGGCCTTAGCTCAGGTTTGAAAGCTGTTATAATTCGGGTAATATTCTAACATATTTTATTGCTTCTTGCTTGTACTTTGTGGGTGGCCAAGCAGACACACAGCTTTTAGAACTTTTTTTTTTCATAGTTTTAACATAAAAGCGCAGCAAATATTTTGCGGAGTACAGAAAGAGTGAAAGGACGTGGAAGATGGTTAAGATATTAATCGCCAAGCCACGAAAGCTGCTTTTTGTTATTGAAAAAAAATAACTTTTCAAATCTAATTTCCTTCATCTTCCATCTTTTGCTTTCAGAAAAATATATTCTTAAATGTACTTATTTCCCCCTACAGTAGCCACGCGACACGCATGAAGTTTTTTCTTTCAAAAGAATCTTGTTAACGAGTTATACAGAGGTGTTCGGGAGTGAAATATCAATGAGATGGGGGGAGGGAACCAAGAAGCCAATCCTTATAAACTGAAGTGTAAGTTCGTAAAAGCAAGATGGTAGTTTATAAAGAATTTGAGTAGAAGTGGAAAAATGGAAATTGTAGAAAGTGAAGGACGAGGAGAAGGTGGAGGTGGGAAAAAGTCTAGAGTACTGGCAGAGGAAGGAGGGGGAGAAGAAGAAGAAGAAGAAGAAGAAGAAGAAGAAGAAGAAGAAGAAGAAGAAGAAGAAGAAGAAGAAGAAGAAGAAGAAGAAGAAGAAGAAGACTAGTAGGAGGAAGAGGAGGAGGAGGAGGAGGAGAAGGACGAGGAGGAGGAGGAGGAGTAAGAGGAGGAGAAGAAGAAGAAGAAGAAGAAGAAGAAGAAGAAGAAGAAGAAGAAGAAGAAGAAGAAGAAGAAGAAGAAGAAGAAGAAGAAGAAGAAGAAGAAGAAGAAGAAGAAGAAGAAGAAGAATGGCACGATCAAGAACAAGAACAAGAACAAGAACTTAGAGAAGAAGAAAAAGGAAGAAAGAGAAAAAGAAGAAGAAGAAGAAGAAGAAGAAGAAGAAGAAGAAGAAGAAGAAGAAGAAGAAGAAGAAGAAGAAGAAGAAGAAGAAGAAGAAGAAGAAGAAGAAGAAGAAGAAGAAGAAGAAGAAGAAGAAGAAGAAGAAGAAAGTTATGGGGACAGAAATGTGTTTGTTTTTTATTTGCATCGTTTTGGTTATTACCTTTTTAATTTCTTCAACGAAGATAGGTTGACCTTTAGTTGTTTTTTTTTTTTAAGGAAAAACTTGCATGCTTCATTAAGATGCTAATACTTAATTTACGATTCTCATCGGGTATCATTGTTCCTCAAAAAAAAAAAAGTTCCTTTTCTTCTCTATTTTGTAACTTCTCTCTTCATCCTGAACATTTTGATTTCCCAACTTTTTGTAACCCATCATCGCTTCACTTCTGCCATGCAATACTGAAGCATCTCTCCATCCTTCGATACAGGATTGTGGTTGGACTAGATCATTCTACCGAACACTACAGAACCTGTGAGACCTTTACCTGGTCTGCTGACGATACGAAGGTGCGAGCAGGCTTTCGGGTCAGACCTCAGGAAATAAACCACAGGATACACCAGCTCTTCCTTTTTTTTTTTCGCCAGGCTGGAGAGGCGAGCAAAGGCCGGAAAACAGTTATATCACTTTCTATAATAATATTGTGCCCTTTTTTTTGTGGGGGAAATGAAGATCGAGATAAGTTGGTGTTGGGTGTACACAAAATAATCTCCGCTTTTGTTTTTAATTCGGCTTGCGCTCCACCGCTTGTAGGAAATCCAGGTAAGTGTTTCTTTATAATATTCATTTCTGTTATTTTCAAAACTCTTTATAATATTTCTTATTTTAAATCGTCTTAATATTGCTCTGACAGTTATTTATCGTTTTTTTGTGTTTTTTTGTTTTTTTTGTTTTTTTTTAGTTTACGTTTGAAGACTTTATTTATTGACTTTATATGTGTGGCTTATTATTTTTAAAGATTACTGTAATGTTAGATTACTTTCGTATTTTTTACTTCAGTTAATAAAGTAATAATTTCCGCTATTCGAATTTTTAGATAGTGTTTGAAAAGGACATTAAATACCAATAGCAATGACTAGCATTATCTATCATCTCTGGTTTTAATCCTTGGATTAAATATTAGCCAAGTTTCGTTTTCAGCCTTTCAGAAAATTTCCTGTAATTTTATCTATAAAATACATATTCTAGGCTGATAGATTATTATTATTTAAAGAAAAAATTGACATCCAGTTTTTTTTGGAACCGCTAAGTAACATAATCTTTTTTTTTTTTTTTAATTTTGTTTTTAATTAAATACAGTGTTTTGAGGTGAAACCACTTCATTCCAAATCTTGTAGTATAATAGAATGAGAAAATCCATGCAAAGACTTTAGCATACAGAAAAACTCACCAATTATTGTTACTTTTCTCAGTGACATAATGACTTGCGAAAAGAGCAGGAAAGTGATTCTTTGTTGCATCTAGTCCATCTCTATTTGTGAAGAGAAATAATATTGAAAACCAAACTGATTGCAAAATATCCTTTTACACAGCCATGTAACAAAGATTATTTCAATGTACTTAAAAATAATTGTTTTGAAAAAAATGTACATTTAGGATTTAGATAATAGGCTGAGATTAAAGTTTAGAAGTAATTGTATCATTTTTAATGTTTTGGTTAATTCAACAGCCTGTTAATAAGTGTTGTTTAGCTGCTGCTTCTCTCGATGATTGTAAATAATTATAACAAGCGAAAAGATTTCTAGAGCAGCACGTTCATAAAGTTTTTTTCTTAAGCATTTTTAAGTTCACATAGGATTTTTCTACAGTAAGTGCATTTGTATTTCGCGGCTTTTAATTATTTTATTTTTGCGTCTTGAATTTTGCTTGATACAGGTAGCTCTTTCTTGTTACTCTGTGAGAATAGTTGGTCTAGAATCTAACCATATTATTGCGATGACATAGATCTAGCAGCTAAAAGGCGCAAATCTAGAACCCAATGCAGATCTTCATTTTTAGATCTGTTAAGCATTTGAAACCAAGTGAAATTTAAGTCCCTGATCTGTGGGTGATAAGTTCTTGCAGCTCTTTTTTAACCACCGGGCACTGATCTGTAGTTGTTGAATTAGTTGTTTACCCTTACCTGTTCATTTTTGTGCTTGCGTGTAAGTGGATCTTTTTTTGTTCATAAATGTCTCCTTTTGCGTTCTCTCTCTCTCTCTCTCTCTCTCTCTCTCTCTCTCTCTCTCTCTCTCTCTCTCTCTCTCTCTCTCTCTCTCTCTCTCTCTCTCTCTCTTTCCCACTATCTTTCTTCCTATTTATCCCTTTCGCGCGCTCTCTTCATCTCCCTTTTCCTTCTTCTTCTTCCTCTTCCTCCTCCTCCTCTTCTCGTATCGCAGTTTAGAGTGCCATGATGTAGATTTAATCTTCGTCTTGAGACCTGCGAGTATGTACTGGGGCTGATTCAAACCGCAACATATATGAGCTTTGGGGTCTCATATTTTCACGTGTGCCCTGTCTTTTATGTTCGGAAAGGACTAAATCTGTTTCTTTCCGGTCGACGCCTTACATGAAGTATTTTTCGGAAATGCTTTCAATAGACGATGTTATTTTTTAAGGAACTATTTATAGTATCGTGTTGACCGTTCTGCTTGAAATACTTCAATAAATAGTCAGATAATTTCAGATAATTGTGTTATTAAATCGACCAGCTGCTGCTTTCGTCTTACATGCAGTAAAATGCGCTGAAAATTTTATGAGCTTTTAAGTGAACTGAGAGATTAGCGAGTGTCTGTCAAGTTTTTAAAACAGTTTTGTGGCATCATGAAAGCATAGAACATGCGAGCCCTTAAAACTTAGCTAAAGGGAGCTATTTATATTGAGCAGAAAGCATTCCAGTAGTTACAAGTTTGAGCATGGCTCTATTCAGGTTTAGTATTAGAAAAGGCTTTAGTTTATCCACCTTCAAAATTTTTTTCGCATCTAAAAGTCAAATTTTGACTCTACAAGCACCTTTGTGGTGTTGTGAAGATAATTAAAGAACAAGTTTTCTTTCATTTCTTATTGTCTTTCCAAAGATCTTTTTTTAAATATGAATCTTCATTGACAAATACAAACTCTTTCAGATGAATAATGTTATGAGTAACATCTGTTAAATCCTGGATTATTTTTCAATTCATGCATCTTTTCAATTCACAACCTTTTTTAGCGAGATAATCATATTCCTAAGTTGTTATTTTTTTTTTTTTTTTTTTTTTTTTTTTTTTTTCTTTTGCCCTTGGTGGAGAAGTTTCATCGGCCTCTCAGATACCAAGTTTGTAACCCACAATGTTAACCGATTCAAGTCTTTCTTGCCTGACTGTTACCTTTCATTGACCTTTTGTTTTTTATGGACCTGCCGAGCAATTGTTTATGAGACAATTTGATAGAAGTGTCAACTCGTATTTTGCCCTTTCGCATAAGACTTTATTTAGTCTTCAAGAGACTTAGTTTTTAGAGCTATGCCTAATGGCAGCAAAGGTAATAATAATTTAAAAACCCCGGCTCCATCTGGGCGTCAAACACATGCCGTCTGTGGCGAGAAGCAGTGGATATCTTTCTCGGTTCCCTACAAGCCGACGCCTCTGAATGTCACTGTTCAGGAAAGTAGCATTTACCCAAGAACACTTTGAATCCCATTTTCTTATTTTTTTTTTCTTCTTTGGAAAATGACCTATAGTCATATAGACCGCTGCCGTAGCTTTGGAATATCTATTTTATCTCTCAGCGACAGAAACTGCTCTTGTGAATGAAGCAGTCTATGGCGATATGTACCCTAGAGCATTTCTAGTATCAGCTATTACCCATGACTACCGAACAGTTCTTTGACTCTGTTCTATAACTCATATAGAAATAAAGAAAGCAGTCAAACAACGTTAGAGGCTGAGACAGACGAAGCTAGATCTTAGGATCTAAAGATGCAAGTGACTGTAAATAATGAAATAAGTAGTATATTCATTTATGCTTTTCAGTCAAATGTGCATCTTTCTAAGATCCTTTAGAGGCTAGTTTGTTTATGTCCTATAAATAATGGGCTTGGTCGTTCTTAGCGATTCAACTTCTTAATCTATTCAAGCCAGCATGAAAGTCACTGTTCCTGAAGCATCTATTTTTGTAGATTCGGAAAGCTCAGTGGTTAAGTGCCTGGTCTTATCTCGGCAAGGCGATGGGTGCCGCATCGAGGCGCAGGTTCGATTCCTGTTCATTCCATCTGTTGTTATGTTTTCACGTCTTTCGTCCTCTTTGTCGGTCTCGAGCTAAATCTAGGTTTGGGGTTGATTTTTCTATACTACCTATAACACATAGGCACCGAGACCGCTCTTGTGACTTTGCAACGTCAACTATGACAACTAAATTGCTCTTGTGGTGTTGTATTATCGCTTACGGCCGTTAAGATGGCTCATGTGACTTTGTAACCAAAGGTATTCTTGCTTGTTCGAGTCTCTTTGTTTAGATATCTAGCGAATTATCAACACTTCAATTCTGTCGTTAATATTCTGACAGTATTAAAAGTGGAATTTACTGATCTGGAACCGCGTAACAAACCCTTTGTATATGTAACAAAAACTTTTGGTTATGTATACAATGGAGTTTAAAAGGTTAAGTTTTGGTTGTTTTTATATTTATTTTTCACATTTCAAGATGACATGGAGCCTAAAAAGATACAGTGGTCATGTCAGCAGGTTTTTTTTTCATTTTTTTTTCCTGATTTAAGCTTGAAACCTATATATGAATTTTTTTTTTCTTGTCTTTTCTTTTTCGTTCTATTTACCAGTCAAAAATTGATACAAGGGCGTTTTAAACCAGAAAAAAGTTTCCCCCAATGTTGTCTCGGATTTGTGAAAACCAGCGAACTCTATACTTTTCCAACCTGTATAAATATCTTCAAAATATTCGTTATAAGATGAAATAGGTTGAAAATTCCCGCAAAAAGTGCTTTCGATTTTTACACAACAATCTATGTAAAAATCAGTCTCTGCCTGTCTTCTTTTCTATCTTTCATCTCTTTATCTCTATCCACCCTCAACCTCCCACCATCTCTCAAGGTTTCCGTTCCTCTTTCATTCTCTCTCTATTATGTATATTTTGATTTTTCTCTCTTTACTGTTATTACTTCAAGTTAATTCCAAGAGCTGTTAGAATATGGTGAGAATGACCGATTCCTATACCTCATTATTGTAGACGACTTTCCAACCAATCGTGGCCTCGCATAAAACCATTATCATGACGTTTTCAGACCACCAGAAAAGTACAGTAATTGCTCTACCTTTATCCTCTTATCCCTTCGCAGAGGTAGAATAGGTGAATGACCTGAAGAAATAATTCAACAAGATGACCATTTTATCGTCTGAGACAATGCTCTAGTTGACCATTGTTATCGATTTGTCTATGTTCTCGCGCCATTTAGTTGGTGTCAGAGGAAAACATAGAATGAGGATGAAGGTATTTTCTTTGTGGAAGACAGCTGCTGTCGCAAGCAGACAAAACTCCTCTCTTGGAGCGAACGAAAAGAAAAACATTTTCAGGTTTCACGCCTTACCTTTATTTACACTAATTTACGTGACCGATACATGGCTCCATGTACATGCTTAAAATTTATCGAATATTATCAAACTTTAAACAGGTTGCTTTGAGAAAGTTTTGATTTAAAAATGTGGTGTTTAACCAATATTTCCTTCATAAAAACATGTTTTGCTTTTTTTTTTAATTTAAGAAATAAATCACTATCAGTTTTTTAGTTTTTCTGTCGTATTGATATCAGTGACTACATAACCAGAAAAACTAAGACGATGCACAATTTAATTTAGCCATAATTTTTTACAGAGTGGATTTTGCAGCCAAAAAGACGACTTGGGCTTTGTTTGAAAAATAATTGGCTGAAGAGAGATCTGGGTTTGTTTGGTTACGGAAATACTGGCACCTGAATGTTTTCTTCCCAATTTTCTATAAATCTTTCCACTTGGGAAAACAAATCAAGCGATAGACTTTTGTTACATAATTAAAAGAATAGAAAATCTGGTCCCGTAATATGCTGATGTCTGTGTCGAGAGGTGGCGTGAATTATTTTCATTTCCAATAATCATGATTCACAAAAAAAAAAATGAAAACAAACCCTCGAGTAATAAAAGTTAACTACATGCGTAAAAATCCAGGACTATTTTAAGATCCTTTGAAACATTCATTATATCAAGTAGGTTTAGATAAACGCGCGGCTATGAATTCCAACGAGTCACTTTTTATGGTAATTAATAGTTGTAATAAGCATTTAAATGGCTATTAATTTGGAGGTATAGAATTACTTGATTTGCTATATTGTTATTGATTGTCCATGAAAATGATATTCATTTAACAGGGGTTTGCCTCCTCTCTCTCTCTCTCTCTCTCTCTCTCTCTCTCTCTCTCTCTCTCTCTCTCTCTCTCTCTCTCTCTCTCTCTCTCTCCCCCCCCCCCCCCTTTCCCTTCCTTTTCATCTTTACAACAACAACAGCAAAACCAAATTCAGATAAAGGTATGATTATGAAGCGCAGTCCTAAATATCATTATATAATATTATGTTTAAACACGTTTACGGGCTGCTTAAGGTTTTCAAAGTTCTTTATCATGAAATAGCATTTTTGCCTTATGCGTTATTCTCCCACTTATCCCCAGAGATTTTGTTCACTGGTCAACATTGCCATTCACTGTTTCCGCGAACCGGTATATACCATTCGTAAGTAGATCTAAACAACATTTCAGAAATGTTTTTATTGCGTTTCTATTTCGGGGGGGGGGGGGGGGGTGGGGGGGCGCTAGAATTCACGGTCGATAAACTGGATATGAACTGACCATTACAAGAGGGTATACGAGTGTAAAAGCTTTAGAGGACTTTCCGTCTAGTAACTGAGGGTGGTTTCCAGTTGGAAGTGGGGGTGGAGGAGGGGAGGACGGGTCAGTGTTGAGAGCAGTAGTAAAAGTGAAAGGACGAGCAGGAAGGAGAGATAGATAGATAAAGAGGAAGTCAGAAAGAGAGGAGTGAAATAAGTGATGATTGAACTATTAAGAGAGAATGAATAGTGAAGTGGGAAGGGTCAGAAAACAGAGGCCTTAGATAGAAAAGAGAAGAGAGAGAGAGAGAGAGAGAGAGAGAGAGAGAGAGAGAGAGAGAGAGAGAGAGAGAGAGAGAGAGAGAGAGAGAGAGAGAGAGAGAGAGAAGGAGGGAATGGAAAGTGTGCAGAGTTTGGAAAAGATAGAGATTAACGAGGAGCATGAGCAAGAACAATAAGAGACAGACAGAGGAGGCCAAATTAACGAGAGATAGATGTGAAACGAGTCATTTTAAGGGGGACCAAACAAGTAGAGAGAGAGAGAGAGAGAGAGAGAGAGAGAGAGAGAGAGAGAGAGAGAGAGAGAGAGTGAACAAGATAGAGATAATAGAGACAGTCATTCAGTGAAATGGGTAGAGACTCAGAGGCAGATAGGCAGATAGGCACACAGACAGACTCAAAAATAGAGACTGGCCAAATTTGACCCCGGTCTCCCGTGTTTTCCTGAAAGCGTAGGAGTCGCTGTGAAGAGTTAGACGCGGCCGACCTTGGCGGGAAGGTGGCCGGGTATTTAGCGATAGCTGGTTTACGTCTGCCCTGCCAGAAAGATGTCAGGTGGCTGGCGAAAGACCAGTCCTGACTGTCGGGTACACCCACTGGCTGACGGGAAACTATGTGTGCATCACATAGCAAGAAAGTAAAAATAAATTGTCCTTACGGACGGCTTGTTTACAAAAATTAAAAAAAAACACAAAAACCAAAACATCAAATTAACTTTTCCTTTCAGTTTCATAAGTAAGAACTTTCCAGGTAATTCTCAAAGTTGGAGATCACGGTTCGACACACATAAAAAGAATTTCTCGCTAATTTATGGTTATACACTTCTGCCTGTTTTGAGCAGTTGCGCTATTTTTTCACGATTAAAATGTTGGGTTTCATGATCCGTCCCAGTCGGTTGTCATTTATTTATTGCAGTTTGAACTTGCCTAGTAACAGATCAAGAGCTCTGATCTGCTTTGGTTGACGCTGTTCACAATATAAGTCTTCTGTAATCCTCAGCAGAGCATTGCCATTCGACTTCTGAGGTCCTCTAGTATCCTTATTGCCAAGTGACTTTTGAAAGTCAAAAAGCCAAAGGCCAAAGTAAACCAATCGTAGTTTGGTCAAGCTAGAAATCCTTCGATGCGCAACGGCAAAAAAGGCATACCACCTTTATTCGGTCCTGCTTTTATGTCATAATTATTTCTTGCTCCTTATTTGTCGCTTTCATTTATTTCTTTCTCAAGACATTTAGCTGGTGACATAGTTTTTCTGCCTCCCTCCTCCCTCCCCCTTTATTCCGATTCTTGTGTGTGTGTGTGTGTGTATGTTTTGTTTTGTTTTTTTGTTGTTTTTTTAATTAATTTTTATGAATGTGTCGCAACCTTTTCTGATAGTATATGGATTCTTCGGAAAACTAAGGAGACATCGAGTTAGTCAAATGAAAAATCCTGTGTGTTTTGTTTTGTTTTTTGTTGTTTTTTTTAATTAATTTTTATGAATGTTTCGCAACCTTTTCTGATTGTATATGGATTCTTCGGAAAACTAAGGAGACATCGAGTTAGTCAAATGAAAAATCCTGTGTGTTTTGTTTTTGTTTTTTGTTGTTTTTTTAAATTAATTTTTATGAATGTTTCGCAACCTTTTCTGATTGTATATGGATTCTTCGGAAAACTAAGGAGACATCGAGTTAGTCAAAAGAAAAATCCTGTGTGTTTTGTTTTTGTTTTTTGTTGTTTTTTTTAATTAACTTTTATGAATGTTTCGCAACCTTTTCTGATTGTATATGGATTCTTCGGAAAACTAAGGAGACATCGAGTTAGTCAAATGAAAAATCCTGACATAATAAAATAATGGCAATCACGTGGCTATTTGTTACGCATTTATTTAAACTTATCCTGATCTTATTTAACTAGAGAGTTCAGGAGCTGTGTATTTGATAAGACTGATTTTACACTGTGTGATGATAAAATATATAGCGTAGATCCTGTTACATTCCGTCATGGGTAGATCTCCCGCTGAATACATTTTGAAAACTAAATCAGCGAGCAAATTATGATAGTCCATAAAGTATTCTCTTCCCTGATTCTCCAGAACATATTCCTGAATGTAGCTTTTAACAAAGGAAATATCACAGCGTGTTGGGTAGAAATACAAAGCATTCCTTATGAATCATCTGTAATATCAATTACATTTTTCCTTAAAGGGAGCAATCAATAATCTTCATTCATTCGGTTATGGAAAAAAAGAGGGGGGGGGGAAGGGGTATTATTCAGAATAATTGTGATTGAGTACTATAAATCTTGAGACTTTTATTACTTATTTCGAAACGAATTGAACCTTTTTCCGTTGGAATGATCTAAACATGGATATGACATTACCTCAATTTCTTGTGTCTGTGGTTAACTAGGCGTCCATCTTAATTGATGCCTAGAATGAATCCATTTTTTTTGTCCATTCCAGGTTTAATTGGTAAAGTAAAACATTTGATCGTGATCCTGTTGAACAATTTTTAAAACTATCTTTTAGGCTCGAAAAAAAAACAGGCTAGAGATTTTGAAATTCTCACTTATGTTTACACGGTAAGAAATTTAGTTCCAGGTCCGAGGCAAAATCAGTTAATAGAAAAGCGAAAAGTTCGGCATGTCCAGATAAAGAAAGGACAAGAAAAAGATTTTCAACTGATCCTCATACACAATGGGCGAATTGTAGATGAGCCCGAAACCTGTACGTTCGACCATCGCGGCCCAACAATTATTAACTTTAATTTTCTCTCCAAATGCCAACTAAAAAAAAAACGAGACGAGGCGAAATCCTGTAAATGGTAGGAGCACAACCTTTAGACTTGGTCGGAACTAGATCTTTACGGCAGGCACCTTCCTTGTGGTTCCTACCATTTACAAGATTTTTGCCACGTCTCGGTTTTCAAGTTAGCATTTGGAGAGAAAATTAGAGTTAATACTTGTTCATTTCCCGAGTCAAATAAGTCGCAAAAAGATTCCGCTGTCCTTTGGTAAATTTGTTTTAAAAGCTAATTTAAAAAAGAACATCGGTAAACACACTTGACAATTTTGGACATTTAATTCTCAAGAGCTAATTACGTATATCCGATCAATTTATTTCGTCACAAATTTTTATCTGAGATTTTTATTCTTTTTAAACTAAGTGTTTATTGAATAACTATAAGGTAACTCTCCTGCTATAACATTGATGTAGCGAGATTTAAAAAATCCAATATACGAGGGCATATTGATAAGTTTTGCCTCCAAGTCCATAACTTTGGAAAGAATAAAGACAAACAAATGATACTTACACCAAATGAAAGGTCATTTTATTTAGCACCAGATGACATATCATTTTTCAACATAATCACCGTACCGTTCGATACAGAGCCGCCACCGACGGACGACCTGTTGGATGCCGTCAGCGAAGAAGTCAGCAGTCTTGTCTCTGCACCAAGAAAGAACAGCATTCTTCACATCTTCGTCTGTCTCGTAACGGTTGCCCTTGAGGTAATCCTTGAGTTTTGGAAAAAGGAAGAAATCGCTCGGAGCAAGATCTGGGCTATAAGGCGGGTGCGGTAATGTCCGGAGGCCTAAACGATCTAAAGCCGTGCGAGTTTCCAAACTTGTGTGAGGGCGAGCGTTGTCGTGATGGATGATGGTGTTTCTCACGATCTTTTGGGACAGTGAGGGTGTGGTTCACACATAATTTTTGGAACAAGGCAACACCGTGTATTCTACGAAATATGTGAACACACTGGAGAAACTGAAAGCGAAGTTGCGACGGGTAAGGAGTGAGAAAGTTTCCATCATCCATCACGACAACGCTCGCCCTCACACAAGTTTGGAAACTCGCACGGCTTTAGATCGTTTAGGCCTCCGGACATTACCGCACCCGCCTTATAGCCCAGATCTTGCTCCGAGCGATTTCTTCCTTTTTCCAAAACTCAAGGATTACCTCAAGGGCAACCGTTACGAGACAGACGAAGATGTGAAGAATGCTGTTCTTTCTTGGTGCAGAGACAAGACTGCTGACTTCTTCGCTGACGGCATCCAACAGGTCGTCCGTCGGTGGCGGCTCTGTATCGAACGGGACGGTGATTATGTTGAAAAATGATATGTCATCTGGTGCTAAATAAAATGACCTTTCATTTGGTGTAAGTATCATTTGTTTGTCTTCATTCTTTCCAAAGTTATGGACTTGGAGGCAAAACTTATCAATATGCCCTCGTATTAAGAACACATGAAAAGTATCGGCTGTTCTTTTTATCTAATGAAGAGTTATAGTTCTCCTAAAGCTTAAATATTTAAAAAGAATTAAATCTTATTTAACGCCTGACACATTCTAAAATTATTGCGTTTATAGGGAAATCGAAGTGCAATATAGCTAGTGATCATTTAGAACAGCTTTTTCCATAACAGATGGATGGGCTTTCGTAGAGGCGATACAATTGGTGGTAATGACTCCCGTCACCGTATCTTTGCATACCAAAAACTATTTGAATGGGGGAAACAAGCTAATTTCAAAGACTTGTGAGAGAAATATGAATTCCTGCAACATTATGTCTGAAGCTTAATGCCTTGCCGGAATAAATAATTGCTTATTTATTTTAACGTTCATAGGCATAAATGTCTATAAATAGATTTGAATTTTCAATTTTTTTTTTCAAAATTAGCTATTTTTGTTGGAACTTTATCCTTTGAGTTCGTTCTTGGGTAAATGACTTGGGACTTCTCCAACATAAGAGATCAACCACGTTGACCCGTTAGTGACCAGGTCAAGCAAAACGTTTAGTACACCAAGGCTAAGATCTAGATAAATCCTAAAGCCGCTTGGTTATAATTCTTTTTCCCTTTTTCTTTTAAAACAGTTACCAACCTGGTGTGATTTAATATAATTATAGATAATAATTTTCTGGAGAGAGAGGGGGGGGGGCGCTTATTCTTCCACTTTACCAATGTCTTTTTCTGGGTCTCTCTATCTCTCTCTCTCTCTCTCTCCCTCTCCTCTCCCTCTCTCTCAGTTACTCTCTCTCTCTTTCTTTCTTTCTTTCTTTCTCTCGCTCTTTATTTCGCTCTCGTTTCTCTCCGTCGTGTTCGCTCTCTCGTCTCCTCTATATTCAGTCCTCTTCCTTTCTCGCTGAGCTTTGATATCTCTCTCTCTCTCTCTCTCTCTCTCTCTCTCTCTCTCTCTCTCTCTCTTTTCCCCTTCTCTATCATAAGTATATCTATACAGCTGAGATTGTAGATTGCTTGACTTATGATAAGGAAAAGTTTATGGGAATGTGGGGGTGGGGGGAGGGGTTGCTATGGAATTATGTCGTGAAGAGTCAAACCTCATCTTGGTTCATCAAGGATGACCACTATAGTCTGTGACTACAGAGCTAAAGAATTAGCACATAGGAACTGTTCCTATACAGCCGCAGGTTTAGAAATGATAATAGGAGAAATAGGCTGGTGTATGTTTCAAATTCCGTTTTACTTATCTACCAATCTATTTTTCTATCCATCTATCTGCCTATCTATATCTATCTATCTATCTATCTATCTATCTATCTATCTATCTATCTATCTATCTATCTATCTATCTATCTATCTATGTAACTATCTACCAATCTATTTTACTATCTATCTATCTATCTGTCTATCTGTCTATCTATCTATCTATCTATCATTCGATATTTATATACGTGTTTGAATATTTTCTCCACCCTACCTATTTTAATTTTTCCTCTCTCACTAGAATTTAAATTTCAGCAAAATGTATCCATCGCCACATCTGTCTGTCTTTATGCATGTCTCTCCTGTGTCTGTCTGTCTGTCTGTCTGTCTGTCTCTCTCTCTCTCTCTCTCTCTCTCTCTCTCTCTCTCTCTCTCTCTCTCTCTCTCTCTCTCTCTCTCTCTCTCTCTCTTTCTTTCTGCCTGTCTGTCTTTCTCTGTCCCCCTCTCTCTTTCCGTCTGTCTTTCTCTCTCTCTGTCCCTCCCTCTCTTTCTGTCTGTCTCTCTGTCCCTCTCTCTGTCTCTCTCTCTCTCTCTCTCTCTCTCTCTCTCTCTCTCTCTCTCTCTCTCTCTCTCTCTTTCTGCCTGTCTGTCTTTCTCTGTCCCCCTCTCTCTTTCCGTCTGTCTTTCTCTCTCTCTGTCCCTCCTTCTCTTTCTGTCTGTCTGTCTCTCTGTCCCTCTCTCTGTCTCTCTCCCTCTCTCTCTCTCTCTCTCTCTCTCTCTCTCTCTCTCTCTCTCTTTCTTTCTGCCTGTCTGTCTTTCTCTGTCCCCCTCTCTCTTTCCGTCTGTCTTTCTCTCTCTCTGTCCCTCCCTCTCTTTCTGTCTGTCTGTCTCTCTGTCCCTCTCTCTGTCTCTCTCCCTCTCTCTCTCTCTTTCCCTCTCCCTCTCTCTCTCTCTCTCTCTCTCTCTCTCTCTCTCTCTCTCTCTCTCTCTCTCTCTCTCTCTGTGCCTTCTCTAGGTGAATCAAAATGTTGTGCAAGATATTCTGCTTACAAGAGTATCAGAGAGGTACCAGACCGATCTTCTCATTACAATGAATGTCTTGACCGCATTCCGGCCATGTGGACGTTATCACCATAGGTAGGCCAATCAGACACATTCTGGCATGGTCCTACAAAATGCGCACGAGTGCCGGGTGTTTAGTAGTTATGAAAGTGGCCCTATGAGATTTGAGTACTAATGGCAAGCGCTATATATATCCGTGGCGTTATGGACATCATCTTTGTTCGTATTACGGTTGTGGCACAGTATTTAGTGCAAAGAACTTGAAGTCGATGGTCGATGTTTACTATAGTTTAATTCGAAACTGTTCATCAGGCTGTACTTTACTTGGTTATTACTTTCTGTCCTTATTCCTTCAGTCCAAGCGACTGTATTAGTTAATTGGGCAACATGTTGTGCAACAATGGAAGTTTTCCACAGCCTTGATGACTTGGTCTTGTAATGGCTTGAAATGCTACTTACGAAAGTCTTGGCGTGTTTAACTCTTCCACCGCAAGTTGTCAGGTTGTCTGCCTCGTGTATAAAAGGGCAAAGTTTGAAATTTCTGTGGAAAGATTTAAAAATAGCGTACTTTATAAATTATTTGGGTAATAATCAGGATTCGTATTTTCTGTTGAACTCAAATGGACATGTATTTCTTTCATTCATATAGGACGATTAAAATCAAGCATCCTTCCAATCTGACATCATTTGATAAATAAAATAGATTAAGTTCAGCATCTAGGAATGCTTTGCAGCAATGCCTTCAACTAGGTATTAAAAACAAGAGTGAAATTCTATGGTAATTTCAGATGACGTGTGGTCAAGGTCGTTCAATACATGTAACATTAAGTTTGGTATACAGACAAGATTTTTCAAGTTAAAAAAAAAATACGAGGCTTAGAACAATATTTTTTTAAAGCGCTCATTTTCTTAGGACAGAAGTTGCATCTTTTCATACATTTTTTTTAACTTCTGGGTAACAGTTTTTTTTTAGGATCGAACTGAAATAAAAAAAAAATCGTGTCTGATAAGGGTGTTCCTCTTATAGTGGATTTTCATGATCTGATTTGATTTTAATGAAGAACATCACACTACGTCTATCAACAACTTTATATTATCTTTAGATCAAACTTCAGGAAACTTGGTCTTGGTTAAAATCATATTCATCGAATTGAAAAAAAAAAGGTTTTGCTTACAGAGAAAATTTACAGTGTTTTTATTTTTATTTTTTTATTCTATTTTTGATGCTGTAAATTTGTATTTCCATACAATAATGGCACAATGAACTGAAGCCTAAGCTAAAGAGTTTTATTTTATTCTCAACTTACAATTCTGTGATTTTTTTTCTTCAGGTAAAGGTAAGTCGTCATGATTATATATCCAGGTAACGAATAAGTCCGCATAGTTCTTCATTTCTCAAGTTTCAAAATACTTTTCGTTTGTCCTAAATTTTGAGTTCACATGGCTCAGCACAACAGAAACGCTTTTTTGTTCTGTTTTGTTCCCAACGTAATAAAAAGAAAAAGAAAAATCATTTATAAGAAGAAAAAAAAAAGGATAGGAGGTACCGGGCGTTGAACTACCACTAAGGGTTTTAACCTCTCACGTATCTCGACTGCACTTGAATCTAGATCTAGACTAGATCTGTGTCATGGCCTCAAGTTAGTTTCTTTGTTTGGTTTCTACCACAGAGATTTACCATCTTGCCGAAAGATCTAAAAAAAAAAAAAAGAAAAAAAAAAGGAAAAACCCGCTGGTGACTCCCCATTTATTAACTTTTTGTGGAATGTAAACGCTTGTAGTAGTAGTAGTAGTAGTAGTAGTAGTAGTAGTAGTAGTAGTAGTAGTAGTAGTAGTAGTAGTAGTAGTAGTAGTAGTAGTAGAAGCAGCAGTAGTAGCAGCAGCAGCAGCAGCAGCAGTAGTAGTAGTAGTAGTAGTAGTAGTAGTAGTAGTAGTAGTAGTAGTAGTAGTAGTAGTAGTAGTAGTAATTGTAGTAGTAGTAGTAGTAGTAACAGAAGGAGGAGGAGAAGGAAGAAGAAAAAGAGGAGGAGTAGCAATAGCTTTATCATTATTATTATTATTATTATTATTATTATTATTATTATTATTATTATTATTATTATTATTATTATTATTATTATTATTACCATTATTAATATCATCATCATTGTCGACATCATCATTATGCTACCCTTTTTTTAACCATTCGATTTAATAAGGGGCGCCTTGCTGCTGCTTGAATTAAAATCAAAGAAAAACAATAAGGAGGGAAGAAGAGATAAGAAAAAGAACAAGAAAGCTTTAGGGCCAGAAACACAGAGAGAGAGAGAGAGAGAGAGAGAGAGAGAGAGAGAGAGAGAGAGAGAGAGAGAGAGACAAGGAGGGGGTGGAGGCACGGTAAAACAAGCACGAGTTTTATCTTTTTGAACGAAAGGATTGCTCTAGAAAAATCCTGTATTTTTCTGGTCTTCAAAAAGGGAGCAAGAGAGAGCGTTAATCACGTAGTGTTGGCACGTCTTCCAACTCTACATGACATGATGGGTGTAACAAGCGGGTTTCGCATGAGTTACCTACCGTGTACAGGCCCCAAGGACTCTCCGCTGACTATTTTCTGTACCACCCAATCTCAGCTCTTAGTTGTTAGGTGAAGGTGAGTCCAAGATCGTCTTACAGTAGAACAAGTATCCAAAAATAGCAGAGCAAACCAGGTGTATTATGTTATACTCAGTATGAAATAACTAGGTCACCGGGTTACAGATGAGTACGGTGAGCAAACTGATGAGGAAGAGGGGGGATCCAGAGAAGGGGGTTAAGGTGAAGAGGTAATAGGTACGGACGAGAGAGAAAACGAGGTGAAAATGAGATTTGTATCCCGAAGGCGCTAATTGAAGAATTGGCTGTGATGGGATGCTGAAAGAGAAAAGGAAGACTGGAGCGCCGGCGATAATGGAACTACACAATGATATAATAAAGAATAAAGAGGCACGAATGCCAAGCGGGAGGGAACTCTCATAACGAACTTGATGACAGCAGTGCAAATTATCACGAAATGGGCAACGGAATGACCCAGCTTTTCATTTACGCTAATTTCTTTCATTCGATTTTCTTTTCGCATTGAGTAATCACTCTCGCAGCGAAATTGCAACTGAGAACTTAGTCGCCTGTCTGGTTTCTGTGTCAAAGTTCCTTGCCATTATGAAGATGCCATGAATCGCATACTGCCTGCCAATGTTTATTAATATACTGGTTGTATATTATAATTGTGAAAGGTTTGAAAACCAACGCAGCGCTCACTCTGAAGAATTTGAGCAAGTTATCAAATAGAATATTAAAAATCCCGTAGTGGCTTGAATTTCCAATAAACTTTAGTTCACTGTAAAATTCTCGGCGACCACACTGACAGCGTTTTACGCATTGCGTGAGGGATGAAATGAGAGGATGACTTTGAAAATTTATAAACATGAAATATTGATTTTCTAAATACCTACAGTTTTCTTATCGACAATATAGACCATTATTTTATAGAATCATAAATGAGTAAATCTTAGTTCATTATATAAACCAAATTCTTACATGAACTGATAATTAGATTTGAGTTTTGAAATTTATATAGAATGTTTATTTATGTTTCCAATGAACGGTTCTCAAAAACTTGCAATCTAAGCAGTGCTGAGAATAGTAGGGTGATGAAACCAACCTGACAACACCTGTCATACCGCCTCGATTAATGAGCAGCATGCAAGACTAAGAATCACAACACAGTGCGAGAACGTAGGCGATAATGATCATCATCCACAAGTGATTAAAAACACACAGTGCCTGCGATATGGCCGAAGCTCCGAATCACAATCTGAATGAGCACTTTTTTGTGTTTGAGTCAACTTCTGCGCACTGGGAGAAGGTTAAATCAATTCTCTTGTATTCCTCCTAATAAATGGAAATTAAAGGGGTTTGGACGATATTTTGTTTTGCAGAACACTGGGTCTACTGCGCTGTAGATATGCGGATAAAACAGTACTAGTAGACAGGATGAAAGAAAAAAATATAGAAGCAGTAAATCTTGAAGCACGAAAAGAATATTTTGATGTCCGGAAAGCAGAAAATTTATGTCAGAAAATTAAAGATTACAGGTGATTTTTAATCAGAATAGTGGAGAGGAGTATAAAAAAGATCTCATTACAGTTTTCACACGAATAGTGATGGTTCTTAAATTGTTGGTGTTTTATTGATTGATTGATTGATTGATTGATTGATTGTCTGTTTTTTTTTATCATAATTTTTTGGGTTGGCTTGTTGGTTGGTTGGATGGCTGACCTTGGTTAGATACTTTATTGATTACTTGATTGTTTTATTGATTGATTGATTGATTGATTGATTGATTGATTGATTGACTGATGCCGTAGCACGTTCTTAACAAGAGACGTTTCTTACCATTTTCCTCATCAAATGAACCCTATCAAGCATACAGGATGGAGCTGTAAAAGTGAGTTCACAAACCCTTGCACCGATGGTGTGGATTTCGAACCTCGGGAATAGAACTCCTGCAGATCTCAGGGCAAGGTCTCTAACTGATGCTCATCGTTGGTCTTACTTGTAAGAGACAGCAGAAGATATTAAGAAGCCCTTGTGAACATTGTCTCAGGCTTTTCATTGGGTTATGGAATGGATAAATGGAATTATTGGATGGTTGAATTAAGAATTGAAAGCATGATTGAATAAATAGCGCACCATTAAATAATTGATTGGTTTCTTCAATGATCAATGTTTGATAAATGGATGGATGGTTTCATTCAGTGAACAAATGAATGAATGAAAGAATGAATGATACATTGGTTGATTGATTATTAGCAAGACAATAGAGAAATCTCAGATCACCATAAAAGATCATTGTTTATTTTACACTCCAGATACCCAAAGCAGAAAATCACCAAGTCTTTGCCTTTAGAGCAAGCAATTTATCATATAGGATAATAGAGATAAAATGTCTCTACCTATATATCAAAGAAGAGAAAGGGGTTGGGGGCATCATGTTTACACGATACCAACACATTCTTTGTTTTATCCATGTAGGGCATATTACTAAAAAAAAAAAACAAAGTTAACCATATTAAAAGTCACGCTTATGGCTGTACATTAAAACGCAAGAGCAGCAAAAAAAAAAAATACGGAGTATTTAAAATCATGTAGAAAGGATTGATCATGAAACATACAGGGTGCGAGTCTATGAGAACATCAACATCTGACCATGATAGTTGAAGCCAATGAAACAAAATGATTTCTGTACCTTCTAGATTTTGCTTCTTTCCCCACTCACTAAACCATTAGGCACGTCATTACTGTGATTGCGAGTTCAGCATTCCTGCCTTTTCTTCGAACGTCTCTGTCTCTGACATTTGCAGGGAAAAACTTTTTTTTTCCGGATGGATACTCGCAACGTAGGTGGTAGTGTGTGAGACCTTATCCTTATCAGCCCCTCTTGTCCCAACGTGGGGTTATTTGACGTGCGAAAAATGGCCTGAGATTACATTATCGTGTAGCCGAGTTTTCATCAATTTGTCAATCGGAGGAAAATAAATCCAACCCTGATCGGATGCTCATCGATCACGAATACCTCCGCCACGATGTTAAGGGAGATATCATGTCGCTAGTCCAATGGTTATTGTACTGTGTCTGAAAACATACTGATTGAAGGACTATCTTGTATCTGAAAGAATGAAACTGAGCTGCATCGTTTCTTATTGTGCTACCACGATGGTAAGGGAGATGTCATGTCGCTAACCCATATTGTTTGAGGACTATCTTGTATCTGAAAGAATGAAACTGAGCTGCATTGTTTCATATATTGCCATTTAGTCCACCCTTATCATCTTCTGGACACCTGATTACTAAATTATAATATGGTCATTGCTCTTTATCCGATAATTTTATATACTTTTTACTCTAGGCTCTGATAATTCTTCACAATATGCTGTGGATTTCAACGTGCGCGTATTGCAGAAAAAAAAAAAAAAAAAAAAACTTGAACACTCCCTTTAACATTGAATTATTTTATGAAGTAGATGTTTTTCAGGACAAAGAATGGTGGAAAGAAATAAGTGTTTATGAGCAAGTCAAGAAGTACGACCAATAGTGCCCGCAAAGGATAACAAATTTGAAATGAAAAGCATTTTACTGTACAAGACCAACAACGTTAAGAAACTACTTCTATTTATCGAGAAGATTAAAATCGAAAAACACATCTTTGGATAGCGAAGATGATATATGTCACCTCTTATTTCAAAAAGAAAGTTATATTCGGTGCTACCATAAAGAATAACAATTTCCGAGAAATTTAGCGTTGTTTGCTGAAGTTATAAGAATTTATTTTGATGTGAAGTCAACCTGAAATACTCAGTCAATTAGCTGCCCGAGCCTCTGGGTCTGGTACCTTCGGTTTGTGAAGTTCGTTAATTTTCTTTGTCCTGTTGAAAAATAAGCCGTTGGGGGGGAAGAATTTGACATTTCTGATCGGTTGCCAACTCCTGGAGATTGTGCTCGGGAGCAATAGTTCTTACTCCTTACCATCTTAGACATAATTCGGTGATTTAGTGGCAAACGCTTGTCTGTTATCATAGATTTAGAATAACTGAAAGAAATCTGGTTACAGGGGTGGGTTTTGGGTTTTGTTTTACACGGTTTCAATAATTATAGACAAAACGGAGCGGAAAAAGGGAGCAAGAGAATACGATGATGGTTTTCATGAAGCAGGGCAGGAAGAGAAAGATGAGAGCTAAACGAGCGGGAAAAATGAGGGAGTCAAAAAAGAAGGATGCACAAAAAGAAAAGATACGTTTTACACTTAAGACTTGTGTCTTCGACTCGCATTGTCCACAGGTTGCGCAAAAACCAGTTTGATTTCAAGCATCCCATGAAATGTTGGTTGCTTAGCCATCACATGAGTAAGAAAAGATAAACCTGGTTAGCGTTTTCCAATAAGAATAATAAGTAATTTTGTACAATCAAAATCGATTTACGGATTTTTTTTTTTGTAAAGCATACGTTATCATGTTGGTTTAAATAACTGCGCGGCTAAGAATTCTCGCAGGGAGGCGCATTTAAATTCCTTTAAATGCGTAAGTCCAGAGCTTCCTAAATATCGTTGAAAAGGATCTAAACACAGATTGGGTAAATACAGAATTAGTTTTCCTCTATTAGCCTTTTTTTTTTTAAGAATACTAGCTCATTTTGTAAAATCTAAATTTGTATATATATATATCCTTTAAATCATTCACTATTATGTAGGTATGTATAAAAGAGAGCGCAGCTATGAATTTCCGCAAGGCAGTGCACCTTTTGTGGGAATTCTAAACCTTCTATGGAGCTTTTAAAAGGTCTTAAAATAGATTTTCTATGTTCAGTACTCCTTAATAGACATTATAAGTCTAATATAAAATTAATACTTTAAAAAGTAAAAAATCATCATGATCTAAATAATTTTCTTTTCTTTTGTTCGTATAAAGTCCAGTTATTTTTTTTTAATCACGATTGCAGCACACGATTATAAATTGATAATCACAGAGCCTTTGTCCAAGGATTGATACATAATAAAACTGATCTAGATTTTATATTCAACGTTGAGTCTTGAGACTAGAGTAACGCCGTTATAGACTTTGTTCTGAATTGAAGGAAAGGTGGATGAAGTTCAGGACAGTGTGTCACGGTTCATTAAAAACAATACAGCATGTTGACCTGAAAAGAAAATAATGCAGCGGGAATCAAATTTTATCTTCATCAAACCTGCATTTTATTCATATATGTGCATGGTTTATTTATCTTACAAGGCATCTATAATATATACCCATCGCAAGCTTCCATGACTTTACGGTAAATAGAAACCCATGCCAATATCACCCGCTTAAGATCGTGGAAAAGTTATTTTACATTTATAAAAACAGGCCCTGTATATAAACATTCTAGGATGATTTTGTTCGACAGAAAGACGGCTTGACGCTTTATTTGGCAAATAAATGGAATTAGGATCAAATTTTGATTTAATCTAAAATATCCCCATTTTCTGGTCAATAGGGAATGGAATTGGATTTCTTAGCATTTTTCTGAACTCTGCTTAAAGTTTTTGCAAGCATATGAAGAATTAGGGTCTGCACTAAGGAACTTGAACAATTAAATAGCTCTAACGCTACTACCAAAGATAATCTGCAAGAAAATGTACTACAAGTACCATGGCCTCCTTCTGAATGCTTCTGATTGTTGGACAAAGTTCATGACTTTTAACTAGATCCATTTAGTATGAGTATATAATATGAAACCATATTGTGGGTCTAGATAGATCTAAGTGTACCTGATATAAGTGATGTGGTACGCAAAATGCTGGCACCTATTTCTTACATTAACTTACATAAAACAATCAAGAGCTCCAGCTAACAGATTGGTAACGTTTATTGTATAACTTCTACAAAGCACCGTTATCGTTTGACTAAATATTAAAACTGGTTATTTTTACATTCAAATAGTGAAATGGTTTAGAAAGATTATTTAGTCCTCTTCGACATTTCTTTACACATAATATTAGTATTGATCTCAAACCTAAGGACTGAACATTGGATTGTTGTCTAAAATAACTACAGCGCACCTGAAAAAGGAATTATATTGTAAACAATAGATCAAGATTGGTGTAAATGTAATAGGCTAATGAAATGTATCAATTTAATGACAAAAGTAATTATGAAGTTTTGTTTTAAAAAACAACCTTAATATAAGTAGATGCTAAGAAAGTTTTACTATCAATAGAAAATATGAGAGATGCATACGCTTTTGTTCAAAGGACATATACACATATACATACACACACTCTTTCTTTATCTGTGTGTGTGTGTGTCTGGCTCACTCTTTATTTTCTCTAACCCTTTGTATCTTTCTCTACTCTCCTTCCCTCCTTTCTACCGGGTGTGTCTGTTTGCTCGTCCGTCTCTCTTTCCCTCTCTCTTTCTCTCTCTCTTTTTCTCTCTCTCACATACACACTCCCTCGCTCTATAACTGCGATTTGCTCGAGCGGCCATAACAGCCCTCACTTTGTAAGACACAATCAAAATGCTTATCTAGTAGTATCGACTTTGGAAAGGCTTGATTGGTATTAACTGAGAGCAATTTAGCTCCGTCCATAAACAGATTCAAAGTCAAATAATTGATGCTACTCACTCACAGGTTGGGTTTACCACCGCGCATCGAACTTGGAAGAAACGCTCCTCCAAGTTTTTTTTTTCTCTGAGCATTCATCATACACGTTACAACATATTGATTGATTTGGTCTTCAGATATCTTTACAAATCAATCTTATCCATCTCTGATTTGTCATAATGAACAAGACATGTAGTGGGTGATTTTTATAATGTACGCCCCGATTAAGAGCTTCCAAGGTTTTTCGTACATTTGTCTATCTCTCTTTTAAATAATAATGAATCTAAATATTATATATATATATATATATATGTGTGTGTGTGTGTATCTATAAACTTAAATATCCGTCTATCTGTCTAGCTATTCATCTAATTCTTAATCAATCTTCCTATCTATTTCTCTACCAACCTTTCGATCTATGTGTCAAATTAGTCGATCTCTCTATCAAAGGACCAATAGATCAATTTAATTATCTGTCTGTCTCGGATCGACTGAAGAGCTAGTTTTCCATGTGCACAATCTGACGACTCGTCCCTCGCCTCTCTTCTCATTCCTGTTTTTGCTCCCTCTTGACCTAAAATCATCCAGCTTCCTCTTAAATCTTCCCAACATGATCTAAGGCTCCACTTAGACATAACGTCAGATTGAAAGTCTTTCATCACAAAAATGCTATGTCATTTTTTTAATCACTACTTTTTCCTCCCGAAAAGCTGATGAAATCACTGAAGAAGATTGGATACATGCTCAGGGGATTAATTGTCGTGGATGTTTTGACACTTTGACAAAAAGTTTTTATGCAGTCAACAATAGGGTGGCTATAGTCTCACTCAGTATTAATCTGCTATGGCTAGACGCTACTTATTACTCTGACCAAAATGAAGCATGCTAAAATATTTATAGCAATCTTAAATCCCTCCTTCAAAAAAAAAAAAACCGAGGGGGGAAAACTCATTACATTACATTTTAAAATTAATTTGTGTCGTATGGACTATTTTAATTAATTTGAAGATCGATTTTTACTGTCAGTCTGTCGTGTAACTTATTGGCAAAAGGCAAAAGTACATTTTATGGAATATATTTTTCTTATTATTTCAAAATTATATGACCTAATTGTTGTTTGAGGGTTTGGTGTTTCGTTTGTTTTGTTTGTTTGTTTGTTTTTATTGGGGGGTATCTTTTTTATGTTTTTGTTTTTGGTTGTTTTGATTTTTGTTTTTGTTTTTTGGTTTTTGGGGGTGGTGTTTGTTTGTTGTTGTTTTTTCTTTTTTTTTTTTTTTTTTTTTTTGTTTTTTTTTTTTTTTTTTTTTTTTTTTTTTGTGAAGCTAAAATTTTGCGATTATTTAAAGAGTTACTAGTCTTGGCAAAAATAGACAAATAACGTTGCAGCCAAGTACTTGTATTCACATGTTGCGCACATTAATTTTGTTCATCTATCTTAATGTGTATTGAATTTTTAAACCTCTACGGTTGTCGCAGACTCCGTGTGTTTTAATTGAATTGTTAGACCTTGAGCTATTAAACACAAAAGTTGTTGTTTTTTTTTTCGTGATAAAGATGTTAAGATTTTGGAAGTTTGTAGAATTTCATATAGCTTTGATAAATACCATGAATCCTTTTTTTTTTTCAAAATATTTTTGTTTAGATGTCTAGATGGAAACCAACTATATGTATTGCCTTCAATTATCGTTTTTGCTCAAAAACACTTTCACAGATTTGAAGATAACATTTTTTTTTAAACAGAAGAGTTTCGGACTTCATTAATGTAGGAGCAACACCAAGTCTGTTTCTTGCAAAGTAGACAGCTGTTCTATAGCATCTTTCGAAAATTACTTGACAAAGTCCAATAGCTTTGCTTTTCCAACGCCAACAATATTGTTTGCTCTGTCATTCTTTTCTAGCAGAGTCTCGCTGTCTCCTGAAAATCCTGTCAACCGCGACTTTTCTCCTGGCTGCGCTGTTTCGGCCTTTTTACATCACTGCTCTCCACAAGCCCGCTGACCACGCCCAGTTTTGATCAGAGATAAACCTCAGCCATGGACAAGTCGGAGAGCCACGTGAAGATGGCAGCGGAGATGAAGCAGCGCCTCAAGGTGGAGGAACTGGAGGAGAACATCGATGAGCTGGAGGATGTCGTGGAGGATGTCTTCCCTGTGCTCATTATCTGTGTGGTCATGTGTGTGGTTCTCACCTTGGTGTTTCTGCTCAGGATGTACATCCGCTACAACGTGGATTGTCCCAGCAACAACCGCATGGATGGCAAAACCGTTCTCATAACAGGTGAGGAAACGATGTGGATAGGAGATAGTGACGGGTGATGATGTGGATAGGAGACAGTAACGGATGATGATATGGATAGGAGATAATAACAAATGATGATGTGGATAGGCGATAGGAATGGATGATGATGTGGATAAGAGATAGTAACGGATGATGATATGGATAGGTGATAGGAATGGATTATGATGTGGATAGGAGATAGCATCGGATGATGATGTGAATAGGAGATAGGTATGGATGATGATGTGGATAGGAGATAGGTATGGTTGATGATTTGGATAGGAGATAGGTATGGATGATGATGTGGATAGGAGATAGGTATGGATGATGATTTGAATAGGAGATAGGTATGGATGATGATTTGGATAGGAGATAGGAATGGATGATGATGTGGATAGGAGATAGGTATTTATGATGATGTGGATAGGAGATTAAAATTAATAGAATCTACAGGTTATAATCTTGCATACAATGGTCTCGCTTTGCTAACAAGTTGGGAAGTCTATGGTGATATGAATATTATGTGTAATCGTTATCTATGTTTAAATCTAATCAATTAAAGAAGGCTTCTTTTTGAACCTTTTACATCCCCTGAAGAAGTTTTCAAGCTAGCCATTGTTCATGAAAACCATGTCTTGACAAGAGAGTTACTATAAAGAGAGCGGATAAGTTCCGAAATCACGGCTTGTAAAATGCCCTTAAATTTATATTAAGACAAGCTAGGCCCAATAAAAGTTTTATGGAAACCTGTGTGCCAAATAAGAGCCACGATTTTCAGAATGTTACTTCTATTGATCAGGTACAAATAACTAGATCTATCAAAACCCGCCATGCTATATGGGAATGAAGTTAACCGCTATTTTAGTAATTGGAAGCCTTTAGAATATTCTTTCGAGCTGTTTAATCGTAGACTACCTGTTTCCCATGGGTTTTTTTTCCTCCGGCGTTATATACAATCCTTTTTTTTCCGCACCTCCATACACTGGCCAGGAAGCAGTGATAGTGGGTTTGATCGATTAAGGTTCCCTGTTAGACTAAATCTATTTATAGTTCTTTTAACACATTCATTATCACGATATATGGGCAGTTTGAAATTCCCGCAAGGCAATGCATCTTCAGGCACTTTTTTTTTTAGAATTCATAGACTTAAACAGACATTTAGAAGATTTAAAAAAGAACGAAATTCGGTCAATGTCGCCTATTGTATGAACAAGAAATTCTTTGTGAAACCTATCGTGACGTGAAAATGAAATTCCCCTAAATTTTTAATCGTCATTATTTCCCAAACCCCGAGTCCTCTTTGCGCCGAATAAAGCCCATCTTAAAGTGTTCAGGCCTTATTGCTTAATGAAGGATTTTTAATAATAGTAGGTCGAAAGGTGGGTGAAATAATCATGAAAAGAAAAATGACTATACCATCATAAAATATGATACATCATATGGCATCCAGACAACAGAGATGGGAAATTGCAAGTTCCATGTTTGTATATTTATTAAGATCATTTTTAGATTTATTTTTTTTTATTTCTGATGATATTTAAAATTATTTCTCATTGTGTCTCTAACTATAACACTGCCTTTCTTCCAAACAACTTTTAAGAAGTTCGACAATACTGTAGTTCTTTTCTGCAACAACCTTCTATTTCCTTCCCTTCATTTTCCCTTTCTCTCTCTCTCTCTCTCTCTCTCTCTCTCTCTCTCTCTCTCTCTCTCTCTCTCTCTCTCTCTCTTTCTCGCCTTATTTTAATTGTCTCTCTCTTAGCCTCTCCACTCTTTCACTTTCTGTGGTTTTTTTTCACCCTTTGTCCGTCCCCTTTTTCACCTCTGGCTTTTTTTTTTTTTTTGGTTGTTCTCTTTATCTACCCATCTCCCTCTCTGTTTCTTTATGTTTTTCTCCCCCATGCCTTCCAGTCACTATTCAAAGCGTCAATAAAACGATTCCAGCATGGCGTGGCGAGTGACAAATCCACACACAACGCCCACTAATCCCTCTAGGGTGACATCAAATCGCATGAAAATGTTGCCATCAGCGTCCGTATTTCCAGGTCAGTCTAAATCAACAATGGCCGACGGGGGCAATGTCCAGCATAGATGCCTACCTGAATTAATGTCCAGCATTACGGACATACAATGTAAGGGGGAAAAAGTGTGTGTGGTTGGGGAAGGGGGGGGGAGGCAGGGAGAGAGTATTTGCATAGCCAAGTCCATTATGCCTGCGACCTCACACCCACACACGCACATACTTTTCTTACCGCAACCGCACTCATTTTTTATTCACTTGGCGGTTTTTCTGGTGGTTTCTCTCGACATATTTCAATCTTTAGCTCACTTCCATATCTCTTCACCTCAACTCTCCATCATCTTCGCATCTTTCTATCTCTATGTCTTACATATCTGTTTGTCTCCTTGTGCCTGCCTGCCTGTGGTTTTTGTTTGCCTTTTTATATATTATCTTTGACTGGGTGTGTGTGTGCTCTTCTATATGCTTGTTTGTGTGTCCGTATATTTTTCCTTTCTGGTCCCTCTGTCCTTTTGTCTAATGATCTGAAATTGCCATACAAGTTTTGTGTTACTTTGTTTTCAAAAGAGAGCAGCTCGAATCTGTTATCGATCTGCCGGTGTCTTAAATTTATGCATTTGGCAATTTTATTTTATTGTCTTGTCCTTTAGTTTGATTATATCAAGACTATTCCGTTTTTACCTGACTGATATATTAACCTCTTTTTCCCCTCTCTCTCTCTCTTTCTCTCAATCTCTTTCTCTCTCACTTCTCTCTCTCTCTTTCTTTCTTTTTTTTTTCTCTCTTTCTCTGTCTTTTCCTTCTCTCTCTCTTTGATTTCCCATCTCTTCCAGCAGTTAATTCATTTTACTTCATTTTTTTCATCTCATTGAAAGAGGGTAAAAAAGCGACATAGCAAAACAAAACCGCTGGTGTTTTCTTGAGATGAGTCACGTGATGGTGATGTGGACACCTAGTTTTGCTTCTGTGAAGATCGCTCCATTTTTTTTTCCACCTTACTCTTTACACCTGTTCCCTGCCGCGTTGACCAGCGGTCAGTGCCCCCATCTTCCGAGATATGGCCAAGATCCGGTCAAGATTAGCGAAGGTGGGAATAAACAAATATCTCGAGATCGCAAGGAAATGAATAAAGATTATTTCGGTCTCGATCTCTCTGAGGCTCGAGGTGGAAAAAAGTCTTCGTCTTTATTTTCTTTCATTAATTTCTTTTTTCTCTCTTTCCCTTTTTTCCTTTTTTTTTCACGGAAAGATTCTCTAGCCGTTTTTCCCTTCGGATCTAACTACAGAACAACAAACGCGCTGCGTTTATTTTTTTTTTTTTTTAACCTCAGCATTATCGTAGTTGGTAGTGATGATTTTGTCAACAATGTTAGTTTATATGCCGGTTTGTTTTTGTTTTTTTTTGTTGTTGTTAATTTGGTGGGTTGGGTCTTTTGGTTTTTTTTGTTGTTCTTGTTCTTGTTCTTGTTGTTCTTGTTCTTGTTCTTGTTCTTGTTGTTGTTGTTGTTGTTTTGCTTTTTATTCACACTGCGCAAGTTAACCTCTTGACTTATTGTTTTTACTTGACGGAGAGAAATTAATCTAGCTACATTTTCATTATTATTCTCCTTTTCCCCCTTTATTAAAATATATTGCATGTCGTTTATTATTTTCATGAAAGCAATAATGATTATTAAAGTTGTGTAGATGGTGTAGCCTGAGAAATGCAGGAGAGAAAGAGGAGCAGGGGAAATAAGGAATGTAGGTTTTTTTGAATAGTAATTATTTCTTCTTTGATTGTCTATGATCTTTAAGAAATTGTGTTGGTATTGGTACCATATTTTCCATGGTTGAGACATTTATTTCATGAACTACAGGTAGGATGAATATTTCCTCTTCTTTACGAAAAGATTTGATAGATTGAGTTTTGGTTATTTAATGTCGCCACCAATTTGTAGAGTTCCACAACAATTTGTTATAATATAAAGTTTATGGAAAATTCCGATATAAAATTAAATCCGTGATTGAAGACCATGAAAGATTTGTTCAATCCATTATGGTAATCATAATTATATATCTTTTGGGATACAGGAACAAAAGAGAAGTAGATTGATCAGAATTATTTGTTGAATGATCTTTCTTGATTCGTAATATCACATTTTTCCGCTTTCATAGAGCATTTGATTCTTCTTTCAGCTGCTATATAAAACGATCCACACTATCTATTTAGCTTTGCTAAAACCATCCATGGCCTGGCTGTAAACAGACCCTAAAGTAAGAGTATCTATCAGCTAGAGAAAAAAAAAAGGAATATGTGACAATAATGTAAACAAAGAGACATGGAAAGAAAATGAAGAATGAGAGGAAAAGGAGAGTGTTAAAGATTAAGAAAAAAAGAGAAAGGCAGAGAAAGAGAAAGTGAATGAGACAAAAAAAAAAAGAGAGACATAATGAGAGGAATATATTAGTCTTTCTTTCTAGGGTCCCGATGCGTTCACCTTCGTGTGACCTTGTATTTTGTCTTCAGGTCTGCTCTGGTTACATCGAGTGACGTAATATATTCATGTTTGACTGACGTTGGCATGAGCTTGGCATGTCGCTCCCAAAATAATTTGTTCGAGCCTCTGGGTCTTAATTAATGTATGCCCGGTTGTGTAACCAGGTTTGGATCTACATTTTTATCTTCCTACTTATATCAGCTAACCATGTAAAGGGAGTCGCAGCCTCATTCAAAGAAACACCGATTCAGAGTCGTTTTATATATAGCATCATTTACTTCATCGTTATCTTCATCCTCTTCATTCTAATCATCATCATCATCATCATCATCATCATCATCATCATCATCATCATCATCATCGTTATCATCGTTACCATAATCTTACTTTTCTTCATCTTTTCTTTTCTTATTCTTCGTCTTTCTTCCTTTATTTCTTGTTGTTGTTGTTGTTGTTGTTGTTGTTGTTGTTGCTGTTCTTGTTGTTGTTGTTGTTGTTATTGTTTTTCTTCTTCTTCTTCTTCTTCTTCTTCTTCTTCTTCTTCTTCTTCTTCTTCTTCTTCTTCTTCTTCTTCTTCTTCTTCTTCTTCTTCTTCTTCTTCTTCTTCTTCTTCTTCTTCTTCTTCTTCTTCTTCTTCTTCTTCTTCTTCTTCTTCTTCTTCTTCTTCTTCTTCTTCTTCTTCTTCTTCTTCTTTTCTTCCTCCTCCTCCTCTTCTTCTTCTTCTTCTTCTTCTTCTTCTTCTTCTTCTTCTTCTTCTTCTTCTTCTTCTTCTTCTTCTTCTTCTTCTTCTTCTTCTTCTTCTTCTTCTCCTCCTCCTCCTCCTCTTCCTCCTCCTCCTCCTCCTACTCCTCCTCTTCCTCCTCCCCCTCATCGTGTCCCTCATCGTTCTCTTCTTTCTCCTCCTCCTTTCTTCTTCTCCTTCTTCTTATCTTCCTTTATCTTCTTTATGTTTAAAATTTCACTATAAGCGTTAAGTCCTAAATCCAGCCCTCCATCTACTTATCTATTGTTTCATCCAGCTATTTAGGATCTATCTAAGCATATGCATGTATCTAACTATGCATCTATCTATCTTTACAATTTTTCTAATTTTCTCTCGATTTTGCTTTTTTTAAACAGCATGAACGGGGGTGGCTGGGGGGGGGGGGGGGGGTTGGGGTATATGTTTCTTTTCTTGTTTTTTTGTGTTTCCCCTTGGTCTATCTCTTCCTGCCTTTCTCTCTACCTTTCTCCATTTCTGTGTCTTTTCTTTCTTTCTTTTTTTTTCATGTAGCGCCTACCTCTTTTCACATCACTGTCTTTATTTTTTTGCTCTTCCTATCTCTCTATTTATCTATATCTCTCTCATTCTCCTTCAATCTTTGTCTGAGTCTCTTTCATTTTCCTTTCTCTCTCTCTCTCTCTCTCTCTCTCTCTCTCTCTCTCTCTCTCTCTCTCTCTCTCTCTCATTTATCTGTTTCTATTCCTTTATGTCCCTCTTTCAATCTGACTCTCCCTCTTCCCCTCCTGCCCTCGTCCCAATATCCAGTCTAGCCATTGTCATTTTATTGCACAACTTTGCCGTATCCTTCGATCATAAAGCCGGTGCCCGCTTTTGCCCTCTCTATGAACTGCAAAACAGTTTGCTTCAACTAAAAAAAAATAAGTCCAGTGCATTTTGGTCGGTTTCTCTTTGGGTTTTATCGCTTCTATTCTTAAGCCACTTTATGTGTTTACGCGTACTGAAGTTAATAACCTGTATTGTTTGCTACTGTTTTGTTTTTTGTTTTTTTGGTTTTTTATTTTGTTTCTTTTTTTGTTTTTGTTTTCTTGTTGTTTTTTATTGTTCTTGTTTTTTATTGTTGTTGTTGTTGTTGTTGTTGTTGTTTAAAGATGTGAAATTTGGGCTCGGTAAGAGAGGACAGCATGGTGGTTCAGTTGGTGACCGACTTGCCTAGTAATCTTTTGAATCCTTGATTTCCAGTTTCGCCTTCGCCTGTAGATTATTAGTGGCCTCTGATTGACATAGACTGTCGACGTGAGGAAAAAAGTTGTGAAAGCATTATAATGGACGCGATATACCAACATAAGTATCTTTCAAGGTTTCAAGATAGTATATAGAGAGAATCTGTTGAGCCCAAAGTGAATTGTTAAAGGAGGTTGTCGATATCATTTCCATAACAGTAAGGAAAAAAAGTAATAAATCTTGCAAAAGTGCATGAATTCAATTTCAGGTATAATCGTATGGAAAGAAAAAGTGGGAGTCCTTTTAAGTAAATACTCTGGTCTGTATTTGGCACCCATTCGTATTATAAGTGTTTGTTTCTTTAAAAAATAATAATTTACAGGTAAATTTCATTTCTTGCGTTTGTCAAATAGTCGTAGAAACTTTAAGAGAAGAGAATACTGAAAGATCAATTCTTTTTATCCAAGAAAATATAGAAACCGTAAAGTTGTATTGTGCATGAATAAAAAACAGTAAGATTGAAAGTGACCAGAATTTATGCGCACATTAAGCATAACAGGCATACAGGCAATGCAAGCTGAAGGACTTGGCCTATCACCTGCCGTCTGGCCATCAAAATGGTACTTGCGAAGTATAGGGATTTGACAGCTGCGGGGAGACTGTATCACATCGATGGAGGCGTGAATGAGCTTTGTTCTAGAACCAATAATAAAGATTTCTTAGGTTGTGAGAGTACAGACTGCTCAATGAATGAACCCAGTGTTCTGTGCATACTGCTCCATGACTTATATTTCGCTAAATGAGAGGGCGAAAGGGTCAGTGAAGATTCATAAGTAACATTTCGCAAATTAATTAAAAAAAAAAATAAATAAATAAATAATAAGACCGTAGAGCGTAACGTCAAAGAGGAAATGAGCATCCAATTTAAGTAGTCGATTTTACCTCGTATTAATTTCTAGAAATAGAGTCTGGCTTAAAAAGGACTAATAACCTTATCTCTACAACGCGCATTAATCAAAACTTCAAGAGTAGTGAAAATCGTTTATGGTGGCTAGCGCTAAAAGAATATTAGGATCCACACTATCATTTTTTTCTGTTTTTGCTTTGCTTTGTTTGTTGTTGTTGTTTTTGTTTTTGTTTTGTTTTGGGGTTGGTTTTTTTTTTTGGGTTTTTTACTTTTTTGGGGGGAAGGGGGTGGGTGAGTTTGAAAGAGAGGGGAGGGATGGGTATTTTTATTGTTATGGGGGTTTTTTTCGGTTTATTTTTGTTTTTGTTTTTGTATCGTATGTTTGTTTTTATTTTATTTTTTTGCGAATTCTTTTTGTTTTGTTAGTTTGTTCGGTTTTATTTTTGTTTTTTGTTGTTGTTTTTTTTTAAGGAAAATATGAATGAAAGTTCCTCACAAAGCAATGGGCGAAAAAGAAGAGTAGCTGCGATTCCCACTCATTGACATCTCTTGGGTCCACAGGTCGACATTTATGAATTTATATTCTGCAACAAAGTCTGAAACGTTTTGGCCTTTTCAACGTCAGTGGGTCTCTGGTTTCAGAGCACCCTGCTGGGAGGATTACAATATGAATTTTAGTAGATTGTCACTTATTGATTGGGATTAATAGTCTTATTTTATTGTTTTAGTTTGCCGCTAGTATGATTTAGTTTTCTTTTGTTTTTGAGTTTTTAGTGAATTTGCAGCCACGATATTTCAGAGAGAAATGTTTGAAAATTTAAGACTTGGGGGCGGTTTTTTTTTATTTTATTTCTTGCATTATTTTATAAATAATTCAGTTGAAATGAAAGGTATTTGACAAGCGTTACCCGTAAAAATAGGAGAAATCTGCTAAATCTGTACCACTAGAGAGTATTTTAAATGCTATGAATTCCCACATAAAGTGCTTACAGGTACACTGCTTTGCAGTAACCCGTAGTTGCGCATTTATTTAAAGTTATTATTATGACAATATGTTTAAAACGGTCTGTAAACAGGTTTTGATTTTTGGCTAATCTTCTTTATTAAACCACTCTCAATCGTCGCCATTATGCTAGAAAAAATGGAAGTCAATGCAGCTCTTAGGGGAAGTAAACGAAGATACCAATCTACTTTATTTTGGATTCACTTTTGGCGAGATCTAATAATTTCATCGCATTCCAGATATCTAAATGTTTATCTGTGAGGGTTTTTTTTTTTTTTTTTTTTTTGGGGGGGGGGGGGGGGGTGGAATTTTTTTTTCTAATTTATAATGGAAATGTTCTCAATCTTAGAGAGATTATCACTACCAGTATTCAGCTGGCCCAATTTTTGTCGTTGCTTCTTTTTTTCTAATCAAAATCCCCATGAATCTGAGAGGAACTATGTCTAACTACAGAAGTTAATGCAGATGAGCGTACACAGAATGATTTCTACAAATGATTGCAAGTTTAACTAGAGGCTTAAAGTGAACCAGGCCTACGAGATATTTGGGCTTTTGCATTTCTTCTTTAATTAACGGTTTTGGATATTTTGTCCAGATTTTAAAAGCGACATGATGAAGCCTAATAGTTTCTATGACGGTAGAGGTTTAAACGACAAGGTGTTTTTTGCTGCTTTTAAGACTGAAACCAAGCAGTTGCATGCCTGTGCTAAAAGCAAGAACAATCCTCTCAAAATTTCACCGTGCCAATAGACAAAATTTGCATACGCGAAGCATTAACCTTGAGACGTGAAAAGTTTTAGCAAGTTTTCGAGAAACGGTGCGGTGACCTTGAGAATGTTAACCTTGCTAACCAAGTTTCAACCTTGGAAATCGAAGACTGGTGATGAATCTTCGCATTCAGAAGCGGTTTTTATTTTTGTGAAAGGTTTTTCAGGACACTGTGAATGCAAGAGAAGGTAACAATGTTTGTTTGAGGTAAAGGTGAGAGCTGACTAGAACCAGACAATCGGGTGGCAGCAGGAAACACCGGAACACCCTATCATGATCAGGTAGGCTGAGACGCTGAAGGAAACGGAAATAAAATAAAATAAAATGTGTGCGGGTGGTTGTGGCCAGGTTATGGAAGGTATGTTCAGAGATAGCTTCCTAGCGGGCGAATCTTCTCTAACTGTTATTTTCCTCATGGTGAGATATCCTTATTTTTATTTATTTTTTTTTTTTTTTTGCTTTTTTCTTCATCGGAATAGAAAGGTTTAACCCTGTCAGCACTTCTCTCCTCCAGGTTTAATGTTTCTTTTAAAAATGATTGAGTTAGCAGATACTCTTGCCTCCTTCACAAGAGTTTATTTACAATTCTTTCTTTTTAATTTGTTAATCACTATGTGACTGCTAATGAGGCAAAGATTAAACCTGACAAAAGTGATGAGTGGCACACAGAGAGTCAGAGAGAGAGAGAGAGAGAGAAAAGATGGGGGGGTGGAGAGAAGAGAAAGAGAAATGTTGGCTACAAAAGGGAGAATAAGTGTGATATATAACTCGTTGAAAGTAGTTTGAGAACACAAAAGTTTTCTACTACTTTGATATTTCTATGAATTATCCCAGGAATTGTCATGCTTGATTTTCTTTTCCATTATTGTATCTCCTTGCCATCTATTGAATTGTTTGATACGATCTATATTGGCTGCTTTTATGTTGAGGTATGTCGGAGTGCAAGAGTAGATAGTTCTGATGTTTGTTGGGAGTCAGGTTCCATTCGACTCGCATTTAAAACCTAAACCTGATCTGTTCAAATCTCCTTCAAGTGCGGCAGCTGCGTATTTTAATGTGCAGAATGGCCTAACATCAACTTTAAGTGGACTAGCTTTATCCAAGTATCAGTTAATCAATCTATAGTTGAAGTCTGATAGTTTTGACATTTTACTATTGCAATAAGTATGTGTACCGTGTCGATTTGTAGTATGATTTTATTATGATCTCTTTTCAGCAGTCAACTTTATCTTTCTTTTTTTTTAATTTTTGTATGAGGTAAAATATTTCTTAAAAACTGCAGTCTGTTTGGTTTTTTTTTTAATTTGTTCCGGACACGTCCTGCTTTGGGATTTTATAGATCGACGTTTAGACATACCGTTCGAATTCGCTTATGATTTGATATTTTTTCTTGTTCATTAGTATTTTTCAAAGTCATTGACATAAAACTTTGAAGAAAATTCCGAAGATAATAATATTTAGCTACGTGTGTTGTTTCCTATAACTTGCTTATAAATATATTTTCGATCTTTCAACCTCAAGCTAAGGTGAAACTCAAACAGATTTTCCAGTTGACGTCATCCATCACCTTTGAGTTATTCATGGATCCTGGTTTTCTCCATGATGAATCAGACTGAAATTGAAATTTTAAATTCACATTAAACTTTTGCTCAGGAATACCACCTCAAGTCAAAGAAGATATTGTAACTCTTTAAGGCTGAAAAGAATTTTTAGAGAAACATGGTTTTTTGGTGTGTGTGTGTGTGGGGGGGGGGAGTCATTTGGGAATGCACGTATGTGGTTTTCCGTTAAATATTGAAATCAAATAATACTTTTTGTTCGTTTCCCACTTTACAAATAAGAAGTTCAAAAAACTTTCATTCTGTCCCAAGATTAAAATCTCGTGGTCTCTCACATTGCATATTATCATCAGGTGACAAGTTAATGTTTCTTTACATTTCGTTATAGTATTTTGTCTACGGGGCAGACGTCGAGTCAGTTCTCTTGAAGAACATAATTTTACCCAGAAGAAGTTTGGGCTAATCTGAAACCAAGTAGTTATCGATCTTTACTACCGTTATTTTTATTTATATTTTATTACAATATTCATTATGGTGATTATATTCGAATCTTTTCCTATTCTGTGCATAAGTAAAAAGTATGATCATTCTGTCATAATTGTAAGATTGAAGAAGCCCTTTTTCCCTCATACCACAAATTCGCATGAGATCTGAACCTAAGGCCAAACCTTTCGTAGATCAAAATGTTAAATTGCTGGGGAGAGATTTTCTTACGCGAAACTCCCCAGGAAAACACGGGCTGGTTGGTCTTTGGCTCGAATGCTGAGGTTGTTAATGTCACTTGCCTCTGTTGTTGCTAAAGAGGAAAGCCAAGGAATTTGGTCGGATCCCTCGGGGTATGGGTCAGTGAAGGGGTCTCGGAGTTTCCATTAGGTGTGTGAGTTTTTATGACATCACAATGCTGGAGTGGAGAGCTATATCTCAATCTGGTTATGTACCGACACCCCATTCTAGTCAGGATCTTGGAAAACCAACACAAGAGCCATCCAGATGGAACACAAGAGAATATCCTCGTTCTAGTCAGGATCTTGAAAGGACAACACAAAGAGCCATCTAGATGGAACACAAGAGAATATCCTCAATCGAGCTCAGTTTGGTTTTCTGAATCGAATGACAATTACCTTACATGCTCGTCGGAATTTCAGGCTATCTAGTTCCTAACGACTTTGCGGAGATGTATCTGGCTCCTCACCCGCTATTGATCAGGCAGAGGGTCAAGTTTTGGCATGGCTTTCCTCTTTAGCAGCAAGAGATTCAGGAAACAAGAAATAAGCTCAGAGGATATCCTCTAAGATTCAACCCTACTCAACGGAAAAAAATATGAGATCATAATATAAGTAAAAGCAATGTAACAGGAAAAAAAACAACTCATTTTATTGCCTTCTTGAGTTTGAGCCAATTAAATTCTGGAAATTTGGCCTGGGTAATTGAAAATGTCAAGAAATAGATCACTATAACCTAATTTAGGGTAATTTCGTAAAATCAAAGTTGTTTTTTTTTATCAATTCTTCAAAATGTGCCTCAACATAATGCCATTGTATAATTTCACTCTCAAATTATGCAAGCTCATCCTCAGGTTGGAATATATCTTTTAAAGATAGGAATAAGAAGTGAGGGCAGTGGGGTTGATTTTTGGATAAAAAATCATTTAAGTTCTAAATTTCATGTCTAGATGTGTTTTGAGGTCCAAAAGATTCCTTCAGTAGTGATCATCAATCGAGTTTGCCTTATGAGGCACAGGTTAAGAATTTTTTTTGTTTGGATTAAACCTCCCTGTGAATTTCACTACAGGTTTGGCGTTCGCGTGAGTAATAACAGTCAATGTTTCCTGATTTAGAAATAATCTGTTTACCTGAGGAACGTTGTCTGACAGCATCGGGTTTTCCCTGCTGGGGCGCCTACTTTAGCGCCTGCATACACTTTATCAGACAAAGAACTTTGCCTGGTATCCTACAGTTTGGCTCTTTGACATTTCCACCTCACTGTACTGACAAAATAAACACGTCCCACTGTCTATATTTGACCCAGACTCGGAAAAGGAATCTGTTCCCAGTTCAAAGATCACATGAAAAGGTGCAAGTGTATACAATGTGAATATGTCTTAAGAGCATTGTGGAGAAATTGTGTCATTTTACCTGTTTTACTGAAAGAAATTAATTTTATGCTTGTCTTTTTGGGCTCAGTATTGTTCGCGAGGGATACAATCGATGTTTTGGTCTTAAGAACATCTTAAAAATACAGATAGTGTATCCTGTTGGGGCTTCGACATTCCATTAAAAACATGCCACTTACCTCTGGCATTGATTATACTCTAAATTCTACGTTAGATAATTCAAAACAAAAACAAACCCAGAATAAGTAAACTAATGGGTCACAAAATGAAGCATACTGATATGCCTTCTTTTCCTTGAAAACACTAACTTGAGTAAGGTTCTAGTTCAGTGTGATGACTCTTTCTGCTCCTGAAATATTCTACCGTCCCATCTATTTACATTGCATCTTACTTTTTATTCTAAATGCAATTGTACCGCCAAAACTAAATCTGTTTCATGCCTATTATCTTTCGTTACCTGATATTTAATAACCAGCGCAAACCACTTGGCACTGCTCGCTTCCATACGTTAGTCAGCCCAATTCTAAACGGGCACAGAAATTCATCATGCGCTTAGATTAAAGCAGCCAATGAAAAAGCTCGTAGTCATGAATAAAATCGAAATATTTAGTGCCCTGTAATCTTCCGACCGTGATATCTAAGGACCATTGCAGCTTCCCTAGATTCTTCCTCCAGGAAAAGGAATTAAATAAAACAAAAGGTAGTTATCTCATGAAATATACTATGTCTTCAAATCAGTCTATATCGTTACTAGATTTAACAGCCTTTTGGTGAATAAAGATACATATAATTTGGTTTCAAAACAGAAACATACAATTTCATACATTATTGACATCATGACAGACCCTAAAATCTTATGAAAGGATCCAGGTCTCACAATCGTATCTGTCCATTGTGTGTTGGGAAAGACGAAGCGATCTTTTCTTGAAAAAAAAAAAAGCAAAATGCGAAGAACTTTCTTTACTCAGTTTCTGGAGTGTCGTTGGCGCCTGCTCAAGATATCTAGAGAGATATGGACAGTCGAGGAATGGAAAACTTTTCAATTCCACAGGGTGATAAACAATTATTTTGATCAGGGTTACCTTCTCTCCGTGTCAACATCAGCTATGAGTTCGCTCTATCGATGATCAACTTGTAAAGCCTCAAGTGTCAACATCAGCTATGAGTTCGCTCTATCGATGATCAACTTGTAAAGCCTCAAGTGTCAACATCAGCTATGAGTTCGCTCTTTCGATGATCAACTTGTAAAGCCTCAAGTGTCAACATCAGCTATGAGTTCGCTCTTTCGATGATCAACGTATAAAGCTTCAAATGTCAACTAGACGTCATCCAAGTTTGGAGACAAGATGACAGCAAGAGTTCGTGAAACACCCGCGGCATATGTGTCGGAGGACTCTAAGTCAAGTTAAATTTGTGGAAACAAGCGTTAATTAAGGTCAATGAAAAATAGGTCTATAACATTCTATTGATTTTCTAAATTTAGATGGCCGGGGTAATAAATTTCCGATTAAAAATCTTTCAGACAAAGCCGTCTTGTCCTTTTTTTTTTCCTCAATCGAGATTTTGGGGGAAAATGCGTGAAGTTTTATATTACATCGCGACTCCTCAATAGTTGTTAGATGTAGATTTCTCTGCTAAGTCAAACACCTGGTTACGCCTAGTTACTGACCTGATAAATAGGTAACTTATTGTCATTTTATAATGATAATATCAGTAAAAAAAAAAGTATCATGACTATTCACTTGAACCCTCAAGATGATTTCTAGAAGGTCTGAATAAAGCCTTCGCGCAGGAAACTCATTTCCACAAAAGTCTTCTCGGAGTTTACTTCATCTCAGGTAAGATACTTTGGAATTGTAAAAATGCGGTTAAGAGGCAGCAGGTATTAAAAAGAGAACATGAGGAAAAATTGTTTCTCTCCCAAGGAAGGCAATCGGCAATAATGACTTTTATCATATATAAAGACGAGAGAAAGACAGGCAAAAAGAGAGGAGAGAGAGAGAGAGAGAGAGAGAGAGAGAGAGAGAGAGAGAGAGAGAGAGAGAAAACTGAAAGGAGAGAAAGAGACAGAGAGATAGAGACAGACAGACAGATTAAAAGAAAAAGAAAGAGAGCGACACACGTAGAGTAAGTTGTAGTCAAGAGGAAAAAATTTGGCAACTTAGTATAATATAGTTACTTTAGTGGACTAAGTTGTTATGGCTGTGGGTTAAGCCAGCCACTATACCATAAATCCATATTATGATTTTTATGCAGCGTAATTTCGTCACTCTGGAATTGAAAATCACGTTTAGATCCTCACTTTTTAATCAGTCCCTTATTAAAAATCACATAGCACATAAAACTACATGCAGAGTGTTATAGTCTAGAAGTTTGATTAGCCATTATATTCTGTATCATCGAGGCATCAATGTACTATGTTTTGGATAACTTAAATGTATCCCATTTAATACCATCTTGTTTAGTGACCATTTTTTTTTTCCTCTTTTTGGATTTTATAAAATATACATTGACTGCATTTTAGCGGTTCTTCATGTTTTATAGCGGATTTTTTTTACAAGAATCCTGTCTCGTAACCACCATATCTAGATTCTTTATCATTCTATTGCATTTTCCCTAAACAACTGAACAAAATTTAAACAAAAAATTTATGAGAGTTCATGCCGAAAAACAGCTTATTCCGTACTTTCCCAATGTATTCAAAGATATCATAAACGCTTATTTGTAGGCTATGAAAGTACATACAAAAAATGCTTCGAAATGCACTACTTTGTGGGAAATCATCGCTTCTCTTTTATTCGTATCTACATGATAAATAGCGTTTAAAACGAGCTATAAATAGATTGGGATTTTATAAAATTAGCTTATTATTCTATTTTCGACGATCTACCTTTTTTCTTTTTAATAATAAGAATTAGAAATACAGCTTCATGAACAGGAAGCTTATAATTATGTGTAGTTAGATTTAGTGAACTGATAAACATGCTACATTGTAATTATGACATATCGCTAATAAAGAGCTAACAAAGTAAAATAAATTTTGCACTGGCTTTTCCACGTATAATGCTAAATTAAACATAATAATTGTTTAAACTATTAATTTTCTTTTGGCTTAAATGTGATAGATAAGACCAAGGTTGATATATATATATCATTTTCCTATTTGTACATTGTCTCTTTTGCATCGTTAGGATTTTTGTTAGGTGGCTTTGCAATGTGTTCTTAAAACCTGCATTCAAACATACCATCCTAGCAATATAGATTCACATCGACTTGAAAACTTTGCGTAAAAATAACGAACGTCATTTTGCATTTTGTCAGGTTCACCTTGCCATACAACTGTTTGGCTTTTCAAGTCTCCTGGCAACTGTTCACCTGGTCTATCGCAAATATAATGGATAAGCCATATGTTTTTATCTCGTTGGCAAGTTTTGATATTTTCCAATTTCTTTGGCTTGTTCTGAAAAGTCTTCATCATGCCAAGCACCGCTTCCTCGGGGCCAGGAAAAATTACAGGGGAAGAAGATAATCAATTTACTTGCTGCTCTTATCATTCTCTAAAGATAGATGAAATTACCGAAGCCAGAATGTTCGCTAGGTTTATCACCAAAGATGCATGATATCTTTCAAACAGGCAGAAAGGGGAAGATGGGTGAGAATGAGAAGATGAGAGAGAGGGGGGAGTAAAAAAGGGAGATGGAGGGAGAGAGAGAGAGAGAGAGAGAGAGAGAGAGAGAGAGAGAGAGAGAGAGAGAGAGAGAGAGAGAAGGACAACAATAACAACGGTGTTGGAAATCTTAGTAGGAGAGAAAAGAGGAAGGTCACAGGAAGAAAAAAAGAAAGCCTAGCAGAATTCCATGATTCAGTGTTCACTGTAACTTTTAAATAGCCGCTCCCCTTAATAAAGAGTTTTGAAAAAAAAAAAAAAAGAAGAAGAAACACTGTTTCCTTTGAGTAGCATCAAGATTATAGGCATTGCAGACCAAATTCAAGGTTTCCACAGAACGGATTTGGTACCGATACTCAGTTACTTTGTTTGATAATTTGATCAATGTCCATATGTAACATCTGATCACCTTGAGACTTGCGGTGAAACAATTTCTAGAGAGAGTTCATCTGGAAAGATTTTGGTGTCATCTGCCCATCCTTCTCCTTGTGTCAATAAGATAAATTTAAAACAAAAACAAACAAAAAACGAGCGCGATATGAAACTAACGTATTTTTTTTTTCGATCTTTTTAAATGGCTACCATTATTCGTAATAGCATTGCGCATAACTCTGCAGCTTATCCGTAATAATAGTATTGCGAATACCTCTGCAGCTTATCCGTAATAATAGTATTGCGAATACCTCTGCAGCTTATCAGTAATAATAGTATTGCGAATACCTCTGCAGCTTATCAGTAATAGTATTGCGAATAACTCTGCAGCTTATCAGTAATAGTATTGCGAATAACTCAGCAGCTTATCAGTAATAGTATTGGAAATAACTCTGCAGCTTATCCGTAATAATAGTATTGCGGATAATCCTGCACTGTTATTTGTAATATGATGGTATTGCAGATGTCTTTGCAGCGTTAATTAATCACAATAGTGTTGTGCTTGTGACTGCTCTCTCTTCTTAGCCTACGCCAAACCTGTCAACGTGCAACATTAAGAGAATTGGTCTTACAAATTTCGGTGTCATATATTGTTGTCACTTGGATCCTCTCAATTTATTTGCGGTCGGTCATTATGACTCTATCAAAATGAATGCCTCTAAAATCATAGATCTGTGAGGTCAAAGATGTTTAGATCAAGTGTAAATGAATCCTGACCAAATAAGTAGACCTATGCATAGTTCTAACTCAAGCGGGGAAGGTAGAAAAACCGGTACTTTAATCAATGCTAGAGTAATCTCAGGACTTGCATGGAGTCATTGACAGCCAAATCATTTTTCAAGGCGTTTGCTCTAGGTGCGAATTTCCTCTTTAGCAGTCAGCTATATTTTGATCTGCCTTTTGAACTCGGACAAACTTCTCCCTCCCTTCTTCCCCCCTCCCTTTCTGTGAAACATCCATCGCTTTGTTTTCATATATTGCAATCAGACAAAGCGAGAAATACCTATTTAGAGAGGGCAGATGTTATGACCTTAGAGAAAAGGCCCAAAGGAGAATTCTGAAGGTCATATTCCATGGTACATGTGAAACATCATGCAGCTTGGCTGATTTGATAAACCTAATCTTCAGGTGATCCTTAGATGATGACTCCAAACTCACAATATAGAAATTTTGACTTCGACACCCTCCCCTTCCCTCTATCCCCCAATCTCTTCGAGATTTAAATGTTCACAGACGCAAGACTGCCAACCAAATTAAAGTCGGTTTTTCTATAGCACGGATGTGGCACACAGTTTGTTTCTTTCATCGAATCATGGAAAATGTTGTAAAATGCATATGAGACAGTTTTTGGTGATGAGGACGACGGAAAGATTGCGGCAAGCACTACAACGTGGAATCCGTTATATTATCTGGTCTTTGTAAAATGTATTTGGCAAAATACCAGTGCAGAATTCAATTATTGTAAAGAGTTTTAAAAACTTGTTCTTTCTCAGGCGCGACTAGCGGTATTGGAAAAGCCACAGCTTTGGAACTGGCGAAGAGGAACGCTCGAGTGCTGCTTACTGGTCGTGAGAAAACTAAGGTTGATGCTGTAGCCAGGACCATCAGGTAAGACTCGGTGACTCACTACACGCCTCTCATCTCCGCTCATTTTGTAGTGGTATTGTTATTTCTAGGCGGGAAAAGTTAAAACTGAAGGATATTAAATCTATGTTAAAGCGGTATAAAAGTACCTTTCTAACGGTTCTTAAGGACTGTGATGCCCAGGGTAATACCTATAACTCCTATAGCTGAGACAAACCTGTTGAGTTTAGCTCTTCTTGGTTTATTCCTGGACATGTATCCAGCATTCAGATGGAAGGTGCTCTTGCACAATAAATGTAAATCACCTGAGAGCCAGTTTAAAGTAAAATAATATTCATTGATCGCGTCTGTCAAGAACATTATAGGCTTACTGAGTGTAAGCACACAATAAAATAACTACAGAAAATCATAGAAATTGCTTATGTAGTTATTTACAGTGCAAGTATAAACACAAAACATAAAGTTACACTTGAGAACTCTAGAAAACCCCTTATAGTTTAATATAATGAAAGAAAGAATTTTCCCGCTGATTTCAAAGCGGAAAAAATTTGAAAAAAATTCTCATGCCTTGGTGCATTCTGAATAGCAGTGAATTAGAGGTCAGCTAGCCGATCGTTTTCAGAGAAGTGGCCCCCCTTCAAGCATAGGTTTAAAAATTTATACTTATAACATTCACAAGGCGATCGATTTCAGGTATTTGCTATCCATCTATTTCTGCAAGAGTAAGGGTCGAAGCCAACTTTCTGCCTATGAAGTTCTCAAAGGCAGAGCAAGTTTAACCCTCGTTTGACCACCGCGATTACTTCTCTATGCTTCATCAGCAGTGACTATCGGTAATCCGGTAATGATAGGGCTAATATAATCAAATTGGTATCATGAGGAGTGCCATAACTCAAATCTCGTGTGACGACCTTTAATGTTCCATCGTTAGAGCTAACTACTAGTAAATCCGGTTTTGCTATGGCTAGGCTAATCCAAAATGTTATCATAAATATGCTTCAGAAAAAAAACAAAGTAAAAAACATTCTGATGTTGCTTTCTTCGAGTATGAGAAATTGTAATGGCATTCCTTTCCTTACAGGAAGAAAACTGGAAACCAACAGGTAAATGCTCTTGTCTTGGATCTCGCCAACCTGAGGAATATCCGAGAGTTCGCGAGAAGTTTCATCAAGGATGAGAAATCGCTGCATGTTCTCATTAACAATGCTGGTGAGTATAACAGTATTTCTTATTTAGCCCTTCGGTGAATGACGTTGCAGCACATTCTTTCTCATGTATAAATCTTTATAACTTTAGATCTCCTATAACTATGCTCTCGGACATTATCAATTTCTGATATTTTGAGTTTAGTTAAGATGTCCTGAACCCGTTTAGAAATTGCCAAAAGACTTTGCAAGTAAGCTGATATTGATCCATTTATGAGCATCTATGATCTACAGCTTAGTTTCCACGGTAAGCTATTAAGTGATGGAGATATGGGTGACAAGATTTATCGTTGGTTGCCCATGTGGAGATCATGCGTTTTTGGTAAAGGCTTGAAATGAAATTGATATTGAGGAGAAATGTGACCTCGCTTCTCCACTTCATCATGATGATAAAGAAGATGTATATTGTTTTCATACACACGGCGTGATGGTCTTCGATAGGGCATTATTTAATTAAATGGACAGAACAAAAAAAAAAAAAAAAACAGCGAGGGACGTGGAAAAAAAGCTTTCGTTTGCAGTCTGTATCCCAAAAACTCGTCATGCAATGAAATCAGTCATT